>OZ008367.1:365431021-366031021 GCA_963931995.1 Phaonia tiefii | reverse complement strand
AAACATAATATACGTAACTCTTACCTCAATACTGTCACAATTCAATATATTGTTTTTCCTGAAATTTAAGAAGAAAAAATCAAAAATTAGTTAAAGTATCTATACATGTACACGCTAAAAAATCTGTCGTTTTTTGTTGCTGTTTGAATTCAAGTATAACATGTGTTTGGGGCTTGTCACAAATATATTATACATATGTCCAAACGCATCGTGGTTGCTATTCAATATTACATGTTGGAGACACAATGATTAAAATATTATAATATATTGATTGTGATCCAAATATCTGTTTTTGTAATTCAAACACAGATGTGTTTGTTGCATAAAAGAGGGACAACGAGAGATTATTCATAGTCTTGCCTGTAAGTGTGTAACTGTACACTGTAATATTCCTGACTCTATCCATTACACACTCATAAAATAAATTTTTGAATATGGCTATACACAAATATAATATCTTGTCAAACTTCCATATACATATATTTTGCGATTATTAAAATATTTTTATCATACAAGTTTTTCTCGCAAAGTATTATAATGTTAGTACAGATTTGATTGTTTGCCACCACAAAAATAAAATATGTATATTCCAATTAACCATATGTTTGAGTGCTGACAACTCGCCACGTCGAACCTGTTTTTTCCTTCGCACTTACACGCTGAAAAATCTATATTTTTCTCTTGTTTGTATGGAAATATAACGTGCTTGTGGGTCACAAAAATAGTATAATTGTGTCCAACCACATTGTGTTTGCTATTAGATATTACATGTTTGAGACACAATGATTAATATGTTATAATGTTTGTGTTTGTCATCCAAATACAACTAGGTTTGCAATATGTGTTTTTAATTATTTTGTCGTTATAATCTGTCGAGAGCAAAATAATAAAAGACAGACAAAGAGAGATTGTTCGAATCCTAAGTTAATGTTATTGCAAGTGTAGAACAGTATATTAGCATTATTTTTCAGTCAGTGGGTCATAAATATTCCCGAATAAGTGTGCAAATGCTGACTGATATGTTGCGTTTTATTTTCATGCATTCAGTCGTCAATTGTCGTTTGGCAGGAAACACACGAATGCTCCGACGTAAGTATACGATTGTTTGGAATGAAACACATATATGGTTCCACGTAAAAGTATGCATCTTTGCAAGAAAATACCCTAATGTTTGCATTTAAATTTAAGTGAGTTTAGGACTTGAATATTGGAGTGTGTTCCAAACATATACATGGCTCCTGCAGAATATGTTTGGGAGAATATGTAACAGAGGCCGTTTTTAAGCGTGTATATTAATTAGATGTCTTCTCTACCACTACACATACATATCTATTATTAAATATATGTAATCCATCCACTTTGACATTGCCAACCGATAGTTCGGCGTGGGTGGTTAAATCCATTCAATCCATCCAATGTCATTGTAAAATCCTTTATTTGGTATGGTGTGTCAGATTAACGAAGAAAAACGTATATTCCATATATATATGTTTAACTTCGTTTCCCCAAAATTGTCGATGATCTCCGACAAGAGACTGAAATATGTTTATTTTTCGCAGCCAGTCGAAAGTTTAGGGATCACTGCCAATAGTAGACGAGCATCGCAGTGTACTTATATATGGCGTGGCCCAATGTTACTTGGAAAATCTGCATCTTGGCAGGTTATAAAGTTTTAAAAATGTAGAAGTCCTAAGTTCTTGATTACGTTTGCTTTTTTCAGGCAGACCTTTTCAATTTGATACCAATACAGGATAAGTGGACCAATAACATAAATTTACAGGATTTTTATAACTGCATCTATAAGATGATCATGTTTGCGAGAACCCCAATTTACTGTCTCCAAAATTGTGCATGTTTTTGTAATAATTTATAACTAAATGTATTTCAAATAACCAAAAAAATAAATGAACTGAAATTGTTATAATACAAATTAATATATTATAATACACATCAAACATAACATGTTTATAATTAAAATGCCATCAAACATAATATGTTCACACGTATTCCGTGTTCTTGAGGTGTATAGCGTCCCACGGGCTGTAGATGTTGTCGACTATTTACTTCACCAATATCAAAACAAAACTGAAAGTTTCCACCATTTATAAAAGATATAAATGCTGAAAAATATCGCCCCCCGAAACATATTGCAGGAAACATGTCCATGTTTGCAAGCACTGTTTTTGTGAATTGAAGATTTGCTCCCTTATTGTTTCTTTGTAGTCTTTTTCATATTTGTTTTTAGAGTTTTTCAACAAAAAATCAATATTTTGTTTTTAAAAAACATGTATTAAAGCCCATTAATCATTGTGTCTCAAACATGTTATATTGAATAGCAAACACAGTATGTTTGGGCACAAGTATAGTATATTTGCGACAAGCTCCAAGCACGCGTTATATTTGCATCCAAACAACAAAAAGCGACCGATTTTTCAGCGTGTATGACAAAATCGCCCATGTTCAGTAGCAGTTTATATTTGCATCCAAACAACCACAAAAAAGACGGATTTTTCAGCGTGTAGCATCTTCCGATATGGTGATACATTATGAGCCACGCTGTAAAATTTCATTAAAGATATGTGTGACCCGGAAGGAAGGACGGACCTAGTGTGTCAAAAAAAACGATTTCCAGTTTTTGGCCGATACTGAAGTAGTTAGAAAAGTATGGTATTGATATTGAAATATTGACATAAAAAGGATATTGAAAAAATGTTAGTTTTGTCACTGATAAACAATAAAGACAACTAAAAATTACATATTAGCATCCCAATAGAAAAGTTAGAATCTGCTGGTAGATTTCCTATAACCCGTAGGTCAGTTTTCGTTTTTGATGTTTTATTACTCTAGTGTCAACCAACACCTTAGCATAAAGTCCCTCATAAGCGGTAGAAACAAGGGGTTTCGTTGAGACAGCTGATCTAGTTAGTACTTGGAGAACAAATAGAGAATGTGCTATCAAAGAAGACTCGGTGATAGGGTTTGGGTTGCGTGGTGTGATTTTCAAACTTCTGCTGCCGAGTGTCAAGCCAAAAGTACAAAACACATCAACTGGGAGTAAATTTTCCCAATTAAATCGATTAAAAAAAGGGATTTTCAGTGAAAAAAATTAAAATGTAATGAAGTGTTAGAGTAAAGTTATTTGTGTAGATCCCAATTAACACGAAAATTGTTAAAATTAAAGATTGTTCTCATTCTCTATACGTTCCCTCGGAACTCGTTAGTACAAAAAGCAACTAGTGCACACTCTTAAAGTAATACTCGGTGCGTAGAAACGCTTGGGACCAAGCGATCTGTTATGATCTATGTAGCTTTAAACATATAGTTAACCTTTTAGTTCCAGTGGCGTAGGATATCGAACTGGCGTTATTTTCCTCCTATAATATATTGTTGCGAACATTTTTTTTATCTGTAGCTTAACTAACATTTGAATCATAACGGACATCTGCAGTACAAAAGTTAAGTAAAAGTGTCATGTGTGTTAAGCTAACATTGGAATGTCAACGAACTGTTTGTGGTGCGTCGCAGCTGATTGTTCTAACAGTTTGTTAGATTAGTGCAGCTTAATGTTAATGAAATCCCGATCATGGTTGTATTGTCGCAGTTAGACTGCAGTTAGCGATTACCTTGTTCTCTAATCTTTGCCGTTTACACCACAAAATTTGAGATTAAATTTGCATTTCAGTTGGCAACACCGTGCTTAGACCAACACCGCGCCGAGACAAAATTATTGATGACGGCGGCACAATAAAAAATTAAATTGATTATGCCAATTTTTGTACAAATTTGGGATGTTTTTGAAATAAATTATTCTTTACAATTCGATCAGTCGGTCAAATCGGGACAGTCGATAAAATCGGCTCCCATTTTAAGCCAATAACAGCCAATTATATCAGCGGCGGCGTGTGCTTCAAAAAATTGTTGGTGGCGGCGACGAGTCGAACAATTTTTGAACGGCTTCCGTCTGTCAAACAGTTGATTTTTTATATAGCTATGTTTAATTAACAGTGTTGCATCAAAATGTACACCAGTCTAAAATGGGGTTAAAAATTAAACTTCCGATTTTACAGATTAAAATTGTATGATTAATCTTCTGGGTTAGCGTGGATTATCGGAGTTGCGTTAATCTTGGTCGGTGTAAATGCCGTATAAGTTGAGAAGATACCGATTACGATTTCACCACGAACGGTTGGTAAATTCGCTAAGAAACTTCCTGGAAGAATCAAGAAATAGATGCCGATAGTATGATATGGTTCGCAAACGGCTGAATGATGTTGTGTAGAATTGGGACTGATATAATACGACAATTATATATAACTGAGTTTTTTGTATAGAATTTGACATTTGTAATACTCGCCATACTTTAATCTCCATCCGTGTAAATGACGTAAAATATCAATTATTGGATAATATTAGGTCAGTGCGCGTTAAAATGCGCAAAAGTATGCAACGTCAAGTAATAGTAAAGTGTTGAATATAGAGTAATTTTGAATGTGAAGTTGGTGTATTTAACGATAATTATATTAACGCTATATAAAACAACGGAAAAAAGGAGAATTCGTAACAATATTACGACGGTAAATGCTTTACATGTTTGGCTTAACCAAAGATGATAGAAATACCATAGATGACTCATTCGCTTATGCACCATTTTCAAAGAGGTCACATGCTGTTTCCGTACGACCCATTTTCACTCGGATGCGACGAAAAGGCACTCCAAAAAAACATTTTTATTTCGATTCTATCGTTTGAATTTAAAAATAAAATATAGATAAATGAAAGGCATATCGATACTTTGATACTTTGTTAAATAGTTTTTGCAATAGTTTTTAAATAGTTTTTGCAATAGTTTTTATTTTCAAGGAATAGTTTTTATTTTCCACCATTCCTTCCATTCCATTCCATTCACCACCTATATTTCACCATCTATGGTATTTCTATTGTCTTTGGCTTAACTAACAATTATCCTAAAACAACATTAGAATGCTAGCAAACAATTTTGAGGATATTGTTAATTACGCCTAAAAGTATGCCATCGTTTCCAGGTGAAAAAACATTTCAAACCAACTCAATTCCAAAGTTTAATGAATTCGAAAGAACAGTCTGCAACAATCGAGAACAGATCGCATCTCACCATTATCATTATGTCGATATTAAACTTTCGATATCAATCGATAGAGGACAGCGGTACTCGAGATGATTATGGAAACGGCTTAAGTGGTAGAAATAGCCTATTTTTAGTGAAATTCATTTCAGACGACTAAAGGCATATATCCGTGAGTAATAGTGTTATTCAATAAGACTTGTACCGTACAAGTAAAATAAAGAAAACAGTTATAGCGTAATTTAAAGAGAATTTTGTTTTATTAACGGGAAATAAATCAGCGCTAAATAGGACGATTAGAAAAATTCGTAACAATATGTTCACTCCAACTGCGTACCTTTCCAACTAGCACCTGGTCGTTCGTTATTTTTTTTTGCCAAATATCAGAAAAACACTAACTTAAATTATTGACTTTCAGAAGACATAAATTCTTGTCATATTTTTATAACCCCATTATTAGCTAACATTTGACCTTAAACGAAATCATATTTCATTTTCCGGAACCCATAAAAACCCAACAGAAACACACTTGTTTGTACATAATTTATATGATATTTAATGGTAACAATTTATGAATTACAAACATTTGGCAACGCCAAAAAATTCATTTTACAATTCGGAGCTTTCGCTTTGAGCCGCCACTGCCATCGAATGTCAAATGTTGTAACCAGAGAAAAAGAAAACAACATTTTTCCGTTTGTGTTTACATGAACTAAATGTTGGCGGAAAAATTTGGGAGGGCTTCATAAAGGAGGCCTTACTGGAAACACAGCCATCACTTTATAATCGACATTCGTGTCTTTGATAGAACGAGTTGTGTCCAAATTGTGTCTTTAGGAAGTCATAAGGCGAATGTGCATCGTTTATGTAAGACTGAAAAGTGAATTGGTTGGAATTACTGCCTCTTGTGGTCAACATAATCCAATGCCAATACTAAGTAAGGAATACTAATACTAAAGATGTATTTTGCAATACGAAGGGAAAGACAAAGAAATTATGTATTAAATAAGATTTTATATCGTAATGTATAAAAATAACAAAAGTTAAAGAAAGGTCGTAATTTCCTTCTAAGGCTAAGAGATCGTGCTTTCCCCGGCTAGTGAAAAAAATTTAATTGTCGCGGGTGGGATTCGAACTCACATTCGCTGGACCATCGTTTCGTTGTTTGTGGTCGTTCAATAAATCAGTAATTAAAGCAGGAATCACAATGCAAGCAAGGAATCACCTTGTAAGCAACAATTTAGTTCGAACGCCACCACATACAGTGTTGTATTTTGAATATTAATAAAATATTCAAATACATGAAATATTTATTCAAAAATTAAATTGTCCGAGCGTTTGGTCGTGTTTATTAATTAATTATATTTTTCGATATTTCGCTACCCTTTGGATAGCATCGTCAGGAAGATATATTATTAATTAGAAATGAGAAACAATTGTTTCAATTGTTTTTCATTGTTACCACCGTTTTTCTCAAAATAAGCATTTTCGAACAACCTGTGGACAATGCTTTTCACTATGCGTTTTTGTTTTAATTTTATTCCGTAACAAAATCGTATCTATCTTAAAAAAATTTAATTCTACGTTCAATTTTTGAGGACAACCGAGGAAGAAACAATCTGTTCGAATTTTTTTATAAAAATTTTAAATTAAATTTTTAAAAGTATTTTTAAGTTGTATATGCAATGCTTCATATTATACCAAAATATATGCTAAATGCTCTTGGAATCTGAAAGAGCACCGCACATGGACATGCGAGAATATTACAAATAATCCCAAGAGAACTCAATATAACCACCG
Organism: Phaonia tiefii; assembly: GCA_963931995.1. NCBI lineage: Eukaryota > Metazoa > Arthropoda > Insecta > Diptera > Muscidae > Phaonia > Phaonia tiefii. Next base: position 366,024,120 of record OZ008367.1, on the reverse strand, counting down.
ATAATTGCACCCCTTCATTGACGTTCGATAACATACCCAGAAGAATAGAGTGGGATAAATGGGAACTACTTACAGGTTTTGACACCAAAGTATTTACGGACGGATCCAAAATGGAATGTGAAACCGGCTGGGTGTTTTCTTCGAAGAGGTAAGCCTCAATTTATCATTCAAACTCCCAGACAAGTGCAGCGGTTTCCAAGCGGAGGTCATGGCCATCAAGGAAGCTTGCGATGAACTTATACTACAACGGAGAACAGAGAGCATTGGCATATTTGTAGATAACCAAGCGGCTCTCCTATCACTTAAATCTAACAACACTGCATCTAAACTCGTTAGTGAATGTAGGGAAAATCTTGTCGAGCTAGGTCGGCTGGCCAATGTGGTTCTTACTTGGATACCAGACCACAAGGGTCACCTAGGGAACGAAAGGGCCGACGAATTAGCCAGGGCAGTAACCTCTTCCACCGAAGTCCATATGGTGTCAGTCGCAACGCCTATAGGGTCGGTCAAAAGAGGTAATTTCCTGCATTACCTTGAACGAGCCAAGTCCAGATTGAGTAGGAGGGAAACGTGTCGCATATCGAGAAACACATGGCCAGAATATAACATTCACCGGACTAACTCCCTAATTAGCCATAATCGGGTGAACATATCAAGGCTAACTGTTGTGCTGACCGGGCAATGGCCAATCGGTAATCACGAAAGACGGCTGAAGCTTCCATATAATGGCCACTGCCGTGCCTGCAAAGATTTAGTAAACGAAGATAAGGACAAAATGTCAAAGGTCAGAATAACAATATATATGGGCTGGCTATAGGCCGATGTATGTAACATAAATGAGAAAAATTCTAGATTAGTCGTTAGATGTTAGGAATTATAATGTACTTATGTATATTAATGTCAAGTAGATGTAAGATTTGAACAAACGTTGGAGAATAAAAATGAATTTAAACTAAAAAAAAAAGCCTGCAAAGACGCAGAAGAGGAGGAGACGGCGGAACGTCTCCTCTGCAGTTATCCGGCTCTAATGAATAGACGCCTAAAGACTACAGGTAGTTCCTTTCTGCACAACCTCAGTGAGATACAGGAGACAGATCTAGGGGATCTAATGAGCTATCTTCGATTAACAGGATGGATATAGACACGGTACATTAGACTGTCCGGAGTGATGTGGTATGCAAAACGGTTTCTAAAGACAATAATTGATGCTAAACAGTATATTTAGTAACCACCTAAACCAACCAACCAAACCATAAAACTTAAAAAATTGGTTATGTTGTTAAGAATGTTTTTAAATATTTTGAATTGACTGATATTTTTCAATATTGTTCTCATAAATTTTAAAATTGAGAACATTATGATTTTTAATTTTAGTTTCGGCTTTAAGTTGTAGGAATATGTTAGTTTCAACAAGCACAACCACATTTGGATCACATAAAAACATATATCATTGTGTCTCCAACATGCAATATTGAATAGCAAACACAATGTGTTTGGACACAAGAATACTATATTGTTACGATTAAGTAAAAGCTGTTACTTACTCTTAATCATCAAACAACATTATATAAATAACAGTGGGATTAGTGTATGCCTAAAAGTATGCATTGTAACAACATACCAGCTCGCTAAATCAGTAGCATGAATTCGCCTCAGTTAAGATTATTCTTCACTATTCGAGGTGATTCTACATTATTCCAGAGGTGGATTCATTAATTAGTAGAAAAGATAACCAACAACAACTAGAAGGTTCTTGAATTCGCTAGAGATAACTACATTTGAGTATGGTGAGTTCGAATAAATACCTGAGGTATTTGGAACGGAGAGTCAGTTTGTGATTAACCGCCAGAAAGTAAGCAACCCGATTTGATAGTAAATCATAAAACTTATTGTAAAGTGGTGTAAATAAAATAAACTGTATTACTACATAGGTAAAATAAAAGGGAGTTAAACTGTTGTAATTATCGTAGTTTGATACGAACAAAATTATAATTAACAACAATTAAATTTAAAACAAATCAAATTCGGAAGACTGGATTATAAAAACAAGGACCGGTGGAAAACAGGGGTTTCCTAAAAAAAAAAACTGTGGAATGCAATTTTTAATGTAATTTTTCGAAACAACTGAAAACCCGGGTTGGTGGATTGATCGTTTTTTTAATGTCTTTCTCATAGCATTCCCGAGACATTTTAGGCGAAGAAAGAGTATAGGCATGTACAAACAAATCAAATATACCATATTTCTATCTTCCAACGAAGGCCTTTAGGTAGACCCCCCAAAAGAACTTGTTTCTGCTGCTGGCCTAGCATGCTGTTGTTTACAGAACCCGCTCTTGTAAAATGGTTTGCGGTGGTGTTTCGCAGTGTTTTACACATGTTTATGAATATGTTATATACCCGCCATATGACCGATGTAGTTAGTACATGTTCATACATACCTACATACATCTGTGTACAAATAAGTAGTTAATCATTATCCGATTCGGCATTGCAGTAAATAATATTCGCCTTTGTATGTTGGTGGCAAAACCCAACCATCCGTAAATTATAATTTACAAACAGATTCCAAAACTTTAATGCTTTGACTCAACTTATAGCAAATTTTCGAGTAATGTCAATACTGCGTCGGTCGCTGATGCTGCAGAATTGTATATTTTTGCCTGAATCGTTTATGACACTTCGTAATTATGCTATAAAGATAGGCCGTGACCTCGACAAAGTAGTCAATGATATAAACATGTATTCTTTCAGTTTTATTACAAACTCTGTAGGATGATAGTGATCATGATTGCACAGTAGTTCATGCACATAACAAAATTGTTGGAATAGTTACACTAGTTTATAATTAACTTAAAAATACCCTCACCCTAATCATTGCAAAAATATATTTTTCTATGAATTATTTATACAATTTATTAATCTCTGTGTGATAACAGGTGCAAATAATTTACTTATTCCACACTGTCGGTGTCAATTGTCATTGCAACCCAAAATTGTTGTGAATTACAAAATGCGGTTTTTTCAGTGTTAATGTTTGATATTGATATTAAATGTTTGTCCACTCACCGAACGCATTTACACTCACAGACCCAGCAAAAATATAGTAGAGTACTTTGAACGGCTTTTTACTGCCTTCAGTACGTCCATTGAAGTACTATGTGCGGATTTTCGGCATGCTGGAATCAGAAATTGCATTACAGATATTATGGTGTTTGACAGAAGAAAATTATTTTTGTCATTACTGGTGTTATTGTTCGTCCAAGCCCAATGTCTTCGATACCCCGATGGTGAGACGCGCGCGCGGATGGCAATCAAAACGCTTGAGTTCGAAAATTTTATCAACGAAATAGTAGCAATTAAATCCTCGCTACACATACCGCGTAATTTGTGTGGTATACTTTCAGGCGTATACAATTAAAATTCTGCAAATCCCGGTTTTTTGATTTTTTTTTTGATTTGAAATAAATTAAACGTATAACACTTACAACACATTTGCTTAGAGTCCACTTCATTTACTAATTCGTGTTTAAAACTCAAAATTACACAGCTCAATTTAAATTTCAAAATCATGTTTTAATTTTAAATTATAATTTAAATCATTTTCCAATTTCTAATCGTACAATTCCAATTATTTTATAAACTTTAGAAGTTTAATTTAAATTCACAGTATACTGATTTAAATTCCTAAATCATATTCAAGTTTTAAAGAGATTTTCATATACATTGTACATGTACAATAATGTATGTATATTTCAAAAATTAAAAAAAAAAATTTAAGAGAAAAGAGTGTTAACTCACTTTTTTTCAAAAATAATATTTTCCGTCTTTTAATATTTCCATGGTATCTGATTTTGTTTTAGATAAGAAAAAAAGTCAACATCTGATAATTAAATTATTAAAATTAAATTAAAATTTTTTGGTTTTTTTTCAAATCAGTTACCATGGCAACGTTGGTGGTGCAATGGTTAATGTGCGCGCCTCTTGTACATGAGATCCCGGGTTCGAACCCTGCTCTGACCGTCTTAAAATTGCTCTCGGTGGCGGTCACCTCGAATAGTGACGGCGACACTATCGAGTCATGAAAAAGCTTCTCAAAATACCGTTCGGAATCGGTGTAAAACTGTAGGTCCCAATCAGTGAGTGAAAACTGGAAAGCGCACAGCTCAGTGATTGTGAGAAGTTCTCCCCTGTCCCTTCATGGGATGCAATGGGAAACCATTTATTTATTTACCATGGAAAAATTAAAAGAAGGAAAATATTGTTTTTGCAAAAAAGTGAGTTAACACCTTCTTCCACCAGGAGCTTCAATTGTAAAATGCTTAATTAATTCTTATTCAAATCCTAAAATCATTTGAAAATGGCATTTAGAACTTATTAAGCATAAACATTAAATTTTAAAATATTCTTAATTCCAAATTTTTATTAAAATTCGAAAAATCAAATCATTTATTATTAAACTTTTTAATTATATTTAACCCAAATTGAGTAAAAACTGGTTAACCGACGTCAAATAGCCGGTTTTCGTTTTATTCGAAAATTTTGCTTTTTAAAAAACCAGTACACGGTTAATAGCTAATTTTGCGTTAAATCGGTTGCTACAACCGTATTTATGATAAATGAAGTCGCTGCAACCGAATTTCTCAAGAATTCTGTTGGTACAACCGAATTAATTTTCAATTCGGTTACCACATACAGTCAACATATATATACATACTGGGAACAACTCGCGCAGCAAATTGATGCCATTAGGCCTAGAGTGATATGAACGTTGGATGTTGGAAAGAATTACCTTACTAATAGCAGATAGAGGCATTAGAACAAAACAACCAACAAGAAAACCACAACAGCATTTTGTATTAAAATATTTGTCTTAAATTCAACACAAATGTATAAAAGGTAACAGAAAAGTTGAAAATATATTTAATTTTCACAGTTCTCCACCAAAACGACATGAACAATTAAAGTCAACAGTTCTTGTAACTCCACCTGGTGTAAGTCGACCATCTCTCCATCACACCGACCTCACCACGAAGAGTGTGAAATGTAACGTCAGATGAGAGAAATGTTCTCTCTATTTTTTTTTGCTCTATGAGTTACCACAACAGAATTAAAACGTGACATTTAAAGTATTAAAAACAATTACGATTTTATATTAAAACATTAAAAGAACGTAGATTGTAGTCGCCACGGTTTTAGCAAGAATTTGTTTCAGTTTCTTAAGAAAGATAAGTTCAAATATTGTAATTATGAATTTAGGGTTAAAAAATTATATTGTGCAGATAAAGCTTACATTTATCTGCGTGCAGTACAAATAGATGTCATCAGTTCTGAAGGTCGATCGTTTGAGATGTGCTGGTGTACACGCCAAAGGTAAGGTAGTACACCATCATCTTTATACAGCACGTTCGAATGTTTGGGTTGAAGTCCTTAATCGACAGACACATCACACCATAATGAACTGTGGCCCATGCATACAGTGGCCAATACCGAAATCGGAAAACTGGCAGCGAAATATAGAAGAATAAAATAGTTCTAAAAAACGACCAAACGCTGGAATATTTTATTTTGAATAAAATAAAAACAGTGTTCTTAAAATATTTAATAATAAATGACCCGATTTTCGAATTGAAAATATATTTTCAAGCAGAACTTATCGACGCAGCTTTACAACACTTCATTTCCATTTTAAATGGTGCGATTGCTTACAGCGTTCCTCAAAAACTAAGGGGAACTTCCAATAAACAGCTGCCCCAAAATATTAAATCGTTAATTCGGAGGCGTAACTATTATTGTAGGGAATGGATACGACATAGTGATGTACATGATTATTATGAATTCAAAATTTTGAATGGTATAATGGTATAAAGGTAATGGAATGGTATAAGCGTTTACTGGCTACATCAGACAAAGGCTCTTCTCCTTTTTGGAACCTTACAAAAAATGTTAAAGAAGAAGTCTAATAACATTCCAGTACTAAAACACAATAATTCACGCTTCTCTACAACGGCAGAAAAGTGTGAATTATTAGCTCAAAACTTTTATAATATGCAATCATATTCTGCAAATTTTAGAGACACAGCCACAGAGAACTTAGTGAGAGATATCATTTATGAGTTAAATTCTACCACAGGTCCTAGTGATCATATTGTTATTACCAGGGACAACAGAAATATGCACGAAAAACCTTAAAATATGCGCATTAGATAAGCACGAAAAACATTAAAAAATGCCTTAAAAACTGATAAAAAAATGCACAATAAGTTTAGTATGTAGTAAATTTTATTCACCGACTAGATTTTATTTGTAATAAAAACTCATCACAGAGTGTCGTAAATTAAATTAAATTATTTTTTATATTATATGAATTATATAACATTAAAAAGATTCAGTCCATTGATTGATAATTGCAATATATTACTAAGTGTTGCTTTAAATTCTCAAATGTGAATTTTCTACGATTATCGAAAGTAATTTAGTGTACTCCTCCTTTGCAACGACACGATTAAACAAAACATTATAAATGTCGAACACAGTCTTGTAATCTGTGTTAAAAAGGTAGCATCTTTCACGTTCGCTGGCATCTTCTGTATTACTTAATACACCGAAAACAAAATTGACTACACGCCTCTGCTCCACGTCGGTCATTTCATCTATGGAAATCCAAATACGTCTTTTGTTCGCTTTAGCTCTCATATCGTTAACTGCATTTTGGTATATCTGTGGTACGTATCGAAGGCGAAGATTTGACACAGATGGAACACTCTCAATTAGATATTTCTCAAAGAAACCTTTGACGCATGGGTGGTTTATTTTGTGGAGAGGTATATTGGCCGACATGAACATTTTGCATAAGTCCATTGGAAATGCGTTGTTTTCTTGCTGGTGTTCAGTCAAGAGGGTTTGCGAAAATAATGATTTTTTTTGCACAAATGCCTTATGTTTTGCCGTTTCCAGGTGCTGCTTCACGGAAAATATTTTCGATGCTGATATCGCACAATTGCATATTTTGCAGAACAAAACTGAGTTATCTGTACGAAATACTCCCGGCAATATTTTTGACACGCGAGACAAAAGTTCTGTAAGGCATTCTTTTTCTTTGGGCATGACGACGCGTTTAACATTTTATTTACACTATAAATCAGCAAAAGATAGGCGTTGCCAGAAGCGAAAATTTATGAAGATAATATTAGCTCTGTTCGAGTACTTTCCCAGTAAAAATTTGCAAGAATCTACTTTTGAGAGCGAAACAACAATTTTACTCTCTTTATGAAAATTTGCACAGTATTAAACGAAAAAAAAGTAAAATTTTCCGCGCTGCTCCATATTTTGTGAAATATACGCCTCCAAAGCTTGAATGTATAATTTTTGACAAAGTTTGTAACCTCCGCTCTATGTTCTGCAATTTTGCCGCCGGACTTACAAAAAAGTACGTCACGGAACACGGCGGAAATATGTTTGCGCATGCTAACCTCACTACAAAATGTATTGTACTTACAAATTCTTCCAACAAATAAATTTTTGGAAGTTACCACAAGTTCCAATAGAATTGAAAGAAATTTTATCCTTTGCCACATACATACATTCTGGCGTGTATTTCCATACCTTTGCTACTGCCACAGTTGTCCAATAATGACGTCGCCGGTTCACCAGAATTTCCTGAATGCCACTGCACATTATTGTTTTCCATTTTGTTTCTAAATTTCACAAATATATTGAATAAAATATTGTTACGAATAAGTAAAAGCTTTTGCTTACTGTTAATGACTCTACTAACAGTATGTAAACATCAAGCGGTTAGTGCTGCGCCTGAAAGTATGCATTGTAACAGCGTACCAGCTCGCTAAACCAGTAGCATGAATTCACCTCAGTAAAGATAATTCTCCTGTGTAGGAGAATGTTCTACAAAGATAAACAACAACAACAACATCTATTTTCTAGAAGGTTCTTGAATTCGCTAGATATATGTACCTTCATTTGTGTATGGTGAGTTGGTATAAATAGCGGAGGTCTTTGGAATGGAGAGTTCAGTTTGTGATTAAACCCCGTAAAGTAAGCAACGCGAATTGATAGTAAAATACAAGACTTGTTAACGTGTTATAAATAAAGTAAACTGTTGTACTGTATAAATAAATAAAAGGAAGTGATACCGTTGTAATTATCGTAATTAAAAACGAACCTTGTTTTATTATTGGGAATAAAACAACGCAAAAAGGACGAATAAGGAAATTCGTAACATTGGTGTCAGAAGTGAAATTACGAATTAAGGACAACGATGAAGTTTGAAGAACTCAAAGTTGAACAACTGAAAAAGGAGTTGAGTAAATTGGATCAACCGACAGCTGGTAATAAGGTAGAGCTGCAGAGGCGATTAATAGAAGAATTCAAGCGCCGAAACATTGACATTGATACATACCAGTTTGAGTGTAAAGAAGAAATGGAGGTATCTGCGAAGGAAGCAACTGGTAATATGGATATTTCTACGATGTTTGCAGCCATGATGGAAAAGTTTTCAAAATTAGACGAAAACTCTCGAATAATTAACACGCAACTTGGCGAGAATTCTAGAATTATGAACGAGAAATTTGGTGAAAATTCTAGAATTATGAACGAGAAATTTGGCGAGAATTCTAGAATTATGCAGGAAACATCAAACGCCACAAATGACAAGCTACATGAAATTTCAGAAGCTATGAATAACATGGAGATACAGGTTAATGATCAATTCGGAAAGGTCGAACAGAAATTCGAGGAATTTCAGCAGAAGATCGAACAGGTCGAACAGGATGTGGAGGAAAGATTCGCCGAACTGGAAAGAAAGATGAATGAAATCCAGTTGCAAGAAGGGCCAGTGCGAGTAATTTCTGAAGGCTCTAGTAGATTGAAAGCTCCCAGTTTCGATGGCTCTACACCTTTCGATGTTTTTAAATTCCAATTCGAAATGGTCGCAATTAAGAACTTGTGGAACAGCAACGACAAAGCCGTTGAGCTAATTTTAGCACTGAAAGGCAACGCAGCAGAAGTCCTTCAGAGCATTCCCGTCAGTGCCAGAAACAACTACGAGGATATACTGGCTGCGTTACAACGCAAGTATGGTGGCGATCACAAGAAGGATTTATATCGCATGGAATTGAGAGGCCGAGTGCAAAAGCATAATGAAACGCTTCAGGACTTCGCAACCGAGGTGGAACGTTTGGTGTTGATGGCATATCCTGGAGAACCCCAAACTTTCCTAGAGCAATTTAAGATAGAGGCATTTGTTAGGGGCATTAACGATCCTGACGTTAGATATTCGGTGTATGCCTCACAAAAAGCTACATTTGTGGAAACAGTTTCATTCGCTTTGGCGAATGAGACGGCGAGGGTTGTTGCCAGTCAACAGACATATCATGTGCGAAGGGTAGAAACGGAAGGCAAATCAAAAGATTTGAAAGGCGCCGTTAGCGAACTGAAGGAAGTGATTCGGATTCTCACGAAAGCGCTATGGCAAGCAACAAAATTGAAAGGTGACAGTCATGGCGAACGTGGCCATATAGGGCGTGACTGTAGAGACCTGAGAAAACGGTCAAGATCTCCGGCGATAGCGGCCGATACCGGACGAGTAAATGACCGTCCACATGTAATCGAGCCTAAACAGGATTTTAAGGCTGAGATCAAAGAGCAAATTATTGACGTCCGATCCCTGAGAATTGAATCCGACGACGAGTGGTTCACGGCACAGAGAAGTGATCCTGTATTGGCAAAAATTATTTTGGCAAAGGAAGAGGATAGACAATTAACGCGGAATGAAATCGCTTCAGAAAGCCCCGTTTTAAAATCATATTGGGCCCAGTGGAATAGCCTGAGATTACTAGATGGCTGTCTATACCGTGTATGGGAAAGTGAAGATGGTAAAGCGGAGAAAAATCTAATTGTGGTACCTGCCTTGAAAGTGAAAGAGATAATTGCAGAATCTCATAATGGTCCGAGTGGTAGGCACCTCGGAAAAGGCAAAACTATGGAGAAACTAAGGGAACGTTTCTATTGGGTTGGTCGTCAAAAAGCTGTATCCGAGTGGATTGCAGGCTGCACCCAGTGCATGACAACCAAAGGACCAACGCGGAGGAGTTGCGAACAGAGACATCAGGAGAGCCCAAGTGCTCCCTTCGAGCGAATATCCATGAGTGTGGCTGGTCCATATCCAACGAGTAGCTCTGGGAACCAATATGCCCTAGTCGTTATGGACTACTTCAGTAAATGGCCCGAGGTGTACGCTATTCCAAATAAAGAAGCGAAAACAATAAGCAAAGCTATGGTGAACAACTGGATAAGTCGTTTTGGTGTCCCTTTAGAACTGCATTCGGAGCAGGGTAGAAATTTTGAATCTGCGATCTTGAAAGAAATATGCGAGAGGAGTGGAATTCGTGGTATAAGAACGACATCAGTGCGTCCTCGGACTGACGGTACGGTAGAGAAATTTAATCATGCTCTTGAAGAATATTTGAGCAAGATCGTCAGTAAGGATAGAAAATTCTGGGACGAACGCATACCAAAATTCCTTCTAGCATACCGGTCGGCCACCCAGGATACCACTGCCCGAACACCAGCTAGTTTTACTGTTCAACCCACAGCGCAAGAAGGGTTTATCTCCAGAACTTCAGACTCACTGGGAAGGCCCTTACAGGGTTGTAAAACGAATAAACGACGTGATTTATAGAATCCAGAAAAGCCAAAGTCCAAGAGCTAAAATGAAAGTCGTGCATTTGGAAAGACTAGCTCTGTATGGAAAACGGAGGGTTGAGCCTGCTCGGGACGAACAGGCTTAAGTGGGGGGCAGTGTTACGAATAAGTAAAAGCTTTTGCTTACTGTTAATGACTCTACTAACAGTATGTAAACATCAAGCGGTTAGTGCTGCGCCTGAAAGTATGCATTGTAACAGCGTACCAGCTCGCTAAACCAGTAGCATGAATTCACCTCAGTAAAGATAATTCTCCTGTGTAGGAGAATGTTCTACAAAGATAAACAACAACAACAACATCTATTTTCTAGAAGGTTCTTGAATTCGCTAGATATATGTACCTTCATTTGTGTATGGTGAGTTGGTATAAATAGCGGAGGTCTTTGGAATGGAGAGTTCAGTTTGTGATTAAACCCCGTAAAGTAAGCAACGCGAATTGATAGTAAAATACAAGACTTGTTAACGTGTTATAAATAAAGTAAACTGTTGTACTGTATAAATAAATAAAAGGAAGTGATACCGTTGTAATTATCGTAATTAAAAACGAACCTTGTTTTATTATTGGGAATAAAACAACGCAAAAAGGACGAATAAGGAAATTCGTAACAATATTAAACAAAATAATTTGTACTTACCTCTGTCGTTGTTAATTTATTTTTGTGTTTTGTTTCTTTACATAAAACAGCTGATATCAAACAGCTGTTCTATCTTGCAATTTTATGTTGGCTAAAATTTCTCCAACCAAAATTTGCAAAATCTCTAACACTGTTAAAATTTTCGCTCTCTGGCTTTCATTTACTGGACTTTTGGAGTAAACGAACAGAGTTCAGTAAAATTTTTTACAAATTTGCACAAATTTTCGAGTACTCGAACAGAGCTATTGCCATCATAAGAAAATAAACAGATGTTGTCTACACTGCACAAAATGTATATGCAAAGTAAAAATAGTTGAAAATATATGTAAAAACCCCCAATATATGTTTTTATATGCTTGAAGCCACAAAACATGCCGGGAAGACTGTAATATGCATTTGCATATGCAAATATGCATTGCATACTTTTGTTGTCCCTGGTTATTACGTATGCTGAAATTGCTGGTATAATAAAAGGTCTCAGATCAAGAAAGTCACCTGGGAAAGGGCATTAAATTTTTGACAATTTTTGTAAACAGCTGTCTCAAGATAGGATATTTCCCCGATAAATTCAAGGAGGCTAAAGTAATTGCAATTAAAAAAACTGATAAGCCCTCTGACTCTTCTACTTCATACCGCCCAATAAGTTTATTGTCATCTATTAGTAAAGTACTTGAATAGGTTACTAAGGGTAATCTTATGGATTATTTAGAAGAAAATAATAGTTTACCGCCCCAACAGTTTGGATTTCGCAGGGAGCACAACACCATACATCCGTTAGTCCGCATTAGGAATATCGTAAAGTCTAACTTTAACCTGCAAAGGTCCAATGGAATGCCATTACTTGACGTTATAGCAGCTTCTGATACTGTATGGCATGACGGTTTAATCTATAAATTAATACATTTAAACTTTCCTTCGAGTAAAATAAGGATGATCCAAAGCTTTTTATTCTCTCCGTCGTTTAGGGTTCACATAGGTTCTAAATATTCCGACGTATTTCATATAAATGCTGGCTGTCCACAGGGCTCGTGTTTATCACCAATTCTTTATAATATATATGTATACGGCCGATATTCCAATCATGGACCATTGTATTATGTCCATGTTCGCAGACGACACCGCCATATTGTGTACGCGTAAACTATATACAGAAATATTGTCAGACTTACAGCGGGTCCCTGATATATTATTATTGGAATATTTTAGAAAATGGAAAATATCAATTAACTGTGATAAAAGTCAAGCTATCTATTTCACTAGGAAAAGAAAACAATGTTATATTCCTCAGAACACCATAAATGTTAACAATGCGGAAATCAAATGGGAAAATAATGTTAAATATTTAGGTGTAGTCCTAGATTCAAAACTAACATATAAGGATCATGTATCATACACTGTAGATAAATCTAATATTCTCATAAGAACATTATACCCTTTTATTAACAGAACATCGGCGTTAAACATTGACAATAAAATGTTAATATTTAAATCCAAATTTCATGCTGTAATTTTTTATGCAGCTCCTGTTTGGGCTAAAAGAGCCGAATGTCACGTGAAAAGGCTCCAGATTATCCAAAATAAACTGTTGAAATTAATTTACAATCTTCCTAGATTATTTTCTACGGAAAGACTTCACCAAATTGCGGATATTGAATTGGTGGCCGTCAAGATAGGCCGATTGTTTTCAATTTTTAATGCCAAATGTTCTTATTCAGAATGCGATCACATATCGGAGCTGGTCTCAACCTGCACATTTTGTATTAGATTTAAGTGGGTTATAAGCTTTTATCATATACCCTAAGTTCATAAAGGTTTTTTGCAAATTTCCACCTCCATTCAATAAATTAAACCACAAATAATATTTTAGGAAACCACATGATATATTTAAGCAGAAAAAGGTAATCTCCTTAAACTCTTTATATATACATACTAAATTATAAACAATTCTGTAAACGCTATAATATACAAATATGATTTTATGCTTTAATAAGTTCGAAATGGCATTGCAAAGAATTCATTTATTCCAATTTTAAAATGGTTTTATGACTTGAGCAAGAATTAACTAAGCTTTTTAAAGTATTCTTTTTTAAATTTCAAAATGTTAATTATACATGAAAATTTCTTTCAAATTTGTATATGATTTTCGAATTTCAATCGGTTTAATATAAATTTTAATAAAACTTTAAAATTTTATAGTAAACACGCATTCCAAATTGGAAAATTATTTAAACTTTACTTTATTATTGAAGCGCGATTGTCATAATTAAGTAGAGTTGTAAAATTTTGAGTTTAAATCACGAATAATTATATGAAATGGTCGCTAAACAAATGTATTTTGATTGTTACATGTGTAATTTAATTTAAAACAAAAAATCCGAAAAACCGGTTCCACCGGGTTTTACTAAAATTGCAAACCGAAAACCGGGTTCTTAAAAAACTGAAGTTTCGAACAAACCGAAACTAGGGTTTTAAAAAATTCAGGTTTTTGACAACTCTACCGATGAAGGCTGGTACTTCTAAAACGGTCGAAAATATCATCATGCACAATTGTTTTCCATAATTCGTTTCCCTAAAGATTACGTCGTATAAATTGCATTAATTCATTGTATTGCAATTATTTATAAGAAGATAAGAAATTAAATTAAGAAGATAACATTCATTGTTTTGCAATTGTTTATAAGAATATAGGAAATTAAATATTAAGTATCAATAAAACGTTAAAAATGCTCACAAAATGCGTCTTTAATTATATTTTGATTAGGTTGTGACTAGAGTGTCCGAAAAAACCGGCATTTTTTAAAAACCGTTTTTCGGTTTGTTCGAAAAATCAATTTTTCAGGAAACCGGGTTTCGGTTTGTTCGAAAAATTAATTTTTCAAAAAATCGGTTTTTAATTTTGGCAATAACCGGTGGAACCGGTTTTTTTCGGTTTTTTTTTTGCTTTAAATTAAATTACAGTAAGTGGTACAATACGTTTGTTTAGTGCTTTTATTCAAACTCACATTAAACTGATTTCAATTCGAAAATCATATTCAAATTTGTAAGAGATTTTCATGTGTGAAAATTTTATTAAGGTTGAAACGTTTACTTATAAAATTATTGTATTTTTGAAGTTTGAAAAGCTTAATTAAATCTTAATTAATTTGTAATCAAATTTTAATAAAAAAATGTGTAAAAATATCATTTTAAACTTATTGAAGCATAAAATCGTATTTGAGAATAGAAATCAAGTTTTTTAATACCAAAACTTCATTAAAATTCGAAAATCATATCAATTATTATTGTTTTTTTAAGGATATTAAAGCGGCATTCAGAGGTATACCGAGATTTCGCAGTTTTTGAAATTTTGCACTAAATGGCAGCGAAATCCAGAGATTCTGCATACATTTTGTCATTACTGGAGTCTCCATAAATTTTATAGATTTCTCTCAAATTTTCAGTGAGTAAACACTATAAATTGTTTGTAAACAAGTTCTTGTCAAAATGAAGCGAATCTACTCTAATGTCAAAATATTTATACACTTTATATTTCTAGGCATGCTTTAACACAAATTGATAAAAACCCGTTTAACCGACGACAAATAACCGGTTTCCGATTTGTTAGAAAATTACGATTTTTAAAAAACCGGCACACGGTTAATAGCAAACAACCCGGTTAACCGGTTTCACCGATTTTTCGGTTTCGGTTTTGGACACTCTAGTTGTGACACACTTTAAATTAGGTTGTGGCAACCACTAATCCGGTTGTGACAACCTGTATTTCGATTGTGACTGACTCTAATACGGCTATAATGATCTCAAGTACATTTGTGGCAATCTCTAATTCGGGTGCTGCAACTTCTGAATTCAATTGCAGCTAATTCGTTTGTTTCAATCGCATTTTTCTGTGGGAGTACGTTTTATAAAATAGTTTCTTGCGAATTTGCAAAATTTAGAAAGTAATAATTCGCTTTTAGTTTCTACAATGATACTGTGAACAAAATTATCGGTCAAAATCATAAAAATATATTGAACCCCATATCGTTTTAACCGCTTATTAAAAAAATTTGCTCTTGTCCAAAAAAACCTGTTTCAGTACACTCTAGTGAATATGTACATTAGACCGACTCACAAAATAAGATCCTTCTGTCTACCCCTAAAAATGTACCTTGGTTTGTTTTATGATGATTCCCAAAATATTTCGTAGTCAGCATTAATATCCCTTGAGTTGGACCATTTCTAAAAAAAGGTATTTCTTTTAGTTTTTCAAAGAAATTTGCACTTTTGCTACAGACAATGTATACAAAATTAGTATCATATGAAAGGGTTTTTATGGCGCATCCAACGGTATGAAAAACATGCCAAAGCATGCCTTTTTTGGGATATTCTGTTAAGATTTTAGTATGGACATTTTCTTGATTTAAATGTCAAAATTAATCTTTAGTCGATTTAAGTAAATACGAGTTTCAGCTTTTTTGGAAATTCACATTAGTTCGCGTTTTACCAACATTTCAAATCGATGGAAACATTCCGTTCTAAATAGGTCAAAATGGGTAACAAATCGTCTCTTTTGACAAGGACATCAGTGTTGTATACATATATGTAGTGTTTTTAGTTTGTAATACATTTTACGAGGTGATCTGGACCAGATTTTGAATATTTAGAATTACCCCACTCTAATATTGAAATCTGAAAAATCTCCGTACTAAAAACTTATAAATTCGATTTATTCCAGAATATCCCTGAAAAGAAGGATGTGTCAGGGCATTTTTGACATGTTTTCTATACCTTTGGACGTCCCATAAAAAACCCTATCTTATGGAACTAATTTTGTATGGATTGTCTGTAGCTAAAATACAAATTTCTTTGAAAAACTAAAAAAAAATAACTTTTGTAAAAACGGTCCAGCTCACGAAAGCTTAATATTTTGGGATCTTAATATTTTCTTTGAAAAGCTCACGGAATCTTAATGCCAGACACGAAATACACATCAGAAAACAAACCAAGGTACATTTTGAAGGGTGGACAAAATACACTTTTTCCCCACCATACAACGTGAGTCGGTCTAATGTGCATAAATAGTTTAGCCTAAGTACAGTTAAGGTGTTAATCTGACCACTGCAATAAAACCAGATGTATTGCAAAAATCGGTTTTATGACGGACTACTAACTAGTCATGCATAAATATTAAAGATTTAATTGAGTTTTTATCGACAATTATCATCTCCTCTCCTTGGGGAGCCATCAAAACTTTGGGATGTTTTCTATCAAATACGAAATTCTTAAGATTTAATTAAAGTTTTAATGTTAACAAAATAGCCTAAGTAAAATAGGGTAATTCTCCTATAACACGAAAATATATGGGGATCAATTCAAAATATTTTGGGCTTAATATAGCTCATGCAACATTGTCATCAAGATTTCACCTACAACAAAATCCCTTGTCTTGTATAAAATTTCTCGTTTTCACAAGCATTTAGTGTCGCAATTGGAGATCAGTGTACTTTATCTGTGCCAAAAATGTATACAAGTCCCGAAAATCTCATCGTGTTTAAATTTATTGAACAAAATTTGCATTTTTTACCTTGTGATGCATTCATTGAACTTTTGTCAGAAGAGCGCGACAGCGACATCACACGTTAAGTCGCACTCATTTACAGCTGCTGCTGCTGCTGCATTTAACGCTAAAGCAAAAACTTTATATAAATATTTTTATTTATTCGAAATTTAACAAGCAATTTAACACGTTTTGTGATTATGAGTTATTGTAATTTATTTGACAGCGGCGCATGAGCCACAGAGGGGTAAGGAACGCGTCGTTTGTTTTGTTGTTGTCGCCGTTAATTCATTTTGTTGTAAAATATGACCACAGATATGAAATGACTTTTTATTATTTACGATATTGCAACAAAGAACATGTTTTGTAACACAAAAATGTCGAATCATGAAAACCGGGGAAAAAAATCTGAAATCAGTTAAAAAATTGTCATTATTGTGGGTTAACTACTATCCAGTTAATAAACCAACCAGCTGTGAATATTAAATAAGTCCTAATTGAAAAATTTAAAATAAAGGAGAAAAATATTAAACTCCTTAAAAAAAGTTATTATGTATGACACAGATTTATTAATTAGTTAAATGAATTCAGTAAAATTAAATTATAAATCTACTCGTAAAATTATGGCAATTACGCTCAACAACAAAGTGCAAACATTGTTAATCCAGAACAATGATGTGAAAAAAAAGTCTCGAAAATCTACATAAAAAAAATTGACATTTTTTTTTTTGCCTGATTCTCAAAAATTTACATTTAGTTTTTGTTATACCGTGACGAGCAAAGTTGTAGCAGGGTTGACAAAATGTGGAAATATATTTGTATAATTTAAAAATTTTATTAAAAACAACAAAAAAAATATAACACTGTGATAGTTTTTGGCAAAAAATGTATAAGACAAGCCCGGAGACGACGGTTTTACCCTAATTCAGGTACAAGGAATATAACTGCATCAGTAGTTTATTGAGTTACAATTAGGGTTTCATACAAAAATGTTTTTATTGTGACTATCAGAGTGAATTATTTTTTTTTGATTTTTCGATTTTGACTCACTTTTCACAGCCGCTAACTTTTAGTTGGTGGGTTGTACCAGTAAACTTTCTTCAACTAAGTTGTTCCAAACGGTTTGGGCTTCAACTTTAGGGAACATAGCTTATCTCTAAAACCAGGTTTTTGGGACTATTTGATTCAGAACATCGATAGAAAGTAATTTCCGATTTTCTTTGAGTTTTCCGTTCAAAAACTGCCAGTAATCAGATTCTTTCACCGAATAAAAGAAAATCTTTCACTATATAACTATATCTATTTACTCGTCATCATTTAGAATTATCAAATTCCGCTAAATTATCGATTTCACTTAATTTTACCTTTTTCTACACTGAAAAGATATTTTGGACAAAAACACTTTGGTTAATTGCGTTTTGAACGAAAGAAATATATAAAAGGCGACAAAAAAGTACAATGCAGAAGACAGTACAGGAACAAAAAAGTGCGCGTTCTTTGGCAAGCCTACATATATTTTGTATGAACCGTAGTTGTAACTCAAAAAAACTAATAATGCAGTTCGATTCCTCGTACCCGAATTAGGTTGAAACAGGTCTAGTTGCTTCTGGAGCTGCCGTTCTGCTGAGAATATCGCGGGTGCGGCTCAAAAAATAACAGAGGGCCCCTGAAGTCTCGATCAGACGATGTCACGCAATTGGGCATCAATAGGTGATCTTTACGAGAAATTTTATTGAAAGACTTAATGATGGTCCCTTATAAAGTGTAGACAGTGCATTAGTTGTTAGCTGTTATCTGCCCAACACATATAACCTACACTCAATCCCTGATCTTGACTACAAGGAAGACCATTTTTAATCGAAAATTATCACAAGCGACGAGGCCTATTTCCATCTCAATGGATATGTGAATAAACTAAATTATCATTTCTTAACCCACGAAGAGCAATTACCCCCGCTCAAAGTTACTACATGCACTCAGGGAACTAATAGTTTGCAAAGAAGTTCTAGCAACCATAAATGTGGCTGGTGCCACCGAATTGCGGCTGCCACCACCGAACTGAGGTTGTCACAACTGAGTTTAGTCCCCAAAACTGAAATTCGGTTGAAACAATTGGAAATGGTTGTGAAAACTGAATTTCCAATTTTATTCGTTCAATAAGTCCGTGACTTTTTGAACTTTCCTCGTAGTAATACGAAATGCAACACTGCTCCCATCAAACACCACCTGTTACTAGACTACTGTCAAATTTTGGGAAAGGTCCCTCATTTACTTTGCTTTTAACAGCTGTTCAAAACATACAACCTCGTGCATTTTTTTAAAACTGGAGAAAAGTGAATTTCGGGTGCTCATTAAATAATATTTTTTGCGAAAGAGAAACCGTCAATCAAACCAAGGAAAAGCTTGATAAATACTATGGGGACTCTGCACCATCGATTTCAATGGTAAAAAAAAGTGGTTTACTGACTTTCGTTGTGGTCGCACAAGTACAAATGACTCTGAACCTTCTGGACGGCCAATTGAGGTCAATACACCCGAAAATGTCGAAAAAATCCACGATATGGTGTTGGCCGATCGAAGAGTAAAAGTGCGTGAGATTGTTGATGCCATAGGCATTTCATTTGGAGACGACGGTTTTACCGTTTTCGATTTTAAATGATCAGTTGGGTTTAAGAAAGCTGTCTGCAAGATGGGTGCCGCGTTTGCTCTCAATTGACCATAAACGTAATCGTGTGACAACCTCAACTTCAACATGTTTAACTGCAATTCGAAGGAGTCCATGAATTTTGTTTCGATTTTAAATGATCAGTTGGGTTTAAGAAAGCTGTCTGCAAGATGGGGGTTTGTTTAACTGCAATTCGAAGGAGTCCATGAATTTTGTTTCGATTTTAAAAAGAAATCGAAAGCTGTCTGCAAGATGGGTGCCGCGTTTGCTCTCAATTGACCATAAACTTAATCGTGCGACAACTTCAACTTCAACATGTTTAACTGCAATTCGAAGGAGTTTTTGCGGCGTTTTGTAACTGGTTATGAAACATGGATCACGGATTTAAACAATGGGTTTCTCCGGGTGAACCGGCTCCGAAGAAGGCCAAGGTAACTTTGTCGGCCAATAAGGCGATGGCAACAGTTTTTTGGAATGCACGCGGGATAGTCCACATCGATTACCTTCAAAAAGGAAAAACAATAAACGGCGAATAAAGTTCCAAATAAAGTTCTTTTCAAAAAAAGTTATTTTTCATCAAGATAATACACGGGTTTACACGTGTGTATTCTCAATGGCAAAATTCCATGAATTGGGCTACGAATTGGTACCTCATCCACCATATTATCCGGATGACTATTTCCCCCATTGACTATTTCCTATTTCTAAATCTAAAGAAATTGGCTCGGTGGAACGAGATTTAGTTCCAACGATGGCCGTCGGTGGTGCAGTGGTAGTGTGCGCGGCTGTTGTGCATGAGAACATTGGTTCGATCCCTGCTCTGACCACCTTAAAAATTTCTTTCGACGACGGTCATCTCGCTTAGTGACGGCGACACTATCGAGTATTTAGCCATGAAAAAGCTTCTCAAAATACCGTTCGGAACCGGTGTCAAACTGTAGGTCCCAATCAGTGAGTGTAAAACTAGAACGCGCACAATTCACTGGTTTGTGAGAAGCTCTCCCAAATCCCTTCTTGGGATATAACGGGAAACGATTTATTTTCTATGAAATTATTGATCCAACGAATGCATATTTTATGGACCTCGAAAAATCCTATTTTTTGGAGGGCATACAAAAATTGGAAAAACGTTGGACTTAACTGTATTCAGCTAAAAGGAGATTATGTTGAAAAATAATTTTTTTTTGCAAAAACAAACTGTGTTTCAATCAAAAAGTCACGGACTTATTGATCCGCCCTCTATAAACTAAATTTTGAAAATAAAAAAATTTTAAAATCATGATTGTTAATTTAAGGGAAGTTTTCATTGTATCAGTGAAATTTTACATATATTTAATATAGAACTATTGATGAAACTTCTTCTCATTGTGCTGAGGATCGATTATTTTTTCAGTGCAGCTTTCACAACATAACGGATGTAAAGTATTGTTCTGCATTCTAAAGTCGTATACAAATTATTGTAGAAATTCTGGAAGACCACACTCACAGAACTAATTGGGAAGTAATTCTTGGAAAAGAGGTTATAGGAATCGTATATTCGGCTGTTGCCACGGAATTGCAGTTGCCACAACCGAATTGAGATTGTCACGATAGAATTTAATCCCCACACCGGAAATGTGATGGAGGCATCAACCTTTAATAGGTTGTGTTAATTTCTATTGCGGTTGTGACAACCTTTAACTTGGTTGTAAAATCGCGCAATTTTTTTTACCAAATTTAAAAAAATGTTGTTAAAAAAATAATACGGCTACGTCCAATTCTGATACATTTTCTGCGAGTGCAGGTCATAGAGTAAATTTATAGTAGAGCCGCCATTTGTCTCATCTGACGTTTCCTTTCACACTCTTCGTGATGCGGTCGGTGTGATAGAGAGAAGTTTGACGAAAAGTGATATACACCAGGTGGAATTACAATAACTTCTTGCTTTAATTGTTCATGCCATTTTGGTGAAAAACTGTGAAATTTAAATGTGTTTTAAACTTTTTTATTGACTGTTATTGTTAGCATACATTTGTGTTGTATTTAACACAATAATTTTAACGCACAAAACGAAATGCCGTTGTTGTTATTTTGTTATTTTGTTCCATTGCCACTATCTGGTATTAGTAAAGCAATTCTTTTCAACATCAAACGTAAATATCACACCAGGCCAAATGTCATAAATTTGGTGGGAGAACTAGTAGATCTACTATAAGTATTAATCTATGGTGCAGGTTGTCTACGTGTGTATTCTATTTGCAGAATCCTATTGATTTTTTTAATACACAAAAACTTTGGAATTTGTCGTTTTATTTCGGTTCGATTTTGGATAAGGATTTTTAAAAGATTTGTTTGGGGTCAAAAATTTCGCAATTCGTAAAACATTTTCTTGGGTGACCAATAAATAAATTTTTAAACTTTTTTTGATTTATCCGGAATTTATATTTCAAAATTTGTAATTCTTTCTGCCATCTACTGTTCTCAGTTGTTGAAGTTTTGTACTTAATATTTGTCAGTAGAGATCAATATTTAATTTTTACGTTTAACAACTTGTGGTATCGTATGTTTCTAATGACAACAAAGCTGAGTGACCAAATCTACTGATTGACAAATGCGACAACTTGTTGTGACAGGCAACAATATTCGTTTTCTTTCGAAATAATATAGAAACGTTAAAACCACAACACACAAAAAGCTAAAGCAACAATACTATTTAATAATAAAAATACAAAAAAGTAAAAACAAACTTCCCCAAGTGTCTACATCCAACTTGACCGAGCGAATGGTTGGTTGGTAGTTGGAGCATCAAATAGGGTTTCGCGCACCTTGAGAAAATTATTAAAAACCAAATGTGTGTGCGTTTGGTTTTAAACAAGAAAGTCAAAAAAATCGGGGCTTCTAAATGAGCTATTTGGTTCCAAAATGCAGCTGCTTTCAAACTCATGTACATATATGTTTTTTTTTGCTTGGGCTATTAAAGGTGCAATTTTTGTTGAGATTTTTGTGTGTTTTCGTTTCGTTGCTTTGGTCGCATCTTAACAGCATCAATGACGAACGAACCCCCTTCGAACGGAAATGATTCAGCAAAATGTTTCGTTTTAAAAATATTGGCAAGCGTTTTGAAAATAATGAATTTTTAAAAATTCAAGAAAATCTTGACGACTGTGTTTTAGCGAAAATTACATTTTGTTGGGATTTTGTTTCACTGTTGCGATTTTGTTTATTAATCACATTTTCTTTATTATGTTTTTTTTTTGTTGAGAAAATTTATCGCACGTTGTTTGTTGCAATCGTATGTGAATAACTACATGTGTCTGTTTTCAGAATTGTTGGCAATTGTTCAATTCTTTCATGTTTTATTTTTGTTTTTTTCTTTGCTCTGCTACAAACAATTTCGTCTAAATGGCTATAAATTATAGCGATACGTGACAAAAAGTTTGCAAAATTTTCCATATTACACATATGTACATATGTATCGTACATATGAGTGTCTGTTTCGACGTGTAAAGTAAACTCAATTCCATTTGATGATATTAAATGTGTTATAAAAAAAGTGGTCAATATCTGCACCAGAATTGCTTTAAAACTGCATAATATCCAGCTAATCGGTGCCCTAATTACATACAAATATTTCGCAGTTTCGATAAATTGCTAAAGTATTCGAATTTCCAACAAAATTGCATTATCCTTGCACCTTGAAAGGGCCGATTATCTCATTCAGTTTTTAAACTCCACTCCAACCTTCTGACATTTCATCTTTCCCCTATTTAATTATTAGCCGTATTACTCTTAGTTAGTTGTTGGCTTTAAACCACAACCCGAAATATGATGTAGTATGCGAGTGCCATATTATGCCTTGGTTTTGTGTTAGCTGATGGTGTATGTTATCGTGAAACCAATCTGGCTACTAGGCTACGCATAAAGGCCAAATCGTACAACCGAAAAAAGACACCAGCGGCAGCAGCAGCATCATTGGCCCAAAAGTCAGACGTTTGTAAACAGTCATACACTTGGTGGTATAAATGGTTCTGCAGACCTTCAAAGTCAATGTCTTCCATTGAAAAACGAGTCATTTATCATAAATAAACATCATTATCATCAACGGCATCTACGTTATCATCTCTGAGGAAGGGGACGCATATCCCCAACGTTCTGGGTGATGGAGGAACAGTTTTTTTTTTTGAGTATTGTTCCTGGTATCACTTCAGCTGCTGTTGCTAATAGTAATTTGGCAAATTGATCTCGTGTGTTTTGAGTTTTCCTACAGGGATCTTAATGGATTTGCGCATCCTTGTCATAAGAAGAGACTACAAATTGCGCTACCTTAAATTTGAAATAAGGAAATCAAGTTGAAATTTAAATATTGTTTTATTTTTAAAATTACGAAATGTTAGCAAATTCCCTATACAGGGTGGGGGAAAAACCAACCATTTTCATTCAACATAACGACTGTATTCTAAACGGGTGCTACAGTCATTTGGTAGCAATCAACTGGACGACCTGAATTTTGTGTGGGAACATTTTTAAGTGAAATGTCAAAATGCGGCGTAGGGAACGCCGCGAAATATGCAACTGTTGATCAGGTTTTCTTGTGGATGTTTCGGATTCCTCTATCACATTTTCATGCACTGGTTCGAACGGCCGGTTCGGGATCTGACTTCGGCTGGCCGGTGTTGTGCCGCTCTCTTCAAATTGGGACACCAGGCGCTAAGAACATTACTGTAAGAAATCTGTTAAGGACATTACTATCAACCTTTATGAATGCTTCAGTTGTCATTTTTAGAAATGAAAATTTCTTAAATGTAAATAACAGCGTCTGTTGCTCTTTACTGTTGTAAAGGGGCGATAGGAAAGCGTTGGGGACTGTCTCCTAAGATCACCATGTGGATTTATACGGACCAATACTTCTCTATGGCATCGTAGTTTGGTGGAGGTCCCTCCAAAAGAAGTATATTCTGAATTCCTTGATGAAAATTCAAAGATCAGCACTGATTAGCGTTAGTGGGGCAATGGGCACGACGTCAGGTACTGCACTTAGTGCTATCCTGAACATCTGTACTCCTGATATCCTGGCCGAATCGGCAGCCGCTACATCCCTGGTGAGAATCAGAGATTGTGGCGTTTTGATATCGGGGCATTCCGAACACGCTGAATTACTACACCGGATCAACTCTATTCCCGTAAAAACGGACTACTGTATCCCCTACCTTCTACCAGCGACCAATCTAAGGACTCTATTCCGAACAGGAATACCTGGGAAAAGTCACTGGAAGGGGAAACCAGTAGTATCAGATTTTTCATGGATGGATCAAAGTTGGACGAGCAAGCCGGCTATGAGGTCCATTCACCGGACCTAAATATAAATATCTCCTTTAAGCTGTCTGATCACTGTAGTGCATTTCAGGTGGAAACTACCGCCATACTGGAGGTTGCTGAACTACTGAAAAGTAGTGTCACAACCCTCCGGAGAATATGTATCTACACAGACAGCCAGGCTGCCATAAAATCCCTGGAAGCCATGTTTGCTACGTCCCTGACGGTGAAAGAATGCCACTCATCACGTAGGGTGATGACAGAGTATTTTGACATCAGGCTCATCTGGGTACCGGGACACAGCGACATTCCAGGCAATTGCGTAGCGGATGCGTTAGCTAGACAGGGCACTACAGCACAGGTTCTTCCGGCGAAAGAAGGTGTTACTATGCCAATTTCTAGCTGCCTCGCCTCTGGCCACAGGTGGACAGGAAGAGGACTAGGCAACTACTTAACTTGCCGAGAGGCAGGTTATCCACAATGATAGGAACACTTACGGGACATTGTCTTGTAGGAAAACACACCCTAAGATTGGGACATAGAAACTCCACTCTCTGTAGATGCTGCATTGAAGAGGACGAGGAAACGACGAAACACCTTCTCTTGGATTGCCCTGCTCTGGCAGTACTGAGAAGTAGGATATTCGGAACACATCTAGTTAGCACCGTTGCCCTACAGGATATTCCTGTAGGTCTTATAGACAAATTTATTGAAAGGGCAAATTGGCTGGATGACTAGTCAATAGTTGTTATGAAGGAAACTGCAGGTATCACAATGGGCTTATTTAGCCAAAGTGTGCTAGACACCGTGCTGTCTTGTATCCTTTTCAACCAACCAACCAACCAAACAACATATTTACAACACAACAAAACAGATTGATGGAAGGCAGTCTACTATTGTAATAATGGACGTACATACGTGTGATTCGAGGAGCTAATATCTAACGGATCACAACTTGATTGCAGCAAAGGCTCGCACAAGTATAAGCAGAGTGAAAGTCGTATGAAACCAGTCATATAGAAAGCTGGCCATCGGCAAGCTGAAATTACCATTACCAGATACGACCAGATACTGACGCAGAATGAACCCCGCCTCTTCGTCCAGAAGCGCAGTGGAAGTACATTTCCCACTCTATGAAAACTGCTGAAGATATGGTACTTGGTTATGAAAAATCGCTTGAAGACAAACCATGGTACGATGAAGAGTGTCGCATGGCAAGTGATCAAAAGAACACCGCACGTATGGCAATGCAACAGTCAGTTGCAACGCGACCCGCCACAGAGCGGTATAAGGAGAAGAAGAAAAAACGGTTGTGGAGAAAACGCGAGAGGGAAAAACTTGAATCTTACAGTGGGAAGAATGAGGCCCGGAAATTCTACCGAAAAGTACAAAGCCAAACCAACGGAAATGGATTATGGAGCACCTTTTGTAGGGATAAGGATGGGAATCTTGTCACGTTGTGCAGAGTATTTTGGGAATATTGAGAGATCACTTCTCTGCTTTACTTGTTCCAGAAGACGTCAATATAGATGAGGGTGTGGAGCGCATACAAGAAGATGGCGAAGACTCCTTGCCAAAGCGACTTTAGAACTGCAATTTCCCGGCTTAAGAACAACAAAGCCGCTGGTGCTGATGCACAACAGACTGAGCTGATTAAGGCTGGCGGCTATGAGTTGGAAAGGTGCATGCATCAGCTTATATGCAAAATGTGGCTATACGAAAGCATGCAAGACGATTGCAGTCTTAGCATACTGTGTCCTGTTTTCAAAAAAGACGACCCGAGTACATGCACAGACTATCGAGGAATAAGCCTTTTATCCATCGCATACAAGGTCCCCTCGATCGAAATGTGCGAAAGACTAAAGCCGTTTGTTGCAGACCAGATCGAACATTATAAGTGTGCTTTAAGCCTGGGAAGTCAACTATCACCCAGATATTCACATTACGACAAATCCTGGAGAAGCCCCGCGAAAAGCAAGCCGACACCTACCACCCCTTTGTAGATTATAAGGCTGGCTTCGATAACCCGATATGGGGGAAACTGTACCAAGCTATATCGGAGCTTGGTATTCTTTCTAGTCCAAGGTAAGCAAGTTTTTTGTTATTGTTGTCACGGTACGATTCTGGTACATTTCTAAGGAGCAAAATGCAAGCTACGTCGGAGCTTGGTATTCTGGCTAAGCTGACACGTCTTTGCACAATACACTGACCGACACGAAATTCGAAATTCCGTCGAAAGAATTGCTAGGTGGTGTGAGCAGGGATCGAATCCACGTACTCATGTACAAGACTCGCGCACACTACCATTGCACCACCGATGACGAGTATTTCCTGCAGTAATTTCAAGAATTAAGAAGGAATCAGCAAAAGTGGGTTTGGCAGTAATCGAGGACAACACAAAATTAATGGTTTCGACAAGCAGAACATTCACCCGATTAAATGAAACGGTGAACGGTGATAACCGTAATAATTTCGAGGAAGTGGACGAATTTATTTACCTCGTATCTGGCGTGAACAGAAGCAACAACGTCAGTCTGGAAATCAAACGGAGAATAGACCCAGAGATAAGACCCTCTCTAAAAACGGAGTTCCAACTATATTAGGTTATCATACAACCTGTCTTGCTTTATGGCGTAGAATCCTGGGTTATATCACATGTTGAGGAAACATCTTTGAGGAGTCTTCGACATAAAATTGCTCAGAAGAATATATGGTCCTAAAATAGAAAACGGCGAGTATGGACGAGGGGTGAACCACGACCTGTATCCCGACATCGACGTAGTTATGCGTATCAAAATAGCGCGTTTACGCTGGCTAGGCCATGTCAGTAGAATGGATCAGATTGACCATGTGAGAAAGGTAGTCAAAGAAGTACTCGAAGGACATCGACAAATAGGACGACCAAGGCTTCGCTGGAAAGACCCGGTCGAATATTGCCTGCGAGAGTTTGGTGTTACAAACTGGAGGAGAAAAGTTGCAGATCGAGCCGCTGAGAGGAGCATGTTATCCTCGTTTTGTAAGTCCACTGCACACTCTAGGATTTTTGGGGCCACCTATAAGGACATATCTCGGATTTTGATAAAATTTTAAAAAATTTTAGAAATTTCAAATTTGAATAATAGTTGTGTTTTTTTTATTTTTTAGGTGAAATACTTTTATGTGAATTATAAATTCAGCTCATAACTTCATTTTTAATTGTTGATGTCTTATATTTTTTTTGTACTCAAATTATTGTAAGATTATATTTCGATATATTATGTACACGTGGCCTTGGGTGGTGCAATGGTTAGTGTGCCACGTCGCTTCTACATGAGATCCTGAGTTCGATCGCTGCTCTTCCCACCTTCAATTACTTTCGGCGGTGGTCACATCGCATAGTGAAGGCGACACATTCGAGTATTTAGCCATGAAAAAGATAATCAAAATACAGTTCGGAATCGGTGTAAAACTGTACACCATTTCCAATTGAAATTTAAAAAATATCAATTTAATTTTGAAAAATATCAATTGAAATTTGAAAATTATATTTGAAAGTTGAAACACATCAATTGAAATTTGAAGCACATCAATTGAAATTTAAAAGACACCAATTGAAATTTAAAAGACGTCACTTGATATTTAAAAATTATTAACCCATTTTATGTATAATTAGTAGATTTTTAATTCCAATTGGTGTCATTTAAATTTCAATTGATGTATTTTAAATATCAATTGATGTATTTTAAATTTCAATTGATGTATTTTGAATTTGAATTGATGTATTTCAAATAGAATTTTTAATTTTCAATTGTTTTTTTTTCAAATTTCAATTGGAAATGATGTAGAAAGCGCACAGATCACTGGTTGTGAGAAGCTGTCTCCAATTGCTTCAAAGGATTTAATGGGAAACAATTTCTTTTTTACATTATTTACACGTAGTACCCCGACGTGTCGACTTTTACCTCAACATGTGCATGAGTTATTTTCGATTTTGATGGTGCGAGCAGAGGATGTTCAATATTTTCAATGGAAATAAATGAATCAGCATTAATTTCAAGGTAGACTAACAAAAAGAATAATACGCTTCGTAAAGGAGTTTAAAATTTGAAATTAGAGTAAAATGTATGACGGCGGCGGCAACGAACACCATGATGAAGATGACACCGGTGAAGATGTTGGGTGTGCTGGAGGGCGGTGTGTGTGTGTGTGTTTGTATCAGAGACATGGGACAAGGCTTTTAACTTGGATATGCCTGTATGTGAGTGTGTTTTGGGGCTTTACTCATATGTATTAAAGCCTAACACACCCATACATAAAAGTGTCTTTAGAATTTCAAAATCTTGAGAATGGATTTGGGTGTGATTTTACTGAGTGGGTTTTTCTTATTGTTCTTTAGTTGTTGTTGTTTGTTTTAAATATCTTAGTTCTAAGTTATTGTGGAGGCATGTGTGTGGTGATGATAATGATGATGATTCTGAAATTTTATGAATTATTTCTCGAAAAAGATACTTGTGAATGCCAACGTAAAACGTAAAACGAGCGACGAACTTTTGCAGCAACAGAAACGAAAAACCGATTATTTAAGAACAAAAACATATTATTAACAACAGCTACAACAATAACAACAATTATAATCTGGAGACACATGCTTACATACGAGTATGTATCTGTACATGTAGTGAGCAGCACTAATAGCAACAACACTGCCATCATCATCATCTTCTTCATCATTCTAAAAATCTCAAGAGTTTGTATACTTATACACATCCATGAAGAGACTTAAGGAGGCATCAGCATCAGCGTCAGCAACAGCATGTGTACCGGCACTGCAGCCAGCCACATCATCTGCAGCAGCCTCTGCAAAAAAAAACTCAAATTTAGTCCAAGGTAAGCAAGTTTTTTGTTATTGTTGTCACGGTACGATGCTGGTCCATTTCTGAGGAGCAAAATGCTTTTTATTCATCATTTGCCAGGAGTACCACCACTACCAAGTGAATGCATTAAAAGTCACAAAAGAAAGAACCCCAAAATCCTACAACAATGGTTTCACATAAAGGGCCTCAAAGTTTTTGTGATGAACATCATCCAAATGGAACAACAAATATTTGAATGCTACGCATAATGGATTGAAGAATTTCAAGTTATTCTCGCCAAGTTTTCGAGTGAAATGTGAAATTTGAAATTGTAAGCTGGAATTGATGTTAGTGTGTGAGTTAAACACAAGGAATTCTAGGAATCTAAATGGGGGTTTATGTTCCCCCATACTAAGGGCGATGCATAAAATGTGTTAGCTTCATTCTGAACTATTTAGGGAATTTCATAATCATTGGTTTTATTTTTACAAGAAGTTCATATGTTCGAAGATAAAGCCATATCTCGTGGAACACAGATCCAGCTACACAAGTATAGAGGGCGGATCAATAAGTCTGCGACTTTTTGAATGAAACACAGTTTTTTTTGCAAAAAAAATTTAATTTTCATCATAATCTGCTTTTAGCTCAATACACTTGGTCCAACGTTTCTCCAATTTTTATAACCCTTCCAAAAAATAGGATTTTCCGACGTCCATATAATAGGCATTTGTTTGATCAATAATTTCATCGTTGGAGATAAATCTCTTTCCATCGAGCCATTTCTTTAGGTTTGAAGATAGGAAATAGTCACTGGGGGCTAAATCCGGAGAATATGGCGGATGAGGTACCAATTCGTAGCCCAATTCAACAACTCCAAACAATCGTTTGAAGTTGTCACACGATTACATTTATGGTCAATTGAGAGCAAACGCGGCACCCATCTTGCAGACAGCTTTCTTATACCCAACTGATCATTTAAAAACGAAACTACACTTCCATATGAAATGCCTATGGCATAAAGAATCTCTCGCACTTTTACACTTCCATCGGCCAACACCATATCGTGGATGTTTTCGACATTTTCTGATGTATTGACCCCAATTGGCCGTCCAGAACGTTCAGCGTCATTTGTACTTGTGCGACCACAACGAAAGTTAGTAAACCACTTTTTGTACCATTAAAATCGATGGTTCAGAGTCCCCATAGTATTTATCAAGCTTTTCCTTAGTTTGATTGACGGTTTTTTTCCCCAAAAAATAATGTTGAATGAGAACTCGAAATTCAGTTTTTCAATTTTAAAAAAATGCACGGGGTTGTATATTTTGAACAGCTGTTAAACGCAAAGTAAATGACGGATCTATCTCAAAATTTGACAATTGGCTATTCACAGGTGGTACTTGATGGGAGCAGTGTGCATATAACTACGAGGTAAGTTCGAAAAGTCAAGGACATATTGATCCGCCCTCTATCAAACTCTCATACAATCTGTCTTGATTTATGGCGTAGAATCCTGGGTAACAACGCAAGAAGACGAACCTACCCTGGGAGTCTTCGGGAGAAAAGTGCTCAGGTAAATACAAAATTGTAGTCGTATCTATTTCACTCTGGAAGATATCAAAAAAATACATGTTGTGTCCATGCTGAGATATTTATAGGCACTGTAATATATTCTATTCTTACTATAATCAAAGAAAAATGTCGTTACGCCCAAACAAAGTCTCAGATAAATTAACTTAGTTTAAGGAATTTAATTGTCATAAACGAATATTTGTTGCATCAAACATATCATATATCCTTTATCAAAAACCACCTAGTGTGTCAAAACAAGTTTTGGAGTAAAACGCAATTAAAGTTCCCCCTCTGTGTTACATTTTCATAGTTTACTGTTTTATATAATTGCATTTTCACATTACTTTCCGATGTTTTTGATACTTGCGAGTGGTTTCATATGAAAATTTAAGGTTTTTTACATACAAATCCAGAAAAAAATTAATTAATGAAATTTAACACACTGGGTTTTCATAAGCAGAATCACATATGGTAAATCTAAACTCATAGAAACGTTTAAGGCCGTGTTAAACTGTTAGAATCGTTGGATATGTCAAAATTTTGTATTGGTGAGTTGGTGAGAGAAGTCGGAATAGTGTAAACTTGAGGAGACCGATTTGCAGACAAAATTTCGACACATCTGTTGCATTTCTCTCATTTTTATGATGCGATCAAGGTTGCATTTTGAATGAAATGAAAAAAAACAATGAAAACGAAAATAAAAGCTTTAATTTCATCACTTTTTACAAATGTTGGCCTGGTTTCACAATTTAGCTTTTGCTCCGAAGTCCCTTATAGCACGTTGCGGGCTAAATGAAAAAAATTAACAACTTTTTTTAACACTATTATGCTACAACCTAGTATTATTAACTATATTGGGTACTTTTGCTTTGGTTTGTGTCTAGACTAACATATTTTGAGAAATTTCTTGTTTAATGGGAAGTTTTATAGGTGGAGCCTGTAACCAATATTTAGCATAGATAAAGTAAACAAATAGATGAAGCGCAAGTGTTGGGAAAATTTTAGTGTAATGGGTAATTTTCTAGATGTGGTTGAAAGCAATAAATGGGATATTTTTTGTTCCCAAAAAAAGTCAACACATATGACATTAAAATTCTAAAATTTCATATTAAAAGAAGGAATAATTTTTAACAAAAATATCACTACGAAACAAGAATACAACACGTTACTTAAAGTAGAATATCTGATGACCATCGAATTGCAAAGCCATGTCACCACCAAGTATGTCCTAATAAATTGGTTCTTCCTCCGGTTCAGCTACCATTCCTTGTAGAGAGTCCTCAGACAGTCTAACCGATTTGGAATTTGTGACCTCTGAAGGTGATACAGTTTTTGGGCGGGGAAGTTTTTAGATTAAAAAGACGTACCAGTATGTTCATATTTGGGCGGTCTTTCGGGTTTTCTCTTATTGATATCCCAACACCGGCCTCATGGATTTTTGAAATAGTTTTTTTATATAAGAAACAAATGCCAATATATAAAATCATTTAAATTTTGCCACATTTTCCCTTGTTTAAATTACTTTCACAAAAATTTCCCACACTTTTGAATAAACGTCAATGAGAATTATGGGGGAAACTTCAATGAAAGTGACAGTAGTACAGGACGGCACATAGTGAACAAAGTTGACAATAGGCGCGCCTATCTATCTATTTTTTTTTCATTTATCTATGATATTTATTATATACTGTAGTTTTGAACCCAATAAAAAGTAAATTTAGAATATTTTAGATTTCAAGATTTAAATTTTCAAAAAAGAACTAAAAGGACATATGTAAATTCAACATGAAGTCTGCGAAATGCTCTAGTAAAATCTATTCCACAATAAATTGGTAGAACATTTGGATACTTTGTCCGTTATTCTGGTGCAATTTTCTTGACCTTGTTTCAAAAAAGGACAAAAAGGGCATCTGAAAATAAAGATAAAGAGTTTCGTTCTATGACGACTCATAGTGAAATTTAATGAGGAATAAATTCGTAAAACATTCTGAATCCGTAGCTGGTCATTTTAGTGCGAATTTTTTGGTACTTTTTGAACAAAGGACAAAAAGGACCCTTTAAACTTTGAAATAGAGCATTTCAATATATTCTACGAAGAATTCGCTCAATTCAATATTTATACTCGATTTTTAAATTTATCTCGGACAGTATCGGATAAAACAAATTCAAACTTGCACCGCCAATAAAAAAGGGTATGTGTCTAAATTTTTGGGGTTTGACTATACTTACCTAGTGTGTTCATTTGGCGCAGGAATCGTCCACCACCAAAATTGGTGATGCACAGTGTTATATTTTAAAAAATCGTGGTGTCGTATTAAACACATCCATTGGTTAAACGCTCCTATGCAGTTAACAAATTTATTATGTTTGCTATTGGACACAACATTTCCGAGTTATAGACATTTATTTATTTTAGCGATTTTCTTATTTTGGCGATTTTAGAAAAACAATTCGTCCAACCGAATTGGATCACTTTGTAAACCACCAAAAATTAGTTCTTTTTTCGATTGGACACTCCGTTTGTGGGATTTAGGCACTTTTTCTAGAAATCACCAAAATAATAAAATCGTTAAAATAAAAAAATGGTTATAACTCGGAAGCGGTGTGTCCAATCTCAAAAATATTATGTTTGTTTATCTCCATAGGCAGCTTTAACCAATGTCATGTAATAGGACATCACTTTTGTTTGAAACAAATCGCTATAACATGTGCTGGTTTTAGCGATTATTTATTTGAAAAAGTTTTAGTTTTAGCGATTTTTTAAAACAAAGTGATGCCGTAATAAAGGCATTCCTGAAAGCTTTGTATGGAGGTAAATTTATTATCATTGCGATCGGACACATCTTTTCCGAGTTACAGCCGTTTTTTATTTCAGAGGTTTACTTATTTTAGCGATTTTTATCGCTATTTTTCTTATTTAGCGATTTACACGAATTGGACCGCTTTCTGAAAACTCCTTATAAACCCCAAAAATTGGTTTGTTTTCGATTGGAGATATATACATTTTGGAACGAAGTTCCTTATCGCACTTTTTAGTTTCACGTATTCAGTCGTCAATGCTTCATGGGACAGAGGATATAAAAAGTGAAAAAAGAATAAACGAAGGCTAGGACGCTTAAATGGTTTGTGATGTTATTTTGGTGGGAGAGAGAACAAAGAAAGGAGAAGCAAAAGACCAGCAGATTCTCTTTTCATGAAAAAGAAACAAATAATGCATCCAATGCACCTAAATGTAAAAAAGGCCGTTTTAAATATTTTAATTTTTTGTATTAATTATTTATAAATGTGGATTTATATTGATCAAAGTAATTATAATAAATAATACATACATATATATTGAAACCAAAGAATAATTCGTTTTTAAATATTATTATATTTGGAGGGAAATACGCATATGTTTCCACGTAAAAGCATACATATTTGCCAGTAAACATGATGCTGTTTACATTGAAACTCAAGTGAGTTTGGGACTTGCTAACATATTAATGTTTGCAGTGTGTTCGAATTATATACATGGTTCCTGCAGAATATGTTTGGGAGAATATGTTAGAGAGGCCGTTATTTTTCAGCGTGTAACCATTATTTCCCCAATACCCTGTGGGTAATGGCTAATCGTGATGGGAAATTCCCCATTGCCACTGGTAGCTATCGATTAGTTTCCCAATACCCTGTGGGTCATGGGTAAACGTTCATTACCCATTCCCAACGGTGATGAGTATGGAGCGAGGGGGGGGGATAAATACGAATTCTGGAAAGCACATTGTTGTATCTTATATCACTTGTTCTTTGGTATTTTGTATCCATTTTCAAAATTAATAAACAATTTTTTATACGTTCATTGGCTATAACCGAATTATCAAATCAATTAAATGTTACAACTAGGTTATTTTTTATAATTTGTATCCTTTTTGGAATTTAATAGCACATTTCCGTAGATTTAATGAACCATTTCCCAACAATGTATGCGATGGTCTCCACACATTTCACTTGAGTTTAGTGTAAAAACTTCCATTAATTTTTCATTCTCCGATAATTCAATGATCATAAATGCACTTACACCACAATTATCTATCCATATATTTGTCGGACTCTGTTCAGCATCGTTGAGCCACTTGAGATTGGACACAAATCAAATACGCGCGAACGAACGAACATCCACTTAAAGCCCGTATAAATCTATCACAGACATCAACTCATATAAATCCGACCAACGCGAATAACTGTGCAATATTAGTTCCTTATTGCCGGTCAAAATAAATTATTTTGTTGTTGCTATTGGCTCTTGGCCGGGGGCCAACATTTTAAACCAAAATTGTATTAATATTTACAAACAAAATGTTAGAGAGATTTCGCACGAGATTCATTTCGAATTCGACGCGTACGAAACAACAACTAAGCATTTTCTCCGTTCAAATCAAAATACCCAGTTAGACGAAGGATTGCCAAGATAATGATGTCTGACGATGATGATGATGCTGTTGAGGTTGATGTTGTGTCGAGGTTTAAACTAAATGTTTAAACTGAATGTGAATAAAACGAAAAGTTAACTGAACGAATGATGAGGTGTGAGTGAGTTCACCTAAATGAATTACGAGTACAAAACAGAAATGCATACAAAATCCACAACAATAACAAAACTACAAGAACATGTGCAAAATAAAAATGTTACTTTGGTTGAGTTTCAACAACAACAGCAACATTTTAGTGCAATAACAAACACTCGCCCTTATCCTTTTCTACTCACGCATTAACAGAATGAACAAGTAGTGTGTGTGTGTGTGTTCATATGAAAAGGAACTAAACTCGGTGCTCAAAATTTTGTTCAGGTATGTGGTACAACAAATCCGAGTTTTTTGTTGCACTTTTTTTTGTGGGTTAATGTGCTGAAAGTTGGTTGTAATTGTTGTTGTCGTAATTGTTTTGCAACTGCTGCCACTGTTTGTTTTTGTTGTGTTTGGTGGCAGTTGCTGTTGTTGGGTGTTAGTTATTATTGTCTTCGTAAATACTTGATACCAAGTAATTGTGTGGCCCTGTTGTTCTATGGATTTAGTTCCTGTTCTGGTTGCAGGTTGCTGGTTGCAAATGTCAGTACTTCGCTACTGTCTGTTGATTTACAATGCATCCATATTCAAATATGTATGTGTGTGTGGGTGAAATGTTGTAATTAGAACCGTAGAGGAAATTAAAATAGAGAAGTTTATTCTCTCAATATTTTGAACTTCATAGGTATGTTTGCAAGTAAATATTGGATGGTGGAAGGATGGGTTCAATAATACCAGATAGAGACATTAGTACAAAGAATCCCACACCACAACACCAACGGCATTTAATGATTGTATGATAAAATAGTTGTGTTAAGTACCACACAAACATATACCAACAATTAAAGTCAACAACCCTGCGGGAGAAATTCCGAGGCATGCAAATAAACCCCTTCCAGAAGGCCTACACATTCAATTCTAAAAAAATCCCCCACACTTTCCCACAGCGCTTCTAACGGGTTTTTCAGTAAGAGCGCTACAAAAGTTTTTTTTAAATAAAACAAAACCGGTTTTAGATACCAATGAAATTCTTTATTCCTGTGAAAGTACGTTCGATGCCATTATGTATGGAACTCAATTTCGTTTGAATGGCCACCACGGGCACGCTTGCAGAAGTCCAGACGCTGAACCCAATTTTCGACGGTTTTCAAGCATAAATCGGTCGATACTGCTGCAATTTCACGTTCGATATTCGTATGAAGTTCATCAATCGTCGCTGGCTTGTTGACATAGACCATAGACTTGACGTAGCCCCACAGGAAATAATCTAACGGCGTCAAATCGACTGGGCCATTTCGTGAGATAACACGTTCACCAAACTTGGTTTCCAATAAATTGATTGTGGCATTCGCTGTGTGGCTTGTGGCTCCGTCCTGTTGGAACCACATGTCCTCCAAGTCCATATTATCCAATTGGGGTCAAAAATATTCGGTTATCATTGAACGGTAGCGATTCGCATTCACAGTAATGTGCCGGTCTTGATCATCACGGAAGAAGTACGGCCCAATGACGCCGCCGGCTCATAAACCGCACCAAACTGTAATTTTTTCGGGATGCAACGATGACTTATGGATTACGTGTGGATTGCTGTCTGACCAATAACGCACATTTTGCTTATTGACGAAGCCATTCAGCCAGAAATGAGCCTCATCGCTGAAGATGATTTTCCGATGAAAATCCAAATCATTTTCAAGTTGTTGCTCAGCCCAATTCACGAACATACGACGCTTATGGTGGTCAAGCGGCTTCAGTTCTTGCGTCAATTTGATCTTGTAAGGATGTAGGCCAAGATCTTTTCGCAAAATTCGCCCCAACGACGTCACAGAGATGCCCAACGCTTGAGAACGACGTGCGAGAGACACATTTGGGCTTTCTTGAACTGAAGCCTCAGCGGCAGCAATATTCTCGACTCTACGGGCACTTCTTTGTCTCACTGGCACGGGAACATTTTGTACTGTGCCTGTGGATTCAAATTGTTCCACTAGACGCTCAATTGTTGATCTGGTAGGACGATTATGACGACCATAAATTGGACGTAGCGCTCTTAAAGTTGAGGCCACTGACTCCAAATTTCGGTAGTAAATTTTAATAATTTCGAGTCGTTGTTGGCTCGTATATCTTTCCATGATGAAATGGCAAACCTTACTGAAGAGAAATGTCGAAAGAGCGGGAAAAAATATCGATTTACTTTTGTAGCGTCTCTGTTGAAAACCCCGTTAGAAAGAGGCCTACTACCAGTGCTTCCCTTCCGCTTCAAAAGGATCTTATAGACATGTAACGTCTCTTCAATCTATAGGCCTGTCCTAGGTCTCGAAATAGAAGTCAAGTAGAATGTGTTGATGAGTCTAAATGCGAGCAGAAAAACCTACTTTGCAAGAACCGTTATAAGATAAACAAAATGAAAGTGTTGAGAGGGAGATAGAAGCAAAAAATTAAACCAGACCCTGCGTTTATTTTCATCAAAGACTTTATTGAAGAATGATGTGTTTCGCTGTAATAATAAAACGAGCAACAGAACAACTGATACAAATTACCTTGTCTTCCAGACATGGTAATATGCCTTCATTAGTAGGCATGGTACCAGGTCTTCTCTTATATATCTGAAAAAATGCCTTATCTAGAAGGCCTCGCAGCATACATGCTCTTGCAGTCCTACTACAGGCCTCCAGCTAGAAGCGAGAATGGAAGGCATTGCACGACAATGACACGCTGTGTTAATTTGAAAGGAATATAGAATGGAACTGACATGCCTATACTTTTCCCGCCAGGAAGAAAGTGCAAAATACATTCAAATTTCACAGTTCTATATGAAAGAGAAATAAAAAAGTTAAGTCAACATTTCTTGTAACCCCACCTGCTGCAAGTAAATTTTCGTCGAATACCCCTCATTGGCACAAACCTACGATTAAGAGTATGAAATTAAACGTCAGTTGAGAGAAATGGGTTATCTATTCTAATTTTGCTCTATGATTAGAGCAGTCATAGTTCACAGTCGAACACAACCACAAACAAAATGGCAAAAAGAAATACGAGAACAGGACAACATGGTTGTTGGTAAAGCAGCAATTATTCCAATATCTCTCATACTGCAAATTAGAGTTTTGTCGATTTTACTACTTTCTTTTAATATTAAGCTGGACATACATAATCCTACTCATTTATTGGATAAACACAACAACACTGAATCACAGAGTAATATATAAGAATCTCCGTCCCTCTCTTCGCGTTCTCTTACCGTAGAGTAAATACACTTAAAGTAACCAATTTTCTCCGTAAATTTACTACATTAGGCTTGCATGTTGAAAAATAATATTTTAACAATAGCAGATAGAGGCAATAATTCAAAACAACTAGCAAGAAAACAACAACGATATTTCATGTTTGTGTGCTAAAATTGTTGTGTTAAATACAACACAAAAGAATAATACAAGTAAAAAAAAAATCCAAAATACGTTTAAATTTCATATTTCTCAACCAAAACGACCTGACAAATTTAATTCAGCTGTTCTTGTCACTCCGCCTGGTGTATCTCTCTATCACACCAACATCACCATGAAGAGTGTCAAAATGAAACGTCAGATGCGACAGATGGCACCTCTAGGTGTATTCGCTCTATATCTCTTACGGTCTCTGATATAGTTGGAAATTTTCTTGAGTTTGAGTTAGCTGTTGTAAGTTACTCAATTGTTGGACATAAAACGAACTTAAATAAAAAGGGATGCGTATTTTCGTTCGATGCAACCAGCATAAAACATAACTTAGCTGTCATTAGTATCAATCAAATACTATTTAAGCTTAGATTTCTGCATAGTTTGCTTTTGGTTCTCTGTAGCTCTTTCATAAGTCTACTCTGTTCGCTATCAAATTTGAACTACCATTTTGATCAGCTGTGGCATGGTAGACACCCTTTAGATTATACGTTTCACTCGCGGCTTTCGTGATCGGAACATGAGAGGTGGGAAGAAGCAAGAGGGTTAACCAAACACCCACGTAACGAGAATTCGAGAGGATTTTTGATGTTTCTCTTTAATCTCTTTTGTGTTGCTGCCGTGTTGGTTCACACTGTTTCTGCTTTTTACGGGATTACACCGGTTGCGTAGATTATTTTCTGATTATTTGTATAACATGAATAGAAATAATTCGAAAAATATTAAATAAAATATGTAAATACAATAATTCGTGGAAACTTGTATTCCCAGCAAAAAAAGAAGAATATGCCAAGAAGTAGAATTTGCACCACAACTCCTTGGTAAGATGTAGGGCTAATTTAGGTGCAGAAGTACTTCTTTTAATATTGCGTTGTATAATGCAGCACTACTTCTTGTTTGACTGTTTGGAAGTGCAGTTTATGCTAAAATTTTTATGCTATATTTCGTCCGAAAACGAGCAACTAAAACTATTATTTCAACAATTTGTAAATTTATTGTCATTTGAAACTTGGCAAGAAGTGATATGCTATTAAACTTTAGGGTTTAACTAATTATTTTATTAATTGTCCTTTTATTAGTACTCCAAAAGCTTCTGTCAACAGGTGAAAAAGAAAGGAAATGAAAATCAATTTGAAAGAAAGTAAATTCAAATTAAATACAAGTAATATATTTAGGCATCGTTGTACTTGTCCACTATCCCTTTAGCTCTTTAATAAATTTGCATCATAATACTCATACTGGATGTGATGCAAATGTAGATTTTTCGGAGTTGTTATTGATCAGCGTCAAAATTGCATTAAATATGCACATAGTGTTGCAGAAGATGTACAAAAATAATAACATCTACTAGAACTACTTCATTTTATTTTTCTTCTTTGTTTGAAAATATAAATATTACGAATGAAAGAAGCAGAACAGCCGATTAGACGACCTCATGGGTAGAACGCAGATTGTAAATGCTCGTAATTTACGAAGGGTGTTCATAAGAGCATCTAACGATTAACGCAGGCTGAAGACGCATAATGTAAAACATCACTAACACTGTTATAATCAGACCAATCAAAGTACAAAGAGTTCGTTAGTGCGAAAGAGACGAATATATTTCGTTATTTAGTGCGAACGACGATAAGCACGTATTTTGGTTAGGCCCCTAACCATTCAATTCTCCCAAATAGTGTTGCCACTGCTTCATGTTGTCTTCTGTTTGTAAGTAACATTTTAGATCAAATTTCGTCAAATTTTCTAAAAGAAGTATGAAATCAAATGTTTTTGATGTGTTAACATCTATACGCGCGCCTCTAGGGCAGTAAACTATAAATTTAATACATACGCAAGTGTTAGGTTTGTAAGAGTAAATCATCGTTTGTTTGTTCGTTGCTTGGCAGTCGGTATTGAAAGTGATTATTGGGCGATTTTCATATAATTTTCCCACGCGATTTTCTCCGGAAATTCATAGCCGATTTTATTAATTTTTGGATTAAAAAGCTAGTGCGGGTTTCGACAAAGAGTTTAGGCCAAAAATTAAGGCGATCCGATATCGGCGAGCCGAGATTTAAGTGTTTTAATTTGGAGTAATATTAAAAAAGTGTTTTATGTTGATCTTCGGTTTTGTCTTATCATCGTTTGTTTGTTCGTTGCTTGGCAGTCGGTATTGAAAGTGATTATTGGGCGATTTTCATATAATTTTCCCACGCGATTTTCTCCGGAAATTCATAGCCGATTTTATTAATTTTTGGAATAAAAAGCTAGTGCGGGTTTCGACGAAGAGTTTAGGCCAAAAATTAAGGCGATCCGATATCGACGAGCCGAGATTGAAGTGTTTTAATTTGGAGTAATATTAAAAAAGTATTTTATGTTGATCTTCGGTTATATCGTACGAATATAACAATGTATGTATGGATGTATGTACAAGTGTCTGTTGCTTTGCATTCTTTGACTTTTGTGGGAATAAAACAAAAAGTATTGAGCAAGAAAATAATGACACATGTGCTTGCACTGGGTCTTTAAATAATTTTAAGTACATATTAATATTATTTAACTGTAACGCCATCATATGATTGAACGCTGTTTTTTATTTTCCAATGTAACATTTACGAATGTGTTCATAGAAATCGAACAGGTACCGTGTAGCAAAAAGGTGTTAACACATCGCCCGTGAGTTCGAACACTCATTGGATTTTTTTCTTTTACTAATTATTTAATTTCAAAAGGTTACCAAAATGAATAAACTGTTACCATTTTACCAAGCCGTTTAAATGTTACCAATATATATTATTATTGGATATTATCAACCGTGGCTCAAACTTTAAGAAATCTACGGAATAAATTCCATAGAAATAGAGTCCCATCAACGCAGTTTGTGCAATCCAGGACCTTCTTGGACAAAAGAATTCGTGGACTTGCTCGTCCAGTGGAAAATATTGCCGCTGTAGTTGAAAGTAAGCTCAAAAACTACTAATATTTTAAGATTATCGGGTGCATGATTGGAAAACGGGTATCGCAAAAAGGGAAAGGTATAGCACCAAAACGGCAACACAGGGTGATTCAAGAAGTTCCGGACAAATGTCTCCAGCGTATTCCTTGATTCATTTCATGAAGAAAAGTCCACTAGGACCATGTCCGAAAATGAAAGGGTGCGAAATGGCAGTGGGTTCAAAATTTTCAGATTGGCGGTCGGAGGGTAGTAGGGTAAAGTTGATAACTTTTTTGGGCTTGTTGGAAAGGTCTTTAAGAGGCCTTTCAGAATTAATTAAAAAAGAAGTAGAAAAAGTCAAATCGCCGAGATACAGAGCTTTCGGAAAAAAATGGAAAATAAATTCACATAACCTCAATTTGCTCAGCTAGATGGTAGGTAACTTATGTTTTTTTGAAAGATAGCCATGCCTCTTACCTTTCCAAAATGACCTAAACGAAGCCCAGTGGTCTTACCGTTCCAAAGTTATGACCATTTTACTGAAATGCAAAAATGTTTGTTTTTGTTTTTGGAAGCGAAATAACAGCACACATTTATTTGTTTTTGAAAATTAACACGTTTAAGATTTCATTTTATTGAAATTTTTGGCTGAAGAATCAAACACATAAGGAAAAAAAACATTTGATGTTAAAGGAAGTTTTCAATGTGGTTCCCATTTTCTACTAAACACAATTGCAGCCGTTTGCGAACCACATCCGCCACGTTTAGTTCACTCATCTTTTCACGAACTTTCACCGCAGCTTCCTCCACTGGCGCAGAAGTTAGCAACTTTACCCTACTACCCACCGACCGCCAATCCGAAAATTCTGAATACACTGCCATTTCGCACCCTTGCATTTTCGGACATGGTCCTAGTGGACTTTTCTTCATGAAATGAGCCAAGGAATAAGCTGGAGAAATTTGTCCGGAACTTCCTGAATCACCCTGTATAATGGCTTATAACTTCTATATTTATCTGAATTTTCTTCAGATATGACTTATTTTCTCCGATAAGAGATAGGGGCATATCAACAAACTTTAACTAACTAAACTCTCTGAAATTTAAAATTTTTTTTCCAAAAAAAATGCCCCCAGCGAAAAGTAAAATTAAGAACAAAGAATTTTGAAAGAGTGTTTTAGATCCTTGAATGATATTGGACGATCGAATAATGAAAATGCGTGAGGTAGCTGACACTATAGGCATCTCAATTGAGCGGGTACATCACATGCCAGGTACCCGATTTCGGATCAGAACTCTTTCCGAGTTCGTAACGACAAACATATGAGAGCCGAATTCTGACCGAATTCTAAACTGTAGTCTTGGGAAATTCGAGAGGCAATTTCGATTTCTCGGATCGAATTCTGACCATTAAGTCTTATTAAATTCTGATGTTTTTGCCGACATTTCGAACCGAATTCTGATACGCTGATACACGATAAGAACAGTAGCCCTGAATGCTTAAAGAGAACTAAAAAATTAAATAAAGAAAACATCACAAAACTACAATGCATAGAAAAAAGACAATTACTGTAAATGTAAACAAACAAAAAACAAGAATTTTAAATATAAAAATACCTCAGCCAAACAGTTACAAAAAAATTACAAAAATTGTAAACGAATAGACTACCTCAGATAAATAGTTCAGAACTAGATTTGTTCCCAAACTTAAAACTAGCTTTGTTCCCAAAGGTTGAAGTCCAAAACGTTTGGAATTACTTTGTTAAAGAAACATTTCCGGTACAACCAACCAAATAGAAGTTAGT
Source organism: Phaonia tiefii (assembly GCA_963931995.1). NCBI lineage: Eukaryota > Metazoa > Arthropoda > Insecta > Diptera > Muscidae > Phaonia > Phaonia tiefii. The sequence goes on along the minus strand of OZ008367.1, from coordinate 365,980,190 downwards.
GGCTGTCAACGTGAGTCAAAATCGAAAAATCAAAAAAAATCACTGTTTTAGCCAAAATAAAAAAAGTTATGTATGAAACCATAATTGTATCTCAAAACAATAATGATGATCAAAAAAATAATTCTCGTACCAGAATTAGTGTAAAACCGTCCACTCCAGAATTGTCTACGAAAATTTTTGCCAAAAACTATCACAGTGATTCCAAACGTTTTTTCGTTGGTTTTACTATTACAGGGCAGGGCACTCGGCACTCGGCTCCTAGTTTCTCTTCAGATGTTCGTTTCTTGTAAAACAATAAATTTCATTGGCCGCAAATAAATTCCTCAAACGATGTTTAGTTGCCTAAAATTTCGTTCGTGGGCAACAACATTTTTCTTTGTGTGTACATTTTCCTTGACTCTTAAATGAAGGAACCGCATAATTTAACACAACATTTTACTCAATCTACATAGTGACAGACTAATTCGATGATTGACAGCAAAGCATATCATTTATGCAAACTGAAATGATAACACACATTTGATTTTGTAGGACCACAAATCGTTATCATGACTTGCAGGCAACTGACATGCAGATTTTCGAATTTATATGCATGTGTTCTACATATTTGTTGTACCTTTGACTCGGGGTAATTACAATTGTGACACCACAATGTTGTTGTTGGTTGGTGTCCGAATTACAGAAGGATTGAATAATTAACTCTATACAAAGGTTTCATCTTTTTTGTTTTTGGCGTATAGAGTCATGCGGTCGGTCGCCCTGTCATGTTAAAGGACACTTTCATTTGGTTGCAGGACACATGCACACAGTAGGTACTTGGGACTGAAATGTCATTACTGACCCAATGCGAGTGGCAATAACAAAAATTGTCATACAATTACCGCGGATATAGATGGTATGTTGTCGTCCTCGTAGTTGACAATTAAGCTGGAATTTTATGTTAACATACGATGGGAACGCACAAGAGTTTTGGATGAAAATGCTAAAGCGTTTTAACACGAATACGGATACAGATATAGATAGCCGAATTACAATGTCATTTCTTAGAGATAGTGCAAAGGCGGTCTTTGAGATTCAACGAATACCTTAGGTACTTTAGTTTTGAAAGCGGAACCTTTTGAAGGACTTGTGTATAACATTTATTATATACCCCACTGTGCGCTGTGTGTAAACTACTACTTGAACCCTGCCGACAGTTTCTACTGAACTAGATAGTATCAATGGATATCTTCAAGGGAAAATTCATTCTGATGTGATGATGAGATAAAAGGTGAACGTTACTACCGAGATGAATGGCAGATATAGAATGCGACAGATGACACAAATTGTAAGCAGCCTGCTGTGCGGATTTTCATTTGATTTACTTAAAAAAATGTATTATGTAGACTTTAGAGACCGTCCCTTATAAGGGACGCTGTGCATTAGGGACACTATGGCGTATGGTATTTCCTGAAACATTCTTTTGGGTGAAGACCTTTCTCGCATTTGATACATATAAAATTGGTCTTCTTACCGCAGTTGGCACACCGCTTATCAGTCTTTGAATAGTCTATTAAGTGATTTTTCCCATCATAACGTGTATCAGGGTTGATGCTGGTTCTACTGAAACCTCTTGCGGAAGGCATTCCAGACATCTCTAGAAGAGATGTGGCTATGTACCGGCGAAATATTAGTAAAGTAGCACAGTTGGGATCACCCGGAAGAACTTTCCACACAAGGATCCATGCGTTCACTACAGATGCATCCAATAAATATGCAAATATGGGCTACCACCACTTACGTTGTCTTATTCTTGACCGGTACACAGCCACCATCTGCTCCATTTTGTCCACGCCACCCATGCCTTGGTTTGAGTGGTGCAGTAGTTTCGGCTGTGGTATTTGAATGGCACCATGCCCTTTCGCATACCGCTCCTTTATGGTGAGGTACATTTGCTTTTGTCAGGAGGTCAACCACTTTATCACCTCCTACTCCGTATCCTAGTGGGACGCTCTCTGCGTTTTTCCCCATGTAGATATCAAACTGTAGCATGTATCCATCGCTCGAATTCAGTGCCCAATTTTTAAAACCAAATCTAATTGGCTTGCCACGAATGAACTGCTTTGCGTAATGTCTGCCGAAGTACGGGATCATACTCTCATCAATAGAGAGACTCTCATCCATGCCACCATGTTTTATAAATGCCTGGTTTAAATGCGTGATCAGTGGCCTAATTTTATGGAGGCGGTCAGTCCCCTGTTCTTGAGTGTTATCGTTCAAGTGGAAGTTGGCCAAGATCTTTTCGAAACGATGGAGACGCATGCTGTTCGCCAGTAGTTTTGTCGAATCCGATTTCTCAGACCAATACATACGTTTATTAGGATATTTTGCATACCCTGACATTAAAATACCGCCAATAAAAACTTTTATTTCGTCCATACTCATTCTGAGTTCGACATTCTTTTGTAGAGCACAAAAACTAAGGATGTGTTCTGAAAAAAAGAGGTGGAAAAAATCAGTTGGGGTTTTGGCGGCTTGAGCTTCACTACTCGGCGGCATTGTTTGGCATTGCGTCTCAATTCCGTAAATCGGGTCATTTTTTCGCCAACGCAAGGCGCTTCTACCAGGCACACTGGAACTACTCCTTTATTGATACTTGGCGAGTGGTTCATCATCATTTTCGTTCCACTCGTCGTACTCATCCAGAAGCTCTGCTTCGGCATTCAATAATTTTCTGCCAAGATGATTTAGATTCCCCTCATGTTCATCGTCACTTGCATCTGAATCTTGATCGGCGTCATTTTTCTCCAATGGAGGGATTGCCAAAAGGTCTACTCGTATTTGATTCTTATCATAAGCTTCGAGTTCTTCCAGTATACCAGCAACTGTAAGTCTATAATAAAATAATATTGTCAACTGTCCTGAATGCACAGCGTCCCTTATAAAGGACGTTAGATACAAAACGCTATTGATGATAAGTTACAACATTTTGATTGCTCACATGAACTCCAATTTATTTATTATAACAAATTTAAGCTATTTGCATTCAAAAACGTTAAGTATTTTCACTTATATTTAGTTTTTTTTTCATATTTACTTACCCCCCACGTGGCCTGATATTTTTTTATTTTCTTTTTCCATATTCCGCAAAAAAATGACACAATTTGATGTTTACTGCACGCGAATGATTCACAAACTGGTTTGTTGTAATGTCAACAACCATTCCATCAACATAGATCAAGACGATGTTGCAAAATGAGAGAGTAAAATGTTACCGTCCCTTTAAAGGGACCTTGTACACTAATGGGATAATCGGTGTAAAATTCAGTGATTTTTTTGTCACCAAATCATTCATGGGATGAAATACGAAACTATGTTTGCATTGTATTGAAATCAGTTACTAAGATTTTAAATTAATGTTTTTATGAAAAAAAATATTGCGTTTTTTTCAACACTATTAAATCCCGCTAAAGCAGATACTCGAAAAAAGAGATAAAGCATCAGAATCTCACTGAAGTTTAACTTTTTTAGAAATGCTTTCAATTATAGCGGTATTCATGATCCATTGTATTTGTGGTAAATTTTTACAATAAATATATAAAAGCCTGTGAACGCGCCGGTATTAAATTATGGAAAAACTACAAAAAAAACCAACCCGTAAAAAACATAGTTTTTGACTATAAATTCTTTATAAAGGGTCCGCCAAATAACTTTTTTTTTTGAAAATGCTATAAAAAAAAACTACTGAATATTTTCTCAAATTTCTTTTTTTATTTGAAAGTACAATCCTTCCGGTTAATAATGGAAAATAATTTCATTCAAATGGCTGCCTCGGCTGGCCATGCAGTAGCGTACACGATCGGTCTAATTTCTAAGCACATGATCGACTGTGTGCAGCTGTATTTCACCAATGGCTTCACGAATATTGTCCTTTAAAGCGTCAATTGTCTCTGGCTTGTCGGCGTAACACTTATCTTTGAGGGCACCCCACAAATAATAGTCCAACGGTGTCAAATCGCAGCTCCGAGGTGGCCAAACGACGTCAGCTCTGCGGCTGATAATGCGATCTTCGAAAACAGGGCGCAAAACATCGAGTGTGGCACGTAGCGCCGTCAGGTTGAAACCAAATGTTGTCAATATCCGGCTCTTCAATTTTTGTGAACAAACATTCGTTCAACATGGCCCGATAACGATCGCCATTGACTGTAACGGCCACTCCTTGCTCATTTTCGAAGAAAAATGGCCCAATTATGCCTCTGGACCAAAATCCGCACCAAACAGTGACTCGTTTGGGTGCATCGGCTTTTCAATGTATGCGTGCGGGTTTTCTGTGCCCCAAATGCGACAATTTTGCTTGTTTACATACCCGCCAAGATCAAAAAGAGCTTCATCTGAAAAGATGATTTTTTTGGAAAGCCTCTCAAAATACATTAATTATACATTAACCCATTGTCAGCCGATTTAAGAGTTTCTGGTTTGTAACCATACTATATTTTATTCAAAATTTTAAATATGAACGTTAGGTCTATTTTAAATTATTTTAGTTTTCAATATTGTGTCCAAATCGTCAGGGAAATAAACAACAATTACTAATTAAATATTAAATTGGATAGCATCATCAGGAAAATAATTAACAATTGCTAATTAAAAATTAAATTAATAATTGTTGTTTATTTTCCTGACGACGCTACCCAATGGGTAGCAAAATATAGAAAAATAAAGAAATTTAAAATTAGACCTAACGCTCGAATATTTTAATTTTTAAATAACTATAAAAAGGTCGAATAAATCATCACATTTTCATATTATTTTTTGGCAAAGAGTATATTATCTCAAAATAGCATCAATATGGTGTTAGGTAGGGTTAAATAATTATGGCTTACGTGGTGTAATAACCCTTAAAGCACCAGAGATATTGGAGTTAGTACTTTTAATTCCACAAAAAAATTTAAAAATTATTCTAGAGACATAAAAATTATATTTGAAAATAATTTGTGATTGCAGATCAAAATTAAAGATAAGGTAAAATTTAATTTTCTAAAGAAATTTAAACTCCGATTTAATAGATAAGTCGAAAGAAAGTATATCCCTAAAGCGAACCACAGACTTGTCATTCATGAGCATGAAAATCAACTACCGTTGATGTTTATTGTCGGTTTACCACCCCTCTTCGAAGTTGTTCGCATCACTATCACATTCACAAAACTTTTTGTTAATATTATTTCAAATTCATCAGGCAGATAAAAAGTTATCGACCAAGCTCACGCTCATGAACCACAAGTCTGTGGTTCGCTTAAAGAGGACCACACATTTATCAATCATGCACAGCAAAAAGCAAATATTCATTAAAAGTCAGCTAGCGTATACATTCATTGCCACAACGAAAATATACATTGCAGCAACAACAAAATCGTTAGACGCTCCAAGCAGTTCATTCCTGAAATGAATTTTTCAAGATGCAACAATGAATGTTGTTGTCGTGGTGACGATTTACTTTTTCAGTGTGAACATGAGCATCGGTTATCGTTCACATTTATACCATGACCGATGGCAAATAAAGAAGCAATGCGCGGTTTCTTGCATCTCTATCATACTTGGAAACATTTTGAGAAACTGATTTTAAATTTCCCGAGCAAGTTAAAAAAAAATTTCGAGTAAGTCTATACTCTCATCTCAAACTCAATCTCAAGCCTGTGCCAGTCAGTTGGTCCCCTGGAAATACTGTTCCTGAATTCAACATCTGCCCAGGACTGCCGCTGATCTCTTAACAAGATGGCCCAGCAGTACGATATTCACCTTATAGGGGTGCCATGACACACATTCCAGGGAACAGCAGAGTGGATCAGCTGCCCAGACTAGGGACAGCCTTACAGGTTCCACAGAAATTGGAACGTGTTGGCATGCTACTAGAGACTTGTAAGCACGTACTGCAAGAATACTTCTATATGATGATGAAGAGAGGTGGGCACTATTTGTGTGACGCTCCAGATAACGCTCGTGTGACGCTCCGTTTTTTGCCAAATAACTGGATTAATAAATAAATAAATAAATGGTTTCCCGTTACATCCCATGAAGGGATTAGGGAGAGCTTCTCACAACCAGTGAGCTGTGCGCGTTCCAGTTTTATACTCACTGATTGGGACCTACAGTTTTACACCGTTTCCAAACGGTATTTTGAGAAGCTTTTTCATTGCTAAATACTCGATAGTGTCGCCGTCACTAAGCGAGGTGACCGCCGTCGAAAGAATTTTTTTAGGTGGTCAGAGTAGGGATTGAACCCACGTCCTCATGCACAGGAGCCGCGCACACTACCATTGCACCACCGACGGCCTGGATTACAAATCCATAAATATCAGACACAAAAGAGATATTCCGTGCGGTATACCTAGATATAACGGTGTTAAAATATAGAAAAAATGCTAAAAATCCACCTTGAGCAAACAAATTCCTATGTCCTTTAAATTATTAATGCAGCCAACTTGACAAAACGAATGATGCAGAAGTTCTTATGTTGTGGGCTACTTTTACGTGCAATTCTCAGAATTTACTACCCAAAGAAAGTGTTGACATATCCAATGATTACTCTAATAGTCTAACATGACTTTAATATCGATCCGGATATAATATTAATTCGTTTCACTTTGGCTAAACTACCATTTCCATTTCCGTCTCTCTACAGTTAATAAGACTTTTTTTTTTGTTTCACAAAACTTTTTGGACATCCCACTCAAAAGGATAATTGTGCGAAAAACATAAAAGAAGATAATTTATAACCATTTGTGATATTGCAGGTAAATTAAGAGTAAGTGACTTCCTTTATGGTCCTATTCTGGGCTATGGCAGAAATGTCGCATTGCACGTGTTCGAAACGATGACGAAGGACAACGAATCAAAGCCAAAATGAATGTCTTTAACACACATTCCAAACTCTGTTCGACTCTATTCGTACATGCAAGGTGTAATCTATGGTCATGTGGATGGACGGATTGAAGGATGTGCATATAAAAGGATATCACACACACTCATACACATATGCAGTCACTTGCTTCATTGTGACATCCATGTAAATGTAGGTCCTCATATGGATACGGAAATCCTGCCTAGCTATTGCAGTCAATTGTAAATAAAACTAAATTTGCATATTCATACATACATGCGAATACAAATTACAACAACAGTGACACAAAAACAAATCTCTTAAAAATGAAAACAAAAAAGAAACAACAAATCAACACATTTAACAAAACACAAAGTAATATGCAAACATCATGACCTCGAATTCGTTCTCTTTGAGAGCTGTACAATCAGAGACAACTTTCCCCCCTTGAAGTGTAGTTTTTCATTTATTTTCCTTGTAAATATTTACTACATATCCTGTTATCCTTATTTGTCAGTTTAACAATGAAATGAATGCACGGAAGCAGCCGAAGCGAAGAGAGGCTCAACTTACCATGTTTCATGAAGAGAACTTAAACCAAAACACCCACACATGTCAGTTGTGTTGAAAATGAAATTAAAATAATTTACATAAAAGTTATATGCGCATATATGTTAGCATTAGGGTTGGAGTATCCAAAACCGAAAACCCGGTTAACCAGCCCTTACCCATGTGCCGGATTTTTTAAAAACTTAATTTTCGAACAAACCCAAAACCATGTATTTTTCAACGGTAACCGCACAAAATGAGTCAAAGTTTCCTTAAAACAATTAAAAATATAAATGTACTAAAAATTAAAATATAAAAAAAATAATTTAATATATAAATATAAATTAAAAATATAATATAATTTTTATTAAATTTTCGAATTACACAGAAACATGATATGAAATGAATTGATAACTGAATAAAACCCGATTAAGGGTCATTATCACAATCTCTTGGTTAGAGCTAACAACAGTTATAATTTTTAAATTCCATACAATCTGATAGCTAACACTTTTAGTTAGCCTTAACTGTAGGATAAATTGAGTTGTTGATAATGGGAGTTTTTGTAAAATTTTAATTAAATTATAAATACATAAAAATAAATACAGTTTTCAAATCTAATATGATCTTTATATATGAAATAAACTTCCCATTTTCAAATCTAAAACATATATATGTTTGCAAACATTTTTTCATGAAATGAAGATCTGCTGCTATTTTGTTTCTTTGTTGTCTGTTACGTTTTTGTTTTCAGAATTTTTCAACAAACAAGCCAAATTTGGGTCACAAAAACATATTTTATTACATATTGGTCTTTGTGTCTCCTACATGTAATATTAAATAGCAAACACAGCGTATTTGGACCCCAGTATACTATATTTGCGACAAGCTACAAACACATTATATTTGCATCCAAACAACAAACAAACAGACATATTTGTAAGCCTGTAAATATAATTGTATAACTTGAATGGATCTATTCTAGATTTTCAAAAACACCAGTCTCAATGAGTGAAGATATGATAGGATCTTAGCAGACCTATACGCTGAAAAATCTGTCGCTTTTTGTTGTTAGGATGCAAATATAACGTGTGTTTGGAGCTTGTCGCAAATATAATATACTAGTGTGCAAACAAATTGTGTGTGCTATTCAATATTACATGTTTGAGAAACAATGATTAATATGTTATAAGATATGTGTTTTGCAACCTGTATTCAGTCGTCAATGGTTCATCAGACAGAGAATATCAAAAACTCTTGATCAGTGAAAGTGGAATGGCGGACCATTTGTGAGATATAGTAGAAAAACACAAGTACTTAATACACACTTGGCTTGCCCAAACAGGATTTGTATATAAGTATATTGTTTGTGTACAAACGCATAGTGGTAACCAACGCATAGTTGAAACCTTCTAAAAACAAAGACGTGAGACAAAACAAAGAAAAGAGAAGTAAAAGAGAAGCAGACTCTCATTTCATTAATAATAATGCATTCAATGCAAGTAAATGTAAAAATTACCGTTTTAAATCTTTTAATATTTTATATTAATTATTTATAAATGTGGATTTATATTAATAACATTAATTATAATAAATACTACGTATATATACTTCAAAGAATACTTCGTTTCTAAATATTATTATGTTTGGGAGGAAATACGCATATGTTTCCATGTAAAATCATATATGTTATCCAGTAAACATGCTAATGTTTGCATTTAAATACAAGTGAGTTTGGGACTTGCAAACATATGAGTTTTTGAAGTGTGTTCCAAACATGTACATAGTTACTGCAGAATATGTTTGGGAGAATATGTTACAGATGTGTTTTTTTTCAGCGTGTAATTAGATCCGAAAAATGGTAATATCTAATAGCACTAGGTTAGATCAGGGCTAATCTATAACTATATAGTTAGGTCTATTTATACCTAGCTTTATCTTAAACTTGTGCCGGCCAGATATAATTGAGTTTAACGTTATATAAATATAATTAGAGCAAGATATAACTAGGTATAAAACAAGATAGGTTATATCTAGCCAAATGTGTGATTATATAACTTTATATCTCAACAGACCTAATTATATCTAACCGAAGATCCAATTATATCTTGCGGAGGCAAATTTAAGATAAATCTACATCCAATTATATCTAATTACATATAGATACTCGTGAAAAAAATCAATGAGTGTTCGAACTCACGGGCGATGTGTTCACACCTTTTTGTTACACGGTACTTGTTCGATTTCTATGAACCCATTAGTAAATGTTACATTGGAAAATAAAAAAAGAATAGTTTTTGTGTTGAAGGCTCTTTTGCTATTACACTTTCTTTTTTCTTACACCTGCTTTAACATTAGATGTAATATTGTTAAAATAAATAAAGCAATATTTAGTTCACTGAAATAATTGTTTTTGTTTTGTCATAAACAGAGCAACGACAAAAAGTATTGAATTGTATAGGGAACTTATTGCACTCTTTCTCCGCTCTCATGTAGAGAGTCTGAGTAAAAGCGCATAAACAAAAAAAATAGAATATTATTTTTACACAAAACAATACAAAAAGCATAAATGTTTCAAAAGGCATCAATGTTTCAAATCAAAATTATGAATGGAACAAGTAATGTTATGACTTTTGAATCATACAATTCGGTCCATGAGTTCTCTATACTATTCAATACTCTTTGGCCACGACGACCTACTTGTTTGTTCACTTCCGCTACATTAATATATTTAAGTTAAGGTAGATACTATTGTTGTACAACAACCACGTATGTGATGCTAACAATGTGTGTTGTTTGCATGTGTTTACTTTGATAGATTGCCCAACCCGTGCCTATAGATGTTAACACATCAAAAGTGTAGACAATTAGATCCAAAAAAGGTTATATCTAATAGAATCAGATTATGTCAGAACTGATCTATAACTATCTAATTGAGTCCAGGTAGATGTAATTTCATCTCAAACGTGAGATATGCTAGACATATCTAGTCATCTAACGAGATATGCTATATCTGCACCTATATATAACCTCATATTTTAGCAGACCCAATTATATCTTAAGCAATATCCAAATATATCGTGCTGGGACAAATTTGATATCAAATTAAATCTAATTATACCTTATTACATAGTTTTAGACCAGTTCTGATCAAATTTTATCCTGTGAGATTAAACATTTTTCGGATCTAATAATATCTAATTATGTCTGCGAACATCAATTTGTGAGATCTAATTAGATATTCTAAGATATTCTAAACATATGTATATACACTTATTATACGGGTAGTTATAGATCAGTTTTGGTCAAATTTGATGCTATTAGATATAACCATTTTTGGGAGGTACTTCTCAGTTGTCCACATGCCAGCACGCTTTCAGCAAGGACGAATTTACATAAAGGAATACAATCTTCTGGCATTTGTCGATATAGAGGATGCGTTTAACAACGTCTGATACTTATAGTCTATTTTACAAATATTCTTACCTTAACTCGTGAACAATAAGAAACCAGTATAAAAACTGCTACAGTTTCTGAAATAGAGAACAATAAGAAAATGTAATTATTTTAAATAGTGAGGTCGTCTTGGCAAAAAAAAAACAAATATTGGGTAGAGCGCAAATCGTGCTACAAAAACAAAACGTAATAACTTTTTTGTTTGAGTAATGGGACTCTTGTGCGATTATTTGTCCAAACTAAAGTTTGGATTGAAAATAGGCGTTTTGGCCACGCCCCTCCTGGTACCTCCCATACAAATCGACACATTTAGTCCCAAATCGCGTTTCTTCTAAAACATTTTTCTGTTAGATGTGATTAGCTTCAACTCAAACATTGGTTAATCATATATAAATATATAATTAACTGGAGCAATTTGGCGAGGTTGCCACGCCCTTTGTATTACCTCCCATACAAAAGCTTGGTGGCCGTCCGGGGTATCAATGCGATAATTCCCGTGAAATTTGGTAGTAAACAAAATTTAGTCAAATGCGCACAAAAATTTACCGTTTGTCGACACGATAACTCTCTTAAACTACAAGCGATTTTAATGAATTTTGGTACTTGGCAATGTTTATCTACAAATTAAATATCAGCTACTGTACCACACCCGTTTTTGAACCACCCATACAAAAATTGTCAGAGTTGCAACTGGCCGACTCGTTATCTCCCATATACCATCTTAACAAAATTTGGAATATATCAATATTTTGTGTATTAGTCTGTAATAACAAATGAACAACTTCTCTATGCACATTTTTGTACTTCCCATATAAAAATTGGGCGGAAAATAGGTTGGTGGTCATGGTCATTTCACCCGGCTGAAATTTTTGTGCTTGTTTTTTTTTTAAATTTCAATATGATTTTGTAATTTCAATAAGATCTAACTAAGATTTACGAACATTGTTTTACAATTTCAAAATTTAAATTTGCACCTATTATATAAATAAATTTTTAAACTTAATAAGATTTTTATACGTGGAAATAGCTTAAATTTTTTTGCTATTTTATTTTTTGTTTTAAATGAGTTTAATATATATTTAAATATATTTAATATATAATTAATCATATAACTATGAAATTTAAACACGAAAAAGAATATGCAACGGGCTATAAACTAATCAACCAGTTTCACCGGTTTTTAACAAAATTAAAACCCGAAAACCGGTGTCTTGAAAATATGTTTTTCGAACAAATCGAAACGCTGTTTTTAAAAATTACAGTGTTTTGGACACTCTATTATTCAAATCGCGACAAACTTCAGACCTGCCACGTGCACTGAAAAAACTGCACACATTTTAAATAAATATCTGAAACTTTCTTATTTTCAATACCCTTCCCTTTTATTATTTCTTAAAAGCCCGAATAAATACAAATCATCCTTCCTCATATTATTTTATTACACAATACAAATAAAGTAAAATAATACAAAACAATTCTTACATAATTTTGCTTCCGTATGGAGAGACACCTTCCCATTTTCTTTGGTTTAATACCAAATTTCAGTTTTGGTGATGAAAAAAATAAAAAAAGTAACATCAAAGGGGATGATCAAAATATCCTTGCGTGCATTTGACATTTGCACAGATTTATATTAATCCCAAAGCAACTAAGTACAATTTGTCCTTGAAAAATGAGACTTAATACATTTGTACAACAATTATTACAAGCTGCACTTTTATTAAAGGACCATGACAGGTCAGCGGTATCCACCAGCCGAAATAGCTCAGTTGGGAGAGCGTTAGACTGAAGATCTAAAGGTCCCCGGTTCAATCCCGGGTTTCGGCATTACCATCCTTTACTAAAACTATTTTTTAAATAATTTGCAATTATGATTGGCAAATTTAAGTTCGTTACCAACCATATTCATATGTGTAGTATATCCGGTGGTGGTGTTTACTTTTTATCTCTCCCTTCTTCTGTATGCATACATACGTATTTCACTTCATTCATGCATTTGCGTTTAGTTTTTGTTCATTTATCTTTTCTCACTCATTTAACGAAAGAGTGATTTCGTAAGAGTGAGAATATTTTGTGTGCACTTCTGGGAGTGTGCAAGTTTGAGTGCTATTGAGTTTGCGCTATATTTAACACGTTGATGAGGTTTCTCTCTGGTTTGGTTCCACCACCACTAGTTAAGCCATCATATATGGCATAACATTCTCGATACTTTCACACAGTTTCCGTGGTGTAGTGGTTATCACATCCGCCTAACACGCGGAAGGCCCCCGGTTCGATCCCGGGCGGAAACAGTTAAATTTTTTTTTGAATTGTTATGTTTTATTTAAAAATGTTTTTTAAAGTAATTAATTAAAATCACCAAAAACGATATTTCATAAACTACGCTTTCATTGTGTTTAATTAAGACGGTATGTGATGGAAAACTTAAATCGAATACGATATGACATGATTATAATGTATTTTGTGCAAATAACGAATATCAAATAATTTATTCCACGTTGTCTGCTATTATATAATGTATATACATGCACATCAATTGGGTTAAGAAAGAACCCAATCATAAAAAAACCCAACCCATCTTAACCCAATTGAGAACTTGTGGGACATCATTAACACGAAAATCAAACAAGAAATTCCAAATCAAATGAAGATCTTTTCGAAGCCGTAAAAATAGTATGGCCAGCAATATCACCGGATATAACTTATAAAAGATGTGCGTGAGTGTGTCATCCAGAATAAAGGATTCACAACGAAATGTTAATTTCCTTATATTTTTTTAAACTTAGACAGGAGGTGCTTTAGTTTTGTCTACTTAGATTTGCGACGTAAAATGTTTTCTAGATTTCACATTTTTATTTATATATTTCTGATTTCCTTAAGTTTCTGTTGATCAATAATAAACATGTAAATAAATAAAAAAAACAACAAACTTAATTAATACACGGGAATTGGTAAAATCAAATAATTACTATTCTATGAATAAAGTTAGTTCAAATAAAAAACTTCGTTATTGAATTAGTAAAACCCATTCGAACTTTAGAATTTTTAACCACCTCATGTTTGTTCAAATTTTGTCTCGAATTTTTTATTTTTCAAATCATTATGATGAGTTCTTTCTGACGTCACAGCCTACGAGAGAATTTTGTTTTTTGATGAAACCTAGGGATCTTCGATCGATACTAATTCGCATATTTAAATTGCATAATTCAATTTAATTGATGATCAACCGATGGTATCAAGTAGGGCACAGTAGTTAGGCGTCTGATGATGAACTTGTCACGGAGTCATGCCAACAAAACCCAACCATTTTTCAATTAGAGGAATGTTGCTGACCTTGTAAGCTTGTAGTATGAATTTCTCATACATTAACTGAAAACTAACGAAATTGGTCATAAAATTCAATTCAAAAACTGCAATATTTGATCAAAAATATTCCAGAAAGCAAATTAAGTTTAAATTAAGTTGTATGTACACAACAAAATCACTTGAAAATTGTAGGAATTAATTGAACAATTTACCAATTTTTTCTTCAATACTGACAAAAATTTATTTCTAAAAGCCAGAAATATTTCTTTAATTTGACTAATTTAAATTTTTGTTATTCGTTGAATTTTCAAAATTTATGAATAATATTTCTAACTGTAATTCGTTAATCCATACATAAAATTAATTAAAGCAAGGAATGTTTTGATTCAAGCAAAGATTGACAAATATAATTCTTTGAAAATAAGAATTAGAGATTTGTAATATTTACAAATGTTTTCTTGAAACTAATAAACTAATTTTAAGTTTTGACAGAAACTGTAGGATGAAAAACAACAAATCATGTTTTGTTACATCAGATAAACTATTTCTATGACTGAAAATTATACAAAAAATTCGTTGAAATCGGATGCGACATTTTTCATTATCATTGAATTTTTTTTTCTGTGTAACTTTGTTTTCTTTGAAAAATTTTCATATAAAAAAATTACCTAGGCGGTGCTTAAGTTTTGTACAATAGTATACATTAGACCGACTCACCAAAAAAAGTTGCTTTTGTCCACTCCTCAAAATGTTTCATCGTTGGATTTCTGATGATTCACAAAATATTTCGGGACTAGCATTAGTCGATTTATTTATTTTTAATCTTTAGTCGATTTAAGTAAATAATAAGAAATTCGCTCTAGTTCGCGTTTTACCAAAAATTTCCGAACGGTGTTTTATAAACCGGATGCGACATAAAAAACCCTTTCATGTGATACTAATATTTTATGCATTGTCTTTAATTTCTTTAAAAATCTTAAAAAAACCTTTTTTAAAATCACTCCACCTCACGGGATCTTAATATTTTGGGAATCATCAGAAAACAAACCAAGGTACATTCGGTGGACAAAAAAAACTTTCTCCCCCACCATACAATGTGAATCGGCGTAATGTACATACATGGCCGTACGTTATGAGAAATGCTACAAAAATTCATAAACAACCAGTACAGAAATTGCAGTCAGGTGAACCGACTTAAACATACCCTCACCCTAAGTCATCCATTACGACTGAATTCTATTAAAAAAAACACATACATATATTTATTTACCCTTACGTTGAACGAATGAGTGTGGCAAATGTGGCAATATTCAATAGCAGAGTGGCATTGCGCTAAATTATAGGATCCTAAGTGATTTTGTGGATTTAACCTGACTGCCAGCAAATTGTTCGCAAATTGTACATAAATATGCATAGCGAAGTTGTTCATTTATTACTATCTTACACAGCAGCTTTTGATAAAAATATAGATCCGTATCAAATTTTGTTAAAATCGGTTGTGGTTTACGGTAGATATCGTGTCGGCCAACCGGAAAGCCGGTCATCTTTTGTATGGGAGGTACGAAAATGGGCGTGGTACAGTAGTTAATTTTTAATTTTTAAGAAAAAATTGGCTAGTACTGAATTTCATTAATATTGGTTATAGTTTACGAGAGTTATCGTGTCGATCAACCGGTCATCCGCCCAACTTTGAGTCCGCCAACACACTCTCCTCATTTCCCATCGAAGAGTGGCATTTGACTAAATTTTGTCTAGTACCAAATTTCATAAAGATTTGTTCACTTTTGCGGATGTTATCTTGCCGAACAACTTTTGTATGGGAGCCACCAACAAGGGCGTGGTAAAATCACCCTTGTCTTAATCGGTGACTGGCGTTTGATAACATGAATTCTATAACCTAATTTCATTAAGATCGGAAGTGTTTCACGCGACTTATCACATTGACAACCCGGACGATCACCAAGCTTTTGTCTGGGAGGTACCAGAATGGGCACGACAACCTCACTCATTTTCTCCAGTTCAGTAAACATTGACAGATTACACTGTGATAGTCGAAAAAATGAACTTCGATGAATCCTTTTCGAACTATTAGGGGGGAGTCCCCTGAGTCCGAAAGTACATTTGGAAGTGTCAGATTGGCTCCAGTTTTTGAGAAATCGGTATATATGGATATAGCTAAGTCTGCGCTATTTAAACAAATTTTACCGGCCATAAGCCAATTTTTTTTCTGGCCTAAAAGGGCTTAAAAAGCTTATTAAAATAGAAAAAACAAATGTTTGCGCTCGGTCCAACTTCTTGAGATATGGGCCTTTAAAGCTTGAGTATATAATTGGCCATATCTCACGTATTTATGGTCCGATCTGGTTCCGGTGAATATCGTTACAAAGACCATTAAAAACTCTTTAAATCTGCATATAAATATATTACATTTTATTAACCCATTGGGGACAAATTTAAAAAATACGATTTTTTAACCTCACTTTTTTGCTAAAAATTTGATTTTCTCAAAAAACAGCCCCAGTAAACCTATTTTCTACCTAGACTCAGGTTGTAGGTAACACTTCAAGCTTTGTTTTAAGGTATAACACTTCGCATTAACCCTTCTAAGACCGGAGTTGGATGATGAAGATTAGCATTATATTTATGTAACGGTTATTTTTAAAAATTTTTCATTTCTTTGAATTAATTAACTTAAAAAAAAACGAAAAAAATATATAAAAGTCCAATATTTTGATTTTGAAGCTTAACCTGAGGCCTATGCTAGGAAAATAAATACAATTTTGGAAAAAAGTAAAAAAAACTTTAATTTTTTCTTGTATTTCAAACTTTGAATATAAATATCACCGGTCTTAGAAGGGTTAATGCGAAGTATTATACCTTAGAACAAAGCCTGAAGTGTTGTCTACAACATGAGTCTAGGTAGAAAATAGGTTTACTGGGGCTGTTTTTAGAGAAAATCAGATTTTTAGCAAAAAAGTGAGGTTAAAAAATCGTATTTTTTACATTTGTCCCCAATGGGTTAAAAACATGTAATATATTTATATGCAGATTTAAAGAGTTTTTAATGGTCTTTGTAATGATATTCACGGGAACCAGATCGGTCCATAAATGTGTGAGATATTGCCAATTATATACTCAAGCTTTAAAGGCCCATATCTCAAGAAGTTGGACCGAGGGCAAACATTTGTTTTTTCTATTTTAATAAGCTTTTTAAGCCCTTTTAGGCCAGAAAAAAAATTGGCTTATGGCCGGTAAAATTTGTTTAAATAGCGCAGACTTAGCTATATCCATATATACCGATTTCTCAAAAACTGGAGCCAATCTGACACTTCCAAATGTACTTTCGGACTCAGGGGACTCCCCCCTAATAGTTCGAAAAGGATTCATCAAAGTTCATTTTTTTTCGAGTCAAAAACTATCACAGTGTTATTAACCAATGGTTAAGTTGAAGCTAATCCGACCTACCAGAAAAAACTTTTAGAAGAAATATAAAATAAATAAATAAATGGTTTCCCATTACATCCCATGAAGGGACCGGGGAGTTTTCACACACTGATTGGGACCTACAGTTTAACACCGATTCCGAACGGTATTTTGAGAAGCTTTTTCATGGCTATATACTCGATAGTGTCGCCGTCACTAAGCGAGGTGACCGTCGTCGAAAGAAATTTTTAAGGTGGTTGGAGCAGGGATCGAACCCAGGATCTCCTGTACAAGAGGCGCGCACACTACCCATTGCACCACCGACGGTCATATGATATGTAATAAATCTGTCGATCTGTATGTGAGGTACCAAAAGAGGCGTGGTCAGAACTCCCATTTTCAATCCCAAACTAACCTACTATTCACCGTCGTAAGGAAAATGTTGACTGATGTGTTTTTTAAAGAAACTTAAAATATCGCAGCCTTAGACAAGATTCTAACTGACAATTTTTAATAAATTCATCTGCATCTCTCATCGTATTAAAATGTATTCTGTCTGTATTTTGTTTACTCAATTATCTATTCCTGAAGATGATCCTCGACTGGGATCGAAATATCGAGTAAAATTTAAAACTAATACAACCCTGATCTAGAGCATACATTTTTGAAGAGAAATAATTAATGGTGAAAAGGTAGAATAATAAAATGCATAACTTCAGACAAATTATACTTTAAAATTCATTAATTGAAAGTTAAATTGCATAATTTGAATTGCTTCGTTTTGAAATTCAATTCGAGTAGCATACAGATGACTTGGTAAAAAAACTTGTTTATTCGTAGAAAAAGAATTTCGAGAAAATTGAAAAAGTATTTTGACGTACTTTTATTACATTCCTTGCTAAGGCTGCGCGCTGAAAAAACGGCCTCTGTAACTTATTCTCCGAAATATATTCTGTAGGAACCATGTATATGTTTGGAACACTCTTCAAACATTTATATAATTGCAAGTCCCAAACTCAGGTGTATTTAAATGCAAACATTAGCATGTTTACTGACAAAAATGTATGCTTTTACGTGGAAACATATGCGTGCTTCATCCCAAACATCCATAAACTTACGTGGAAGCATTCGTGTGTTTTCTCCAAACCTCAATATACTCACGTGGAAACATATGCGTATTTTCTCCCAAACATAATAATATTTAGAAACGAATTATTCTTTCTTTCTTTATTTATTACTTACTGAATGCATTATTTGTTTTGTTTTGAATCTGCTGCTCTGTTGTTTCTCCTTTCTTTATTGTCTCTAAAGTTTTTGTCTTCAGAAGGTTTCAACTATGCCTTGGTTATCACTATGCGTTGGTGCACAAACAATATACTTATAAACAAATATAGTTCATGCAAGACAAGCGTGTATTAATTACTTGTGCTTTTTCTATTATATTTCACAAATGATCCGCCCTTCCGATTTCGTCAGTAGAAGCTCAGGCAGAAGAAAAGACACACGTTGTTACACTTTCCAGTTTCTTTCCTCAAAATCGTTTCTCACTTTGGTAGCACACATAAATACATGCGAAACACATACACAAAAACCAAAGCAACATCACAAACCATTTAAGCGTCCGAGCGTTTGTTTATTCTTCTTTCACTGATCAAGCGCTTTTGATGTCCTCTGTCCGATGAACCATTAACGACTGAATACATGAAATTAAAACGCAATACATCAGCCAAAATAAGAAACACTGACTTCATCTGCAATTTACATGCACATTCAGGAATATTTATGAATCACTCACTGAGAGAATAATGAAAAAATACAGATACACACTTACAATATATACTCACTCGTCGCCCGTCTTTTATTTTCTTGCTCTGAGAGCATAAACAGTGCAACAAACACGGCTGTATTTGTATCACAAACACAGATATATTTGCGTCGCAAACACATATGTTATAACTTCATTGTGTCTAACACAAGCTCCAAATACATGTCATATTTGCATCTAAACAACAAAAAACTACAGATTTTTCAGCGTGTGTTACAAACTTCATTCGTTGCAAAATTCGCCAGCACATATGAATGTTAACGACCATATTTTTCTTCGTTTTTAAATTTTTTATTGTTAAATTCATGTTAAATACATTTTTTTTTTGAGAAATTTAAATTTTTTTGACAAACCTCGTGTGAGTTGACAACATTGATCATTCCTTCCGACAATTTGATCTGCCGTTTAATTTTTCTTAAAAGCTTTAAAATGTCGATCGATACATATTGCTGATATTTCGTGCGACCAACTTAGTACATACTACACTGGCGGAAATTTTTCGTCGATTTCACAGCCAATTTTTGCATCGAGTTTTATGAATTTTCTATAGGAAGGGAGATCATATAATGCAAATTGCTTCAAGACTCTCAATAAAATGTTTTAATGTCGCAAAAACCCGATGATACACAGCGACAGACATCTAGTGGCAAAATGAGTAATTTCCCAAGATTCGAATAAATACAATATCTAAGCTTTTAATCTCTATTACGATCTTGGTTATAATACTCCATTAACAATGATTCTATTAGACTACAATCATGAATGATATGTAAATGAGACCACCTGGACGGCGCATTTAATGGATTAATTAAATGTATCAATTCGAATTGAATCGAATTGAAAATGTTTTCAATAATACAACTTTTCACTGATTCCAATGATTGATATTACATCAATCAATATTGAGAAGACTCCAGCTGATAAGAACCCGTGTTCCGTTAAATGGATATTATTATTATAAAATTTACATATGTGCAAATGCATTTAACTTGTTCATAAATATTCATGAACCGACGAGATTTATAATAAACTGTAATCTCCAATTTGGGCCATTAACAAAACGTTCTTATACTCGTATCTCTGACACTGACAGCGTGCACAAGTACTATTGTATAGAGAGGCGGTAGTGACAGCTCGAATTAATCTTAATGAAATCTGCTCGCCATCTCCGTCTCTTCGCTTTAATTAATCTGATTTTATTAAAGAAAAACAAAAGTTTGTAAATTAACAAGTTTTTGTAAAAATAACCAGAGAACAGAGATTCTGTAAACATGTTCATTTGAGAAAATTAAAATAAACATAATTAACACATATTACAATAAATTACGTTAAGACAGTGCACAGTGGTGTTGGAATATATCATTTGCAATGATTTAATAAAAAAAAACTTGTGTTTCGATATCTCTAAGTTCACGCGTCATTTTATCCATTTTCAAATCATGGTTAATATTGTGATTGAATATGACTGAAAGCGTGCAGATTGAGGGTTAAATATGCCGAAAACAAAATCAAAATATTTCCAAATGCATGAATCGTTTTCGTCCTTTGTTAAAAATAGTACACGAATGTAACTTTAAAGCCATAAACTGTTTCAGTCTTGAATTTTATTAGACGTCGAAGAGCAATACAGGAATTCTCTAAGCTTTAGCGAAGAAATCGGTAGTTAAATTTATAAAATTTCAAAACAAACTTTCCGAATTTTGTCAATTTAACTTCTGATTTATATCGCTAAAGAGTTCCGGTGCAGAATATCTAAATATTGCGTTCCATGAAGTGATATGGAAGAGCCTCTCACAATCATGAGTCATTATATTTACACTGACTGATTGGGACCTACAGTTTTACACCGATTCCGATTTTTTTTAACAAGCTTCTCCATGTCAAATTTGTCAAGAGGATCGCCGTCACTAAACCAGGTGATCGTCGTTGAAAAAAATTTAAAATGGTCAGAGCAGGAATCAAACACACGTTCTCATGTACAAGTCTCACGCACACTAACAATTTCACTAGCGTAAAGTCCTCCGAAAAATATTTGGTCCCATTATAGGCAACATCGTGTATCGGCGACCTACACTGAAAGAAAATCTTTCTGATCGATGATAAATGTTCATCGATTGTTCTTCATTGAATTGATGACGAATTTCATCAACTCAATGCAAAGGTTTTTCAGTTTGAAGATTGTGCATTTCTTCACCTTTATCAGCTTCATTGAATTGATGATCTGTTTCAGATCAATCTTCATCATTGGAATTAAGAAATAATTAGTGGGATCGATGCAAAATATGGGCGTAGTATGAAAAAATAAAGAGCATTATAAAAAAATAGTAGAGAATTTAAAATAAATACATAATAGAAAATGGTGCAATTGATAGGAAATAATATCCACGCTATGAAAATTTTGTGTGTGGTCTTATACCCTGTTCTTGTGAATTTTATACAATGAAAAATAGTCCAAAGAGTTTGCCTACACCTTAGCAACCAATTTACATTAAAATTATGTCTAATTTACATCAAAATGATGAGAAACTTACTTAAAATTGATGACAACCTTACATCTAATTGAACAAAAATTGTACAGCAAATTGATGAAAAATTTACATCAAAATGATGACAAATTTCCTTCAACTTGATGACAAACTTATATGTAATGATGTAAATAAACTACTGATGACATATGGATGGCACATAGACGAAATGTTCTTAATCAATTCAATGAAATATGTCGTAGGTTGGAAAATGAGGAAATGTTTTATCAAATTGATGAAGGGATTCATAAATTTGATTAAGCTTTTTCTTGCAGTGTATCAACCACGAACGACGAAAAAGTGTAATCATTGTCTTACCATATCGCCTACAAGGAAGCGGCATAAAAAATAAATAGTTTCCCATTACATCCCATGAAGTGATAGGGAAGAGCTCCTCACAATCACTGAGATGTGCGCTTTCCTGTTTTCACTCACTGATTGGGACCTACAGTTTTACACCGATTCCGCACGGTATTTTGAGAAGCTTTTTCATGGCTATATACTTGATAGTGTCGCCGTCACTATGCGAAGTGACCGCCGCCGAAAGAAATTTTAAAGTGGTCAGAGCCGGGTTCGAACCCAGGATCTCATGTACAAGAGGCGCGCACATTAACCATTGCACCACCGACGGCTACAAGGAAGCGGCATAGAAAACAATAAACATTACTTTCGAATTTTGCAATAGATTGCAGCATTACAAAAAAATAGTATGCCTTACTTTATTGCATTATCATATGTTATATACACGCTGAAAAATATGTATTTTTTTGTTGTTTCGATGCAAATATAAAGTGTGTTTGGAGCTTGGCGCAAATATAATATACTTGTGTCCAAACATGTTTGAGACACAATGATTAATATGTTAGAATATATGTGTTTGCGACCCACATATATTTATGTTTGTGATACAAATACAGCTGTGTTTGTTGCACTGTATATGCTCTCTCGAGAGCAAGAGAATAAAAAAGGGACAACTAGAGAGACTATCTTGTAAGTGTGAATCTGTATTTTTGCATTATTCTCTCAGCCAGTGAGTCACAAATATTCCTGAATGTGCGTGCAAATTGCAGATGAAGTCAGTGTTTCTTGTTTTGTCTGATGTATTGCCTTTTAGTTTCATGTAGTCGTCAATGCTTCAACGGACAGAGGATATCAAAAGGGAAAATAGAATAAACGAAGGCTCGAACGCTTAAATGGTTTGTTATGTTACTTTGGTTTTTGTGTATGTATTTCGTATATATATATATGTATGTACGCTACCAAAGTGAGAAACTATTAATTTTTGAGGAAAGGGCAACAACGTGAAGCCCTTTGTCTGTCCGAGCCTTTACTGAAAAATTGGAACGGCGGACCATTTGTGAAATAAACGCTTGGCTTCCATGAACTAGGTTTGTATATAAATATATTCTTTGTGTACCAACGCATAGCTGAAACCTTCCGAAAACAAACACATGAGAGACAACAAAGAAATGAGAAGCAAAAGAGCCGCAGATTCTCATTTCACCAAAAATACAAATAATGCATTCAATGCACCTAAATGTAAAAAGGCTGTTTTAAATCTTTTAATTGTTTGTATTAATTATTTATAAATATGGATTTCTATTGATAAAATTAATTATAATAAATA
This sequence comes from Phaonia tiefii, assembly GCA_963931995.1. NCBI lineage: Eukaryota > Metazoa > Arthropoda > Insecta > Diptera > Muscidae > Phaonia > Phaonia tiefii. The sequence continues at coordinate 365,956,623 of OZ008367.1, read as the reverse complement.
ATAAATACACATATATTGAAACCAAAGAATAATTCGTTTTTAAACATTATTATATTTGGGAGGAAATACGCATATGTGTCCACGTAAAAGCATACATGTTTGCCAGTAAGCATGATACTGTTTACATTTAAACACAAGTGAGTTTGGGACCTGCAAACATATTAATGTTTGAAGTGTGTTCCAAACATATACATGGCTCCTGCAGAATATTTTTTCGGAGAATATGTTAGAGAGGCCATTATTTTTCAGCGTGTATGTAAGGTCTTCCAAGTAAGCGATGTAGTGTGTAAAAAAAGTAGCACATGCTTCCCAAACGCTTAAATTTTTTTTGCTGGTATGTCTTAAATCAACGCCTTGGTTAACCACTGTAATCTGTGGATTTTTCCATATGTATGAATAAAAAAAACTCATATAAATCAGACATTAGTGAAGATAATGTGATTAAAAAAATTTAAATAAATGAGGAAAAAATCTCAACAATTTAATGATACCAACAAAGTTAAAGCTTAAATGCACAAATGCATTTCACAGCAAATACGAAAAAAAAACTGAATTAAAAACTTGTTTGCTTTTGGGAAAACAAAACGCACCGTTGAATTCAATGTGACGGGATTCCATCCAAAAAAAAAAACACTAGAGGAAAAAGCGCCACTATGAACAAAACACCTAAACAAATTAGAGAAATTTATGTAGACAACTCAGGAACCAACAAAAAAATAGGCAACACCACCACCAAAAAAACTAAAGCCGACACATGTAAAATTATGACGATGATCAAAGGGAAAATACTTCATACTCGCACTGAGGAACATAAAGCGGACGTACAAAACACAAGAGGTAAGCATTAAATGACTACATAAATTACGGCATAATTATACGCTTTAATTAAAGTAAATGCTCGTGATACAAATGCATTTGATGGCGTGAAACACGAATTTTGATTTTTGTTTATTATTTGTTGTCTCCTACAAAATACAACTCGGCGTTTTCTGGCGACCAACAAAGGAATATAAGAGCGCAGCGCTAGCGAGTATGATAATCACCACCACCGAAAGGGGCAACAAAGACAAGACCTCTAAATCTATTTTTGGAACGCCAGCAAGGAGGTATAGAGTTGTCATAAATATTCACAAATACCTTCTTTTATTTAATAATATTTATGAATTTTAGTTTCTACTTTTAAGCATGATTAAAATTATAATATATAACTGCAACAGCTGTTTACCCTCCTACTTTTTTTTTTGGAATTTGGCTTTGTAAGTGGTTTGGAAATATAAAAAAGGTCTTCAACACCACTAACGACAGAGACGCTGCAATGATACAAATACACTCGTATAAACTGAGGAAAATAGAAAGTTTTCGTTACCAACTTTTCATTTGAATGCAATTGTATGCAATGGCATGAACGAACCGGCAATAGCCATAGTTTTGTTGCAAGAGTTTATACGAGTGCAAGTGGTACGAGTCTGCTGACAACGATGATGAACTTTGAAAATATAATTTATTGCTTTGAAACGTGTTGTGCAATTGGGAGGTGGCGCTACAGGGTTGCCGAGTATCAGCTTACGACAAAATTTTCTAATTATTGTGGTCCAACAGATAGTATGTGCAATAACGTTAAGCCAAATTTTTGGAATGAGGATGGGGACATTGACGTTGTGTCCAAATCCCTTTGTACACGCAAAAAATGTGAAAAATCAGTATTTTTTGTTGTTTGGGTGCAAATATAACATGTGTGTGGAGCTTGTCGCAAGTATAGTATACTTGTGTGCAAACATAAAGTGTTTGCTATTCAACATTACATATTAAAGACACGTTGATTAATGTGTTATAATATGTGTGTTTGTGGCCCAAATATAGCTGTGTTTGGGATGTAAATACAGCTATGTTTGTTGTACTATTAACTCTCTATTAAGAGGAAGAGAATAAAAGAGGTACAACGAGAAATTATTCACAGTCAAAGTTGCAAGTCTGTAACAGTATTCTTGCACTATTTGTCACTCAGTGATTCATAAAACTTCGTGAATGCGTGTATAAATTGCAACTGAACAGAGTATTTCTTGCACCTGTTACGTTTTTGTGTCATATATTCAGTCTTCAATCGGTCATCGGACAAATTATAGTAAATGCGCTTGGTTGATTAAGTAAGTATGCTGTGGAGAAAATTTATAGTAGTAGAATATATTTGTGATCAGTGAAAAAACAATAATGGCTCGGGCGGGTAAAATGGTTTGTGTTCTTGCTTTTCTTTTAGAGTATGTCAAGTGAGGAAAGAAAGTAACAACGTGAAGCTCTTTACCTGCCGAAGCTTTTAGTGAGAAAATCGGAGCATCGGATCAGTTATGAACACTTAAAGAATTTGAACACAAAATTTAGCGTTTGGTCACTTGGAAACCTGCTAAAAACAAAACCATGAGAGTCAACAAAGAAAGGAGAAAAAACAGCAGCAGATTCTCAATGAAAAAAAATATAAATTTAATTATTAAAAGTAAAAATGGGTCTGTTTAAATCTTTTCAGTTTGTCAGTAATTTGTTAAAAATATAAATTTACTTTAGTAAATTGGTTAATAGGGTGTCTCAGTAAGAATGCACTTTTTAAAATCAAAACACGTTTTTCCTGAGATAGCTATGATTTTTTATTGGATTATAAAGAAAACATGTTCCGATTAAGTATGGAATAAAATATCCGTCCAATAGCCCCCGCGACTCTTTTCATCCAATTTTCCATGACTTTTTCACAGAGATGTGGCTGTATCTCACCGATGACGCGTTGGATCTGGGATTTGAGCTCAGGAAGTGTTTCTGGTTTAGTCGAATAAACCCGAGATTACACAAAACCCCAAAGAAAGAAATCGGACGGCGTTAAATCGCATGATTTTGGTGGCCAGTTGACATCAGAATTTCTTGAGATAATTTGTTCTGGAAATCGTTTCTGCAAAAAATCAATTGTTTCATGTGCGGTGTGGTAGGTGGCGCCGTCTTGCTCTATCCACATGTCGTCCAGATCCATGGCGTTCAGTCGCGGCCACAAGAACTCCGTTATCATGTTCCTGTAACGAATACCGCTCGCAGTCACTGCAATTTCGGCCTCATCTTCAAAACAAGTAAGGCCCAAATATGGTTCCACATAAATGCATGAATGTTTGCAAGTAAAAATGCTAATGTCTGCACTTAAATATAAGTCAATTTGTCACTGGCAATTTGGAGTGTGTTCTAAACATTTACATGGTTTCTGCAGAATGTGTTTGGGAGAATATATTACAGAGGTAATTTTTTTTCAGCGTGTGGGAACTTCTTTTTGAGAATTTCCCAACCAGCTCACTACATCCGCCATGAAGTCAAGTATCTTCTGGTAATGCCTGTCAGACGGTACAGGCTAAAAAACTGCCCCTGTAACATTCTGCAGGAACTATGTATACAGGGTGATTCAGGAAGTTCCGGACAAATTTCTCCAGCGTATTCCTTGGCTCACTTCATGAAGAAAAGTCCACTAGGACCATTTCCGAAAATGCAAGGGTGCGAAATGGCAGCGGGTTCAAAATTTTCGGATTGGTGGTCGGAGGGTAGTAGGGAAAAGTTGCTAACTTCTGAGCCGGTGGTCGGATTTGGGCTTGTTGGAAAGGTCTTTAGGAGGCCTTTCAGAAAAAAGTCAAATCGCCGAGATACAGAGCTTTCGGAAAAAAATGGAAAAAAAAGTTCACATAACCTCAATAAATGTGTGCTGTTATTTCGCTTCCAAAAACAAAAACAAACATTTTAGCATTTCAGTAAAATGGTCATAACTTTGGAACGCTAAGACCTCTGGACTTCGTTTAGGTCATTTTGGAAAGGTAAGAGGTATGGCCATAAGTTACCTGCCATCTGGCTGAGCAAATTGAGGTTATGTGAATTTTTTTCCATTTTTTTCCGAAAGCTCTGTATCTCGGCTATTTGACTTTTTTTCTACTTTTCTTTTATTGATTCTGAAAGACCATTCCAACAAGCCCAAAAACAAAAAATTCCGACCACTGGCTCAGAAGTTAGCAACTTTACCCTACAACCCTCCGACCGACAATCCGAAAATTTTGAACCCGCTGCCATTTCGCACCCTTGCATTTTCGGACATGGTCCTAGTGGACTTTTCTTCATGAAATGAGCCAAGGAATACGCTGAAGAAATTTGTCCGGAACTTCCTGAATCACCCTGTCTGTTTGGAACATCCAGTTACTACTTACGTGCAAGTATTGTTTTCATGAAGATCATATTGAAGATGTGTTGTTTTTTTGTTGTCTGTCACGTTTTTGTTTTCAACAAACAAAGCCATATTTGGGGCACAACAACATTTATTATAACATATTAATCATTGTGTCTCCAACATGTAATATTCAAAAGCAAACACAATGTGTTTGGACACAAGTATACTACATTTGCGATAAGCTTTTTCAGCGTGTAGCTTAAGTAACTAAAGTCTATTGGTTGAGCAACCTGCGTAGCATAGACTAACACCTGACACTGATACCCATGTCTACCTTTGAGAGAAACTTCTCCACTTATATCTCGGGCAGGCAGGACTGGAAGGGACGCAGACCAGCTTGTAGAAAGTATTTAGGCTTCTACCCTGATGGCTCCAAACTAGAAGGCTTGGAGGTTTGGAGTCTATTCTCAAGAGGTGGGTCTAGACGATTTACAAAGGCTACCAGACCAATATAGGGTGTTTTCAAGCTGTACTCTGGAAAACGCCATAACCGCCAGAGATACCAACATCTACACTGAAAGTCAGGCTGCTATAGAGTCTCCGCAAACTGTATTCATGACTTCAAGAACTGCTCACAATCTCCGAGTCTCTCTTAATGAGGTGACCAAGCAGTTCGACATCCATCTTATATAGGTGCCGTTGCACAGTTACATTCCAGGGAACCATAAAGCGGTCGAGCTGGTGAAATTTGGGGATCCTTTACCTGTTCCACTGCATATGGATTATGTTCTCCATGCCAGCTCATGCTTAAAACCGAAACTCTCAAACATGTGACTGATAGAAGGCCTAAAGGCAGAAAATGCAGGGTTACAAGGCAAGTGTGGACAAGTTATGGCCTGAATCCTACGCTAAACTTGATATCCAGGCTTAAACATGATATCTATGCTAGTAGCTGTGATCTGCATGCACTCTTTAATAGGCAAATACACATGTCGACTTGGAATCTCAGCTTATGATAACTACAGAAGCTATAGGGATGGAGAGGAGGACTAGATCGTCGAATATATCATATGATACTGCCCGGCCTTTTCAATGATTAGGATACAATAAGCGTGTTTTGGTTACACCGCTTGTTTATATATTCGCTTCTTCTGTATGTAGCACTTAGCGAAGACTTAGCGACCAGAATCATTTTCGCTATGTTTAAAGAAATTTGTTTTCATATCTTGAAACCCTTATTCATATTTTTGAAATTTGAAATATCTCTAAATTGCCGTTTTCTTTGTAACTTAGCAAGCGACAATCGCTTGCTTGTAACCAGAACACGACTAATATCTAGGATCTTTCTTCATGTTATTGTCTAACAGACGGTCCCAAATCTAGCCGACCTGACGTATCGATGGTGCCAGTAGTTTGAAACAAATATTTTGGTGAAAAGTGGCAACCTTATATAACATATGTTTTAAGTTTCAAGGTGCCACGTTGTTTAGTTGTTTAGTATTTTTACCATCAAAAGTAAACGATCTTAGAGAATTTGTAAACATGGAACAACTTGGCCACCGTTGTTATGCAATTCAATATTTGCATTTGAAAGGCCTCAGTCCAAGTAATTTTAAATCCGAGCTAGATTCTACTGTGAGAAAGTCTGCTCCTTCGTTTACGACTGTAAAATATTGGGTAGCAGAGCTTAAACGATGCCGCACGAGCTGCCAAGACGAACACAGCAGAGGTCGACCAATTGAGGTGTCCACCCCAGACACTTAAGAAAATCCACAAACTGGTATTGGATGATCGTCGGCTGAAGGTGCGTGAGCTATGTAGCTGAAATGATAGACATTTCAAAGAGTGCTATACTTCGTATATTGACCAAAGATTTAAAGATGAGAACGCTGTGCGCAAGATGGTTGCCGCGCTTGCTTTCAATAGTGTATTCGATTACGGTTGCAGTGATTATGTCAAAGATATTTGATTATTACTTCAAAAACACTGCACCAATTTAAAATCTATTTGGCAACCCTAAAAATATTTGTCCATATCCAAACTAAATCAAAACAGAAAAATTTCATTAAACTTTGCAGTTTAATGTTATATTATTGTCTCCATGAATCATGTCGCTATAGAAAAATCTTCTTCGAAACGGAAAATGTACTTCAAGTGAATAGAAACTGTCGTCCATAGTCTATACTTTCGAGTATAACACTTGAAGATTTCGACACTACAGCCTATTTTTAAAATGGCACAAGTGCGGTAACTCCATCATCATCGTCAATAGCACAAGATATTTACACTGTGGAATAGGCAACATGCAACAGCAACTGCTGCTGGTGCTGATGCCGGTGCGGCATCTAATGCCGCACTTGGGACGATTTCGTAAAATCTGCCACATTCAAGTGACGCACGACATATTTGGTCTTTCCTCAGTACGACTGAGCATTAGTCTCATATATTTCACTGTAATATTGAGATAAATTGCATAATGCCTGCTGACATTTTTGTTGCCTGTGTGTTGTTTTTCATGTTTCTTTTTCTAATTTGGCATCTTTTTTCTCGTGAATGGTTTTTTTTTTTGCTGAATTTCTTTGGACCGAAAAATGTAATGAACTCGCCTGAAAGAGTTGTGGAGTTTGTGTGAGTGACAGTGCATTTTGAAATTGACTTCAAATGTATTGCAGCGGTGCCAAGTGAGATAATATAAGAAACACAGCCATTTATGTACAAATTATCCAAAATGCCAAAATGACAAACAATTTCAGCTGTCAGTTGGTTTCGAGTGAATACTGCAGGCATAGGAGGATAGATAATAGAGAGGAGTCGTTGAACGCGATAGACATATAATATTCGATAACAGACATAGTTGGGGTACAATAGCAGTGATTTATATTAAATTTAAATCCTCTCTCTTGTGTAGTTTTCAAAATATTGGGGGAAAAAAACTAACAATATTTTTCTGCTACATAGATCCAATTGCCGTTGCAGTGCGGACCCTCAGGTTCAATTCAAAACTTTAATAAAAATTAAACAAAATTGAAATTTAATTTTTAGGCATCATTTATATCACCCTAATTTCAAGACTATAGCTTAAATAAAATTGTTTTAAATTAAGTTTAAAAGAAAATCTAAAAAAAATAATTTTCAAAATTAAATTTAAAAGTTAAATTCGGTTACATCTGTTCAAGGACTGGAAGGAGCCTCACTTCAATATACTTAAATTTAAAACGGGAAAGGCGGTAAATATTAGTTTTCTAAAGACATCACAAAACTGCATTTACCACAGCCAGTGAAGAGAAGCTCACTGGTCTACTAGCGCAGAACACACCCTTCCTCTTCATTATTTTGAAACCCAGTGGTAGCATATCTCCCATTCTGTGGTTAATGCTGCAACACCAACAATAACTGTAACAGCAAACCACGGTACGAAGAAATATGTCACATGGCATCTGACGAAAAGCCCTCTGCATGTGTGATAACGCTGCATTCAGTTGCTACACGTGCTGTGATAGAACAGTATAAGGAGAGAGAAACCGCTTTTTTACGCGGAGAAAACGACAGTGGAGATAGCGCAAAAATGAAAAAAATCTATGTATTCAGGAGAAGGAACGAAGCTCGAAAGTTATACCAGTACGTCAACAGCCAAACCAACGGCCATGGTGTGCACGCTGAAAAATCTATCTTTTTTTGTTGCTTGGGTGCAAATATAACGTGTTTGTAGCTTGTCGCAAATATACTATACTTGTGCCCAAACACATTGTGTTTGCTATACAATATAACATGTTTAAGACACAATGGTTTATAGGCCATAATATATGTTTTTGAGACCCAAATGTGACTATTTTGTTGAAAACCGCTAAAATCAAATACGAAACAAGCAACACAGAAACAAAAAAAAAAGCCGATCTTCAATTCATGAAAACAATGCTTGCAAACATGTACATGTTTCCTGCCATATGTTGCTGGGCCGATATTTTTAGCGTGTGGATCTCGAACGGAAATGTTGTGACAGATAAGTAGAGTGTGTTGAGTAGATTGAGAGAGCATTGCTCAAAATTACTTGTGACAGAGGAATCCATTGAAAACGTCGAAATATAAACAATTAAATATTTTCCCATTACATACCATGAAGGGGTTATAGACTAATACATACATATATACTTTTATTCTCTCATCTGACGTTTCATTTCACTCTCTTCGTCGTAGGTTTGTGGAAATGAGAGAAACTAAATTTAAAATTACCTTACACCAGGTGGAGTTACAAAATATGTTCACTTAACTTGTTCATGTCGTTTTGGTGTAGAACTGAAAAATTTAAATGTAATTTGCACTACTTTGTTGTCTTTAATCATTGGTATACATTTGTATTGTATTTAACACAACTAGTTTGCCCCAACACAACGAAATTCGGTTGTTGTTCCTTTGTTGAACGTTGTATACTATTGCCTTTATCTGGTATTATTGAACCTATGTTTCCCACCATCCAATGTTTACTTTCCACCTCCAATGTACCTATGACGTTTAATTTATTGAGAGAATAAAAGTATCTATGTATGTATTAGTCTATGGAAGGGGTAGGGGAGAGCTTCTCACAATCACTGAGCTGTGCGCTGTCCAGTTTTCACTCACTGATTGGGACCTACAGTTTTCCAACGGTTCCGAACGGTTTCTTTGAGAAACTATTTCACGGCTTATTACTCGATAGCGTCGACGTCACTAAGTGAGGTGGGCGTTGTCAAAAGGAGTGTATACACGAATACACGTTCTTTCGCACAACCGCCGCTCATACTAACCGTTGCACCACCGACGGCCACGGTGTCGAAATATAGGAAATTGAAAAATTAAGGTATGAATTGTCCTCCACATAAACAAGCACCGATTTCCGAAGGAATATCCGCGGAAGGACTATCAGGATGGCAACGAATTTTTTGTAAGGCGTATTCTTTCTTTGACTTTTGTGCAAGATACGATTAGACGAATGAATGCCAGCCTATAGAATCCTCAGCGTACTGTAACCTATTAAACAAGCGATCCACGTGTATCGTGAAATATGCCTTATATACAAAATATATATTTTATCCCTTATATACAAGGTCTTTTACGAACAGCGTTCGTATAAATTAATGCCAGTTATTGCAGACCTGATCAGAACATATCAGTGTGGCTTTAGACGTGGAATCCACACAACTACCCAGATATTGGCATTACGCAAAATCCCTAACATATCTTAGTTAATTATAAAGCTATACTGAAAGAAAAAGCTTCATCAAGTTTATGAATTCCTTCATCAATTTGATGAAACATTTCCTCATTTTCCAACCTACGACACATTTCATTGAATTGATAAAGTCCATTTCATAAATCTTTCATCAATAGTATATGTTGGTTCAACGACTACGTTGCATTAAGTTGTTGTAAATTTGCCATCAAGTTGAAGAGAATTTTTCACCTATTTGATGAACATTTTTCATCGATTTGCTGTACATTTTCGTAAATTAGATGTAAGGTTGTAATCAATTTGGTGTAAGTTTGTCGTCAATTTGATGTAAATTTATCAACATCTTGATGTAAATTGTTTGTTAATGTGTAGCCAGACTCTTCGGACTATTTTTCATTGTAGAAAATTCAAAAGAACAGGGTATAAGCCCACATAGACAATGCTCATAGTGTGGATATTGTTTTCTGTCCATTGCACTATTATCAATTATGTATTTGTTTTTAATTTTCTACTAGTTTCTTTTTTCTTTATTTTTCCAATACTACGTCCATATTTTGAATAGATCCCACTAATTATTTCTAAAGTCCAACGACGAAGGTTGATGTAGAAAAGATCATCAATTCAATGGAGCTCAAAAAGGTGAAGAAACGCACAATCTTCAAACTTTCATCAACTCAATGAAGAACAATTGATGAAAATGTTTCATCGATTTGATGTAAAGATTTTCTTTCAGTGTATGAATGAGCTTTGTATGATCTATGACTGATATGCCTTTGCAGAAGTTACAGTGTTGAACACCAAATCCTCAGCGAAGGTTGGTAAATATTTTACCGACCCGGTTGATAGCGGCTATTAGTTCCCTGGAATCAGGAATTTAACTCAACATCTGTCCAGCACTGACCCAGATCTCTTAAAGAGATGGCCGAACATTGAGATTACTATTTATATTTCGGGAATTGCAAATAATAACAAACATTTTTAAATGAAAATTGCTTCATTGGTTTTCAAAATATTCTCCTTGATGATCAATACACTTTTGCATTCATTCAAACCATTTGTCATAGCAGTTTTTCCAATCCCCTTGAGACACCTCCAAAACATGGTTTTTGAACGTTTCAACTGCTGCTTCGGCGCTCGTAAATCGTTGATCGGGTATATTACCTTTGATATTCGGAACAAGAAGAAGTCGTTGGGTGCCAAACCAGGACTGTACGGAGGATGAGCCATCAATTCGATGTTTTGACTGCTCAAAAATTCACCTGTTTAACGAGATTTGTAAGATGTCGCATTGTCATGATGGAGAATGATTCATGTTTGGCGGTTGGTTTTACGAATTTCCAATGAATCAATGGCCAGTTTTGAGGTAACACTGTCTTATAGTAAGGCATGCAGCGAGATTACAAGTCAAGGCTGTAGAAGCTGTAACGACGAGGAAGAATCCACTAAACATCTTCACAGTACATTTTACGGGATCCTCTTTCTTTACGGGCCTGAGTGATTTGTCTTATTTATGCGTTGACATGATCTTAAGCACCTTTGAGCAATCTAAATATTTCTGCGGTGGGGGCAGAGATTAATCCGGTTATCCCGTATTATCGCAATGGACCAAACAGTGTAAGGAAGGCGTTCATCGCTCGATTATCTCGTTTTTAAGTCAAAGATCTGAAGTTGTAGTGACACATGAGGACTTCTGTGAGAAAACATATACATCGTATGCGAACATGCGTCAATCTTAGTTCTCAATCCACAACAACGTCAGGTTAGTGTCCATGCTTAGTTATAATTCCTTTGAAATCTTGCAATATGATTTCCTCCTTAATATCTATAACTGGCTATAGTTGTGTACCGGTGTTTCTCGCATACGATTTCCACCGCATTATATGAGTTCTATCTGTATTCACATGAATCTAATATTCGAACAATTACTTTGAGAACAATATCATTAAAATCCATGTTTTTAATGAGTCTATGACACTTCAAATCCTGTCGACGACATCTCATTTCCTAAGTAAAAGCAAAATCCGAAATCACATTAATACAATTTAGCATTACTTCACTTTGGATTTCAAGAAGAGGTTGTTGTCCCATCCCGGCACTTGAAATGTGTACACATAATTTTGAACAAATGTGTGTTGTCCCAACAACATGTACGATAGATATAATTGAAACATATCAACATTTCTATTTAAAATTGCGGTCATAAATATACAGAAATACAAATAACAAAACACACGAACAAATGCACATATCGTCTCAATGGGGGCCACACTTTAACACTTGTCTTCATAAATTTGTCTAAACAACCCATCAGCACCAGCAGCAGCAGCAGCCGCAAATTCTACATAAACCCACTTGACAAACATTCAAATTCTCTATAATCGTTTGTTGAAATGTGACAATCTTCAAAGTGACAGCCGGAATTGTGTTGAGGGCACAGTACGACTCGAATCGTACCATCACGATCCATCTGGGGGCATAAGAATACAAGTTTTTACAAAGTGTGAATGTAATCAGAAACTACGAATATGATAATTAATTATCTAATGTCACCATTAGTTAATGAGAATTGTGTATTAAGTTCAAATTATAATATCTCGACTGAGCCAAGTAAAATGTTGCTTAACAGCAAGAAAATATTTACACATTTGCATGGCGCTTGTTACTTTGTCTACACTGAAAGAATAACACTTCGGAGCATGGATGAAACATTCTTGTTGATGTTTTAACGTTGCTACAATGAAAAGACTCGTATATCCAACAATTTGGTAGTCGCTACAAAGAAACATTTCATACATGATTTCTTAGACAGTTTTTCATTTCGTTGCTGCAACAACTTAATTTTCGTTCCCGCAACAATTTTATTTAATTTCAATTTTTTAGAAAACTGGGTTAAACATTAAAAAATAAAATTTAAACTACTGATATTTGGTTTCAACTTCATTTCTGCAATGAAACAAATTCATTGCAGCAATGAGATAAATTCATTGCAAGAACGATACTTATTCATTGCAACAATGAAACAAATTCATTGCAGCAACAAAACAAATTTATTGGGGCAACGAAACAAATTCGTTGGAATAATAAATCAAATTCATTGCAGCAACAACCAGACTTTCATCGCAGTGTCGAACAAATTGCAGTTGGTGAACACATTTTCGTAGCGGGAATAAAACTGGACGTTAGCTCACTTTCGATGACAAAAGTTGTTGGGGTAATGAAAATTATCATCTCTATGACAATGCTTTTCCGTCCAGTGTACTACGTTGGCAATCAAAAGAAAGATAAACACGATACATGTAGGTTCTGTTTGAAGATTTCGAATACAATTTAGTGGGATTCAACAAAATTCGAAATATCACGAAGCTACAGCCAAAATATACTTGCGAAACAATTTGTCGTTGCAGTCCTAGATGAGGAGATACAACACCATTTACAAAATGTTCCACAGATTCTCAAACAAGCGAGTTGTAGTCAAAAGTTGGACTTTTGTGGTTTCAGCAAGTTGTAGCCAGTGCTATGGAGTCAGAGTCTGGGATATTTGCCTGGAGTAGGAATTGCAATGGAGTCGTCAAAATTTGGACGACTCCAACTAGAAATCAGGACCAAATTTAAAACCGAAAGTTCTGGATCAGGATTGTTCTATAACCTTTTTATAATTTTTCATTTGCTTCTTTAAACAGTAATCGTAGATTCGTTTTCCGTGAGTTACATGGAGCATGCGACTGACCGTGGAAGTGGAATGTTTCTGATCCTCCACTTGGGACTGGCCAGAAATAATTCCTTCATAGGGCAGGATACCGTTCGGAACCGGTGTAAAAGTAGGTCCCAAACAGTGAGTATAAAACTAGAAAGCGCACAGCTCACTGATTGTGAGAAGGCTTCCTTTTTATTGAAGGCTTCTGATCCCCAAAACTTACCTTGATCCAATTTTTTTTCAAAAACCAACTTTTTGAAATATTTATTAAAAACTATATTAGCTATAAACAAAACATAGTCGTCGTGCTAAAGCTAAGAAACTACTCTTTTTATCGAAAGCAATTAGAGTGCAATATCTCCAAAACTGTCAGAGATACTATTCAATTAAGTTGAAAAAACAAATTAATTTTTTTCGATTTTCAATATCCGAGAAAAACGAATTTCTGTAATGCGAATAAAATTTAAATGTTTTGATCGCATTACGATCAATTACGTCAAAATGTAGTTTAAAAAAACACAAGATTTTGTATTTTCTTTAAAATCGAATAATAAGAATATTTCTAAAATATACCCGATTATCCAGTAGGGCGTTTCACAAAAGACGTTTTTTACGATTTTTGCAACTCTTGAAGCGGAATATTAAAGTTTGTGATTTAAGAGAATTTCGAAAATTTTTTTGGATTTTTTGAAGATGGGTACGGGGTCGCTGAAATCGATTTTATCAAAAAAATGAGGTTATGGAGAAAAATTTTTAATATTAAATGTTGCTGGTGCTTTTTCTTCATAAAAGTAAACAATTCTCTTCTTAATGATCCGATCCCACGACAAAAAAATGATTGATGTGAAAAATTATTATATTAGGGACCACTTTGATAGTCTGAAAAGTACAAAATTATGTTTTTATAGATTTCAAACCTCAATAACTTTAAAAGTTTTCAACATTTTTTCAAGATGAAAAATGCGTTAGAAAGGTCTTTAAATTACCTTTCATTCGGTATATAGATTTCTTTTCACTTGCGGGAGAAATATAAGAAAAAAATTTAAGTTTGAGAATTTTTTTTTTTTATTTTTCAAATTTTATAAATTTTTTAATCTTATAAAAATTAAAAGAAGTCGGACTTCTTCAAAAGTGCGTAATTGACAAGAATATTAAAGATATATTACAATTTGTGTAACGGCGTAGAGAAAATTATCCAACACCGTAATTTTAACGCCGCAAAAAATGCAATACTAAAAGACAAAGCTCCCTAAAAATACAACACAACACGTCGAATGTGTAAATGTCATTGGCGACTGCTTATTCATTTTCTTTTTCCTCTTCTATAAATGAAATAAAATACAAGTGTAAGAAGTATTAAGTCTTGAATTGTATTTCTTATTAAATAAATAAAATTGCAGATTCAGCTGCTTGAAATACGGTTTCTTTAATTAAAACAACCAAGTGAACGAACACTTGATATACCGTATAAAGAGAATAATCAAAGAATGGGTAAGTAAAATATTTATAAAACTGTTTTCTAAATTTAAGCAACAATTCTCTTCTACAAATTTCTACAGATGTTAAAAAAACACAGTACCGCAAACAGTTTTGGCTGCTTGGTAAAAGTACTGAAAAAATTCCGGATCATGAGTTACCTTCAAAAAACATAGTGCTTATAAGGCTATTGAGTTTGGATCCAAAAAATAGCGTTCAAATGAGAGCTGCATCAGTGGCAGATGAAATAAAATAAATTTGGGAAAAAGCGAAAATTCCATCCATTCAAAAACAGAATATAATTATTAAAATTAAAAAATTGCATTCAGAGTGGGTTCATCTCTCAAAAAAAAAATTCGAGATATCAAAGTGAAATTAAAAAAAGACATGATTTTATAGAGCAATTCAATGCTATTTTCAATATCGGATACGTTAAAAGAACGAGTTATCAAGAATCAAAAAAATCTATCAAAAATGAGATGATGGAGATAGAACATTATTCGACAAGTGAATCAGAAATATCAGGTTCCTCAGATGACTTTTATTATAAAAAAACCTGAAAGTGAAATGTGTATAACAAATTCCAAAGTAAATCTAAAATCATCTGAAGTTTGCTCTGCTTTAGATCAAACAGTAACTAGTTGTGGAAGTGGGTCCTTAGTTATTCAATCTACTCTTTATGCGTTAGGGTGTGATGTAAACAAAATTGCGTGTTCTAAAAGTACTATTTGGAGAAACCGAAAAAAAAATAGTCAAGAAATTTGTATTGAAACAGAAATCTGTAATGGTCGCAGCATTACAAAAGAAAGGTTGTGATAATCCATCTAATAAAGCATTCGTTAATTTTAAAGATATTTCAAAAATTAAAATTCATGATTTTGTTACCTCAAACAGTAAAAGGGTTTTTGATGAATTAAAATTGCCCACGTCTTTTTTTTCGAAAGATACACATTTATGGGAAAATGATGATGATTTTGTTACTGCAAAGAATAAACTAGAAAAACTATATGTTGTGAATGATATATCAGAAAGAGGCGTGGCGTCAGCTACAATATATAACAAAAAAATTACAAAAAATGAGGATGATTTTCAGAAGTTGTTGATTAGCGTTGATAATAATCAAAAAAATATACCTAATGTAAACAAAAATGTCATTGAAAAAGCTCTTAAGAAACTGTAACTGTAGAAAACTGTAACCATACTTTTCTCGATTTTGTATATAATAAAAATGGAATTTTTTGTTGATACATGTTTTCTTCCACATTTAATATTTTTATTTTGTGATTTTAGATACAAATTTAATTTTTAATTTTAATTTGTTCATTAAATAATATGAATTTGTTTTTTTAATATCTTTTGATTTTGTATGGAAATAAAAATATATTGATGAATTGAAATTTTGATATTTTCATTAAAACAATGTATATTAAATGTTTTTTTTTTACTTTTTTACCAAGAACGAAACTTAATGAAATTCTTTTAATTTTTATAAAATTTGAAAAATAAAAAAAAAATTTCTCAAACTTAAATGTTTTCTTATATTTCTCCCGCAAGTGAAAAGAAATCTATATACCGAATGAAAGGTAATTTAAAGACCTTTCTAACGCATTTTTCATCTTGAAAAAATGTTGAAAACTTTTAAAGTTATTGAGGTTTGAAATCTATAAAAACAAAATTTTGTACTTTTAAGACTATCAAAGTGGTCCTTAATATAATAATTTTTCACATCAATCATTTTTTTGTCGTGGGATCGGATCATTAAGATGAGAATTGTTTACTTTTATGAAGAAAAAGCACCAGCAAAATTTAATATTAAAAATTTTTCTCCATAACCTCATTTTTTTGATAAAATCGAAAATCTTCAAAAAATCCAAAAAAATTTTCGAAATTCTCTTAAATCACAAACTTTAATATTCCGCTTCAAGAGTTGCAATATTTTTTTTGAAACGCCCCATTATCCAGTTTATAATTTTAGTATTTCTAAATAATCTTTGACTCTTTGCCTACAATCGGTTTTTTACAGAACTTAAAAATGTTTACCCGATCAAAAGATATAAAATTTTCGCCGATGGAAATTGACTCTAAACTCTTTGATAATTTGGTGTCGGCTTCGTTCGCTGTACGCCATGCTTCCATTATTAGGGATGTTTTTTTTTTATTCCATTAAGCGGCATTTGCCATTACCTTGATTATCGCATTTTCGGGATTATCGACGTTTTTTTCTTATGGAGTTTGAATCAAAGTACATATGAGTTTGGCAAGTGAAACGAAAAATGACATGTTTAAGCGACTATACCTGATAGATAATTCTACCATGATCAATATGTATAACATTTACCGCGCGTTGTTGTGAACAATAAAATTCCAATTTTGATTTCAATCGGAAATAACAATCTATCCTTCAAGTTTAGAGATATAAAAATATACGCAGTCTTGCAGTAAATACAATAATTTGATTGAACTTACCATGTGTTATCCATTTTGCAAATTACTGTTTTTGAGTCTTTGCTTCTTGATAACATTTTCATTCACAAGAAATGAGAACAAAATTTATCTAAAGCAGCATTTACACCTACCTAGATTATCGAATTTTCGGGATTATCGACGTGTTTTCTTACGGAGTTTGACATTTATAATCCCGAAAAAGCGATAATCTTGGTAGGTGTAACTGCAGTTTAAGATAACTTGTTGTTGCCATTTCTTGAATTTGAACATGTGGCAACATTGTCATTGCTCAAGTCGGAATTTAAGTGGGAAATTGAATATTAAGCCATAATTAACTTTAGCCGCGTCAAAAAGCACACTTATTGTTTAATATTGTGTTTTGATTTACGAAATATAATCGTAACTGTGAAAAAATTTAAAAAACCTTTTTTCTTTATATTTTTATATTTAATCACAACAAACAATAAACAGACCAATACACGGAGTTGCCAACTGAAATGCCAATTTAATTTCAAATTAGGTTCAAGGTTACCACTAACTTATCCAGGCATACGACATTTACACCGACCAAGATTAGCGCATTAGCAAGTTTACTTCGCTAACCCAGAGGATTTTTTCTACAATTTTTATCTGTAAAAACTGTAATTTTTAACATCATTTTAAACTAATGTACAACTTGATGCAACTCTGCCAATTACCAACAAAAATTCAACCATAGCACACGCAAAAAATCAACTGTTTGACAGACAGAAGCCGATCGAAAATTTTCCGCCGCGTCGCCGCCATCAACAATTTGTTAAAAATCACGTCGCCGCCGATATAATTGGCTCTCATCGATTTAAAATGTTAGCCGATTTGACCGACTGACCCGATTTGACAGACTGGCCTAATTTTAAATGTTCAGTTATTTCAAGAACATCCCAAATTTGTACGAAACTGCCAAAACCAAGAGTGACCAATTTAATATTTCTGTTATGCCGCCGTCTTCGGTAATTTGGACTCGACACGGAGTAACTTGAAATTGGTCTAAGCTCAAAGTTGCCACCTGGAAGGCAATTTAATCTCAATAGGGTGGTGTAAACGGCAAAGATTAGAGAATAATATCGCATTTAGGCCGAAGTTTATTGCGGCCAGGTTCCTTGTTCTCTAATCTTTGCCGTTTACACCACCCAATTTAAGATTAAATTAATATTTCAGGTGACAACTTTGTGCATAAACCAATTTAGAGCAACTCCGTACCGATACTAAATATTTGAAGACGGCGGCACAGCAGAAAACTTAAATTAGCGGTTCTTGGTTTTGTCAGTTTTCAACAGATTTGGTATGTATTTCAAATTACTGAACCTTTAAAATTTAAGAAGTCAGTGAAGTAGGGTCAGTTGGTCAAATCGGCACACGTTTTAAACCGTTGAGAACCAATAACATCGACGACGGCGTGAGCTTCAAAATATTATTGGTAGCGACGATGTATCATAAAATATTCGATCGGCTTCGGTCTGTCAAACAGTTGATATTTTGTGTTTTTATTATGTTTGAATTTTTTTGATAAAAAGCAGAGTTGCATCAAATTGTACACCAGTTTAGAATGAGGTTAAAAATAAACGTCAGTTTTAACAGATTGAATATGAGTAATCTTCTGGGTTTAACGGAGTTAATCTTCGAAATACGCTAATCTTGGTCGGTGTAAATGTCGAAATGTCGTATAAGGCGACATAAATGCGGCATAATTTAGAAAACGTTGATTAAGTTATTTTTTGTGTTGCCACATATGTTTCCACAAACATATATAAAATTAAAAAAGGAAATACAATATTTTTTCCCGTTAAAGTTTAAATTATGCGATATTTAGGATGTTATGTTCTTTAATAATTTCGTTTCAAGATCAGTTACTATTAAAAGTAGTGTAGAATTCAAATAGAATTCTATTTTCCAATTCTTTAGTTGAGAAATTCTATCGATTTTGAAAGCATTTATATTTCACACTACATTTTAATTCTGATTGATTGAATATTTTACAATTCGTTTACAAATACAGTGCCAGCAATTCCACTAAAGATTAAAATCAGCTGATATTATTTGTCTCCAGATTCCAGAACACACCTTTTTGTCAATATCAAATTATTCCCCACTCTACGTTATCACCAACATCCGACATTACCATGCAACCACTTCGCCATTCCAAATGTTACGACAATCTAGACGTTATCAGGTTTTAAAATCTTGGCAGGTGAATGAGAGTGGTCTCACGAATTGCGGCAACCCATGGCAATATAATACTCGCGAGCTTCCAATCAAAAATTAATTAAACATACCTGTTTTACACGATTTTGTCGTGGAATGGGTTGCGGTTGTCAGCACTGATAATCCTGCAAATAAAATCAATAAACAATGATTAGTTTAAGAGTTAATAAAATGTGTTGCAGTAAACAATTGTTGAAGTTAATTTACATACATATAAGTAATTTAAGAATGTAAATACGACATGCAATTATATATTATATGCTCATGTCGTCAATACATTTTACTATTAAAAACACATAAATTATAAATTTGATCAAAACAAGAGCTCAAATAAGATTAAACAAAAGATTGTCATTAATATTATTGTAAACATTTTAATCCACACACCCTCAGTCTGTTTGCGTTTAATTAAATATTTAGTACTAAAGTCAAAAAAACAATTCAATTTATTTTGAATCTAAAATGTTGCTGCTTTTGAGGGAAAGTGAAGTTCTCCAGTACCCATGCAAATGTTTGGGCAATGGACGAGATACTTGTGGATGGATAACAGTGATGGTGAATGAAGGACTGAATAACAAAGGCATCATATAATAATAATTCATAATTTAAATACAATTATAATTGGAAGATGGACACAACTATGAGATGCTTTGTAATTTTGCATTACTGGCAGTTATCCGAAATCGCTGCTAGGGTTACCGAGTTTAATAACTCCTCGAGAAGTACTATTTGCTCATTGTTCTCTGTATGAGATCAACATTTTTGATACTGTCAAAGTAACATTAGAATGTTGTTAACTTGGCAGATTATATATGTCGATATGTAGGTGAATTGAAAGCGATCTCACCACGAACTTTATATGTCGCTACTATGCAATCTCAAGCTGTTGCGGAATTGTCTGGAACAATTGAGAACAGATGACGTTAGTTACTATGAGATGGGTCTGGAAACTGCTATAAAGAGTTCGAATATGAATTGCCGATTGGAATGCCTTTTAGTCAGTGTGATTTCAAATGCATAAAAATCTCCCATTTTGTTGCAATTTAAAATTTCCATTTTGACTATTTCACTATACTATGAAAGATCAGAAGACAAACAAAAACTGCTCGAAATAAATTTTGAAAACTGAAATGACAGCTTTGGATGTACCTGTCTCTCGTTTTCTTCGTTGAATCAGTAATAAAGTCATTGCAGTTCGTCTTGCACAGTGAGTGATAGTGTATCTGCGTAGGTAGTTGCTATGTTGGACTGGATTAGTATAGGAAAGACTACTTTAATGTAAGTGTGTTTGTTTGTTTGCCCCATAGAGTAATGCCATATAGAGCTGTCATTCGTATTATTTCACACTATTGGTGGTGTGGTCGTTGCGGTAGAGAGCTATTTGACGTAAATTGACTTACACCAGGTATAATTACGAAAATTGTTAACTTAAATTTTTCATGTCATTTTGATGAAAAACGTATTTTGGAATATTTTGTTATATTTTATTGTTAATATATCTTTGTCGTGTAATTTCGCAAAACCTTTAACGAACAA
Organism: Phaonia tiefii; assembly: GCA_963931995.1. Taxonomy (NCBI): domain Eukaryota; kingdom Metazoa; phylum Arthropoda; class Insecta; order Diptera; family Muscidae; genus Phaonia; species Phaonia tiefii. The sequence continues at coordinate 365,935,851 of OZ008367.1, read as the reverse complement.
ACGAAATGTGGTTGGTTGATTTGAGCCATTGCCCATATCTGGTATTATTAAAGCAATACTTTACAACATCCAACCGCCCACCTGCAACAACCTGCAACATCCAACCGCCCACCTGCCCCAATATGTTGAATGTGCTTAGTTTATATTTGTTTTTTTTTTTTGTCGTGGGTTCTATCTCTGCCCTCTGACTATCTTAGTTACGGCGACAGTATCCAAAAAAAAACCAAAAAAATAGCACATTTTTGGAGTTTTTATTATAAATTGCTCAAAAAAGTTCTTTAGTAAAGAAACCACTTTTGTCATGATTTGTTTTATATCTCCATTTTGATTTTAAAATTCTGTAATCGGTTACAAATTGCAAACGATACCGGCTGCTGAATATGGAATTGTTAGTGCCTTTAAATAAGTGAACCGGAGTGTATAATAATGTTATTTATATCAAAGTGTTTTTAATTCAATTCAATTCATTCCAATTCAATTCATTCCAACTCAATTCATTCCACTTCATTTCAATTCAATTCAAAGCAGTTCAATTCAAATCAATTCAATTCAATTTAAACCAATTCAATTCAATTCCACTCAATTCAATTCAGTTTAATTCAATGTAATTTAAATCTATTAAATTAAATTAAATTCAACTCAATTCAAAAAATGCAATTCAATTCAAATCAGTTCAATACAATTCAATTCAAACCAATTCAATTCAATTTAATTCAGTTCAATTCAGTTCAACTCAATTCAATACAATTCAATTCAACTCAATTCAATTAAAATCAATTCAATTCAAATCAATTCAAGCCAATTCCATTCGATTCAATTCAATTCACTTCAACTCAAACCAATTCAATTCAGTTCAATTCAATTTAATTCAATTCAACTCATTTCAATTCAATTCTATTCAATTGAATTTAATTTAATTCAACTGAATTCAAATCAACTCAGTTCAATTCAATTCAATTCACTTCAATTCAATTCAATTCAATTCAATTCAATTCAATTCAATTCAATTCAATTAAAATCAATTCACTTTCAACCAATTCAAGCCAATTCAATTCGATTCAATTCAATTCACTTCAACTCAAACCAATTCAATTCAGTTCAATTCAACTTAATTCAATTCAACTCATTTCAATTCAATTCTATTCAATTCAACTGAATTCAAATCAACTCAGTTCAATTTAATGCAATTCAATTCACTTCATTTCAATTCAATTAAAATCAATTCAATTCAAACCAATTCAAGTCAATTCAATTCAATTGACTTCAACTCAAACCAATTCAATTCAGTTCAATTCAATTTAATTCAATTCAACTGATTTCAATGCAATTCTATTCAATTCAATTTAATTTAATTCAACTGAATTCAAATCAACTCAGTTCAATTCAATGCAATTCAATTCAATTCACTTCAATTCAATTCGATTCAATTCAATTCAATTTAATTTAATTCAACTGAATTCAAATCAACTCAGTTCAATTCAATGCAATTCAATTCAATTCAATTCAATTCAATTCAATTCAATTCAATTCAATTCAATTCACTTCAATTCAATTCAATTCAATTCAATTCGATTCAATTCAATTCAATTCAAGTCAATTCAATTCAATTCAATTCAATTCAATTATATTCCATTCCATTCAATTCAATTCAATTCAATTCAATTCAATTCAATTCAAATCAATTCAATTCAGTTAAATTCATTTCAAATCAAGTAAATTCAATTCAATACAAGTCAAATCAACTCAATTCAATTCTATTCAATTCAATTAAATTCAGTTCGAAGTTATATCTTTATAGAAACATCAGAATTATATCTTTATAAGAAAAATATTAACTGACGTATTTTTTATAAATTATAAAAATATAAGAAGTAAATTAAAGGTGGTCTATTTTCATAAGGAAAAATTTACGGAATTGTATTTTTGTGTCGAGTTTGTATTAAATTTTCGGCGAAAATCTATAAATTTGTGTCCATGTAAATCGAAAAAAGTAACCGGTGTTTGATTAACTAAATAAATTAATAAATAAATAAAATTTAAATCCTCTTCCAATTTGAAATGCGTGTTTAATATAAAATTCAAAAGTTTCGATTTGAAGTCGAGAATCCTATTTAAATTTGAAAGAGATTTTCACGATTGAAAAACTTATTAAGTTTAAAACATTTATTTATAATATAATTATAATTTTAAAATTGAAAAAAAGCTATTTTTACTCAGGTCTTAAAATCATTTTAAAATTTGAAGAAAAAAATTGTTGACAAATATCATTTAGAAATTATTGAAACTTAAAATCATATTTGAAAATAGAAATCATGTTTCTTAATTCTAAAATATCATTAAAATTCGAAACTCATCAAAATCATGTCCTTTGTTATTAAATTTATGAAGGATATTTAACACAAATTGAGTAAAACCGGTTAACCGACATCAAATTAGCGGTTTTCAGTGTGTTCAAATATTAAAATGTTTTAACACTGGTAAAGCTTTTTTCAGTGTAACTGCAAGAAAAATTTGAGTGCCATTATAGAAGGATACAGTCAGATCAAACTTATCGAAGTTCCAATACGTTTTATATTTTCCCTCCAAATTTACCGCCCAGTGAATCAATCTGTCAGCTACTCTCATGTAATTTTCGCTATGTGTGTAATTGTGTATATTACTTTTGCGGCAGCATGGCAACCCTTAACAACATGTAATCAACACAAATAAATAACTTTTGTAAAAATTGCATTAAAACACTTAAAAAACATCAACGGAATGGCAGAACAGAAATATGTACACAAGTACTTATTGCCCTATTGTAACCAGGACCATGTAGCCATTCAATTGCCTTCGAGCAACGGAATCGTAACACCGACTCAGTGACAGTGAAGTGATGACTGGCATAATGCGGAATTTTTTTCACTTATGTTTTTTGCCTTTTTTGTTATTTCTTTTTTAAGTGAAACAAATGAAAAATAAATGAACAGTTGCACTGAAATAACATTGAGTCGATAAAGTTCTGAATTTAATTGTTTCGTTTGCAATGGGACGGAGGACAATTGACAATGAGGGCCAATTGGAAATTATGAAAGACCTACGAATTTACATACAGGACTAATTATATTGATTAACACAATTTGAAAGGTTTAATTATATTTTATATGGCAGAAGGCTGTCAAGAATTAACGAAAATTTAAACAAGTTATTTTGTATAAAAGTTTGTATATATGTACAAGCAACCTGTGGTAGTATATACTTATATGTATGTACAAATTTATATTATCTTTCGTGTACATTACCAGCTAATTTGGGTAGGTTACATGTTCCACAATCTTTGATAAAACAAAATACTCATTATTAGTCAGAAGTGAAATGTGTTAGCACTGACTGCTTTTGTCTAAAACAATTTCGTTAGTCATTTCGTTGTGAGTTTTATATTTAGAAAGAATTCACAGAAAGTATTTGATATATTTTTCCATTGCAACTGAAGTGAAATGACGAATGCCATTTATTTATATACAATATACTGTAAACGAGTTGAACCAAATACTCGAAATTCGAGTGTCACATTTCTATATTAACTGTAGGTAATTTATAAAATTACACTGTGGAAAACGAAAAACAAGATCTGAGCCTACTTAATTGTTCCACCTTATTCCGGTTTATAGGAATCGACCTTCATCATTAGTTATTTGACCTATAATAATGGTTTTCATACAAAAGAATTTGGATGATTTTACCAGCAAAAATATTTATTTTGCTACGGATACTCAACTTTGACACGAACAGTTAAAACGTTTCTCCCAAATATAAATTTTTATCGTAAACGTCACTTGCTTTCTTGTTAACAATAAAACAAAATTGACTTAATTCACTTTTACAGCAAACATAGAATCGTTTGTAACCATGAGTAAATCCAACAAGTGTATACAGGATATTATTAGGGATATGACTTGGCCGTACTTTATGAAAAATGCTCGAAAAATAAACAAAAAAGTATTCTTGGCTAATTTGGTGACAAACACGTTGGTTGCCCAAGAAAGAGATCAAATTTTACGGATTTTGGAATTGTACCACTTTATTGTAATGTTCCTCTGGCCATCGGTGGTGCAAAGTTTAGTGTGCGTCTAATATGCCATGAAATAGCTTCTCAAAAAGCCATTCGGAAACGGTATAAAACTGTATGTCCCCAATCTGTGAGTGAAAACTGGAAAGGACACAGCTCAGTGATTGTGAGAAGCTTTCCACAATCCCTTCATAGGATGTAATCCCTTTATTGTAATGTTCTGGAAATCTTTAAAGTTTACTTAATTCCCGCAATTTTTCTTGGAATTTATGAGGATGAATCAAATTATTAAGTAGTGACCGTTCTAAGTCCTTCCACTAACTTTAAGGATTTCAAATCAGAATTTGAAAAAAACAGAAATTTTGAAAAAAAACTGTGATTTAAGCTTTTCAGTTTTTTACTAAACATGCCTTTAGATTAAACGGTAGACCTTCCTAACTGCAACAGTCTTGTAGCTGAAGTCTATACGCTTCCAATAAGGTATAACACGTCAAACTTGTTCAACGGTTTCATGTTGAGATGAAACGTTAGCAACGTTTAGATGAAACGTTAGAAACGTATCGTGGAAAAAGTGTCAAGAGGGTCTAATAAATGAATATGTCAAATCATGAATATGTCAAGCTATGAGTGAGGAATATAACGTGTACCCCAAACAAATTTAAAAAACGATTGGATACAATAACAAACGTTACAAACCTGTTTTATAAGCTTCACAACTTTTTTGCTGCGTAGTTAATCGGTTACATTTTTACACCTTTACCCATAGGGACTGGGCTACTTTTTCCTAATTGTTTTTTGAAAATTAAGGAAAACGCAGGAAAAAGTGTTTGAAATATTGATTTGGAGCGATAAACTAATGCCTTTCATTTACATTTTAAAGATTATTTCATGCATTTGTTATGTGTTAGTATTTAGCCATGAAAAGTTTATCGAAAATACCGTTCGGAGCCGGTGTAAAATTGTAGGTGCTAATCAGTAAGTATAAAACTAGAACGCGCATAGCTCACTCGTTGTGAAAAGCGCTCCCCAATCCCTTCATGGGATGTAATGGTACACCATTTATTTATTTTAGGTACACGCTGAAAAAACCGGCCTCTGTAAAATATTCTCCCAAACATATTCTGCAGGAACCATGTTATATGTTTGGAACATACTTCAAGCATTTCGATGTTTGCAAGTCCCAACCTCAAGTGAATTTAAATGCAAACATTAGCATGTTTACTGACAAATATGTATGCTTTTACGTGGAAACATATACGTGCTTCATCCCAAACATCCATATACTTAAGTGGAAGCATTTGTGTGTTTCCCCCCAAACCTACATATACTTATCATAAGTAACTTATGTGGAAACATATGCGTATTTTCTCCCAAACATAATAATATTTAGAAACGAATTATTCTTTATTCATTATAATTAATGTTATCAATATATATCTACATTTTCTTATAAAAATAATTAATACCCAAAATTAAAAGATTTAATGATTTTTTTACATTTACTTGAATTGAATGCATTATTTGTTTTGTTTCGAATCTGCTGCTCTGTTGTATCTCATGTTTTTGTCTTCAGAAGGTTTCAACTATGCGTTGGTTATCACTATGCGTTGTTACTCGAACAATATACTTATATACAAATCTAGTTCATGCAAGACAAGTGAGTATTAATTACTTGTGTTTTTTTTTTATTATATTTCACAAATGGGGCGGACCATTTTTTCAGTAGAGGCTCGAAGAGACATAGGGCTTCACGTTGTTGCCCTCTCCAGTTACTTTTTTCAAAATTGTTTCTCACTTTGGTAGCACACAGAAATATATGCGAAACACATACACAAAAACCAAAGCAACATCACAAGCCATTTAACCGTCAGAGCGTTTGTTTATTCTTCTTTCACTGATCAAGCGCTTTTGATATCCTCTGTCCGATGAACCATTGACGACTGAAGACATGAAATTTAAACGTAATACATCAGCCAAAATAAGAAACACTAACTTCATCTGCAATTTACATGCACATTCAGGAATATTTATGAATCATTCACTGAGAGAATAATTAAAAAATGCAGATACACACTCGTCGCCCCTCTTTTATTTTGGTGCTCTGAGAGCATAAACAGTGCAACAAACACGGCTGTATTTGTATCACAAACAAAGATATATTTACGTCGCAAACACATATGTTATAACATATTAATCATTGTGTCGCAAACATGTAATATTGGAAAGCAAACACAATGCGTTTGGGCACAAGTATATTATATTTGCGACAAGCTACAAACACATGTTATATTTGCATCCAAACAACAAAAAATAAAGATTTTTCAGCGTGTAGAATCTATAAATTAGCATATTTTTTTAATAAATGTTTACTGGAGCTTCAAATTACTGGTGGATTTCATTATACAGGGTGTCTCAAAAGAAACTTTATATTTTGTGAGTCGATAAAATAAAAAATAAGATGTTTATAAAATTTTTTTTTTTATTCGGCCCTGTTCTGTAAACAGAATCTAGACAAACATAAATTGTTTCAGAAAATTTGGGTTTCTGTAAAACAATTCAGAAGAAAAATATCAGTTTTGAATTAGAATGCAAATGCCTTGTGATTTTAAAAACAAGCAATTCAGAATAAAAATATCTCATGTTTTAAGAACATCAAAATTTTAGACTTTTTGTTCTGAAAGAAAATGCTAATTCAAAATGATTCGTTATGCAGAACAGGGCCGATTATTATATATTTCTTAAAATCGTCTATCACCTAAATGTAAACCTTCGTGAACACGGCTTTCATTTAGTCGATCGGTACAATTTCCAATGACGGCTCGGCAGGTCGACTCCCATGATCTTCACGAACAGACTGATTTACACTCTCCACATTTTCTGCCGTTCTTGAAGGCCTTGGCCGCCCAGATCATCTTCACATTTTTTGACCCATATTCGAATGAGAGGGATGCTTGACGCATCATTCAAGTGACGAAAACGTCGAATACAGCAGAATCTTCTATTAGCAACAGTCACTGAATCACCGTTTTTGTAATACTCTCGCAACCACAGCGCGCGGTTTGCTCCCGAGAAACGCTCCAGGCTACAGACTTGTACACTTACCGCGCCGCTGACATTCATTGCGTTCTGGCAGTCAGCTAAAACACATGTAAACTTGCTTATTAGACACCCTGTATTTATGAAGAATTTCGCTATATTTACACAGAAAAAAATAAATGTGAAAAATATTCAACAAACCCGTTTGTTGAAAACAAAAGGTTAAACCATTAACCCTTCGTATTTGTTTCAAATACTATGTATTTCAATATTGCAATGTTGGAAAATTGCACTCACTTGCACTTGACAAACAAATTATTGAATACATTTGCATTTCCAATAAAGACAATATTTGAAACAAAGTAAAATAAAAAATATTAGAATCAAATCATTCTTGGACTGGTGTGCTTGCGACACTTTTCGAGCATTTGCATATTACAGAATTCTCAATGCAATTGAGTTTTCGTTTGCATTTACTTTAATGTATTTTTGCGGTTAGATCTGAAATAACCTCACAGTTTTCCAGGAATCATGAGAATGCATTTTGCAAAAAATCACACAAGGAAAAAACATTTTTTAGGTTTTGTCCATTATTTTGATTTTTAGTTCAATAACTATTTGTATTGAAATTTACTCCAAAATTCAGTAAGACATTTTATTGAACTGATCATTTGTTTATTAATTTTTTTTTTAACTTTCAATAATTTTCTTTATCAAACCAACAACATGTTTTATTAAATAGAAAGTTAAAATCACCAACTCCTGTAATTGATGCAATAAACTTCGTTATTGACTGAAAAAGAAATAGAAATTGATAACTCGCTTACAATTTTAATTATCAATACAAAAATCGTCATCACATGAAATTCAAAAATTTTTGTTATTGAATCCGTGATTTTTGTATTCAAATGTTAAAATTATTTGTTGTGTGTATGAACATAATTTTTTTCAGTGCAGGTATTTTTCTGACAAATTTAATCATAATCAAACGTAGTTAGACCTGTGGCTACAAACGAAAAATACAAAATAACTACTTAAATGAATTGCCTGATGACTGACACACATATTTTGATTTCTCTCTCTCTGACTTCTTTTTTCCACTGGCTGGCAGACAACTAAATTTTAATATGCAAGGACACACGCCAGAATCCATTACCTTACTTAAAGATAAAAAAAATGCAATTTCGTTTCGTTTTGTATTAAAGTTAAATAATGGCAAATACAAGATGTTGCCAATACAAAATGGAGGTAAAGAAAAAAGAAAACTAAAAAAGAGGAGATCTACAAAGTGCAATTGCACTAAAGAAAGTTTTCCACAATTTCTTTGACAGCGATACGTGTCTCATGCAATTGCAAAACACTCCAATTCAAGAGGAGAGATATAGAGAGAGAGGAGGAGGGTATGGAGTTGTGACACAATTTTGTTAAATATTTGTTTTAAAGGTTAATTTTAGTTAAGAGCACATGCTAACGTTTTCCGTTTAGCTTTTCTTTGTGGAAAATTGAGTATAAACATTCAAGACAAAAAAAAAACTCAACAAATTGTATCACGAATTTTTGTTGTTATAAACAAAAATTCTTCTGGTACTTGAAGTTGTAATTTCCATAAATGAGCTGTAGAGAGTAATTTTGAAAATGCAATTATGAATGTACAATATAAATGTCATTTAGTTTTCTTGATATAAACATTCTAACAACATTTCCGTCCCCCTACACAGCTTCCCATTTACCACAAAATGCCATCATAATATACAAAAATCTTATATCATAATATCTAAAATAAGTTATACAACTTGTCCTTCAGTATCTTCATTGATGTCTAAAATATTAAATTCTGAACATAAATTTCATTAATGTCTTCCTATTTGAATGAATATTACAACATTAAGATTTGCTTGCATTCATTATGAAGGACACTACGATTTAATTTCATTTTAAATTAGAAATTATCATTTCCAGGTAAACCACAAACTCAATGACACTCCACAATATTAACATGAATATTTGAAAATTTAAATTTAATTTCAAACTACAATGACCAGACACAGCCTTTTAATTATTTAGCTGATCCTTTTGATTAAATTTACATTGTAATGACAATTTCAAATGGTTTGCAGAGAACCCATAGCAACGTTTCCAGGGAAACACATAAATTAAGCCAAATATGTAAAAACATATGAGAAACAAAGAGTTGATTTTTAAATTTAATAGCCTGTTTTTGTAACTTAATTTTTGATCATTCGTACGCCAAATGACTAGCGTAGATAACTTTTGACTTTTGTACGATTTGTTTTGGTTCAGCGAAATCAAACATGAACGTAACAAAACGTCAGATTAGACAATCAGAAAATGTCAATCGTTTAGTTTGTTTACAAACGTGTTTCTTTACGCATTTACAAGAAAATTAATTAAAATTGTTGTTTAATATGGATACTTCTAACAAAGAAAAGTCGCTACATGTCACACCACATGCCACGGATTCACTAACTTTAATTTTTCCCACTTTTCTTCTTGCAATTTGTTGTTTGCTTATTTTATTTTTTCTGCAATCAGCTGCTTCCAATTAAACAGCTGATAGAGCAGTGTTGCCTGTAGTTTGCTAAATGTTGGTATTTTCCAATAGAAAGTGCTTTTAAAATCAACAAGAATAACACATTGGCAACAATGTACTTAGACATAAGGGCAGCTAGTAAAATGAGCTTTCACTCCCGGACGAAAATGGAACAAAAACTCAAATATAAACTTGATCGCCTGGGTAGCAAACGCACGTCTGATTAAACAAAAAAGTTCGCTGAACAGGCTATTAATCTTTGTTAAATTTCTCGTTTAAATCTCTCTCCTCAAATGTCATGGGGTATGTACACTGAAAAAATTAAATTCTTAAAAGTTCATATTATCTGTTCGTAAACTATTTTTCATTAATTTTATGAACAAATTGCATAATATATGTATATATAATAATTGTTAGTTCTATGTATGAATAATTCTGTAAATTTAATGACTCTGTTCATACACGCTGAAAAATATCGGCCCCAGCAACATATTGCAGGAAACATATACATGTTTGCAAACACTGTTTTCATGAAGTGAAGACCTGCTGCCTTATTGTTTCTTTATTGTCTTTCGCGTATTTGTTTTAAGCGGTTTTCAACAAAACATCCATATTTGGATCTCAAAAATGTATACTATTATAGCCCATTAATCATTGTGTCTCAAAAATGTTCTATTGAATAGGAAACACAATATGTTTGGGTACAAGTATAGAATATTTGCGACAAGCTACAAACACGTTATATTTGCATCCAAACAACAAAAGCAGCCAGATTTTTCAGGGTATAACTATTTAATGACAAATACAAATCTTTTTTTTCAGATCTTTCCTGTTTTTGGAGGTTTGCAATATTTTATGCGTACGAAAGACTTCTCATGGCATTTAGAGTTTCCCTTACATATAGCTTGACGATTGTTTCAATAACATCATCCCGAACAGCCGGTGATGAGAGTTTGGGGCTTGACACTAAATGGCGTGATACAATACAACTGAGGACCTTTTTCCAAAAATATTAACTAAAAAATCATTCTATTAGTGAACACTTCATAAAGTTTCTGAACGTTTTAAGAAATAGAAAACCAAGGAAAAGTTACATGAGGTGTCGGGGGACAACACCCGGTTGGAATTAAGTTCCTTTCGCTATATATTATGTACTAGTTAGTTCCAACACGCCTAAGGGGCCCGTTGAAAAATACGATAATTCAAATGGATCTTTAAGAAAATATACTTTTTGTAACATGATCAACTTTTTTTTTTAAATTCATCAGGGATGATTTTTATTTATTCGGCCTTTTTTTCTTGGCACTTTTTGATTTTATTGTTCAAGCTCTATTAATAGAGATACATTTTTTTAAAAAGGAGTTTTGCAAATATATTCCTATGATTCCTGGCAAACCGTATAGCTATTTCAGATCTAGTCACAGATCTTCATCAGCGGTTGTTTGGAATGAAGCTATTGACAAATGCATCAAACTAAATGCAAATGAAATCTCATTTGAATCGGGAATTCACTATAATGCAAGTGTTCGAAAAATATCGCAAGCAAAACACACAAGAAAACGTTTGCAGAAACTTCTTTCCAACTCCAGAGAACCAACGGTCCTCATTAGACATGTTTTTTGTTGTTGCCTAAAAGACAACACAATTCCTTACATACAATAACAATTGCATGCAGTTTCGTCGTGCTCCACGTTATTCAAATTCATCAGGGATGATTTTTATTTATTCGGCCATTTTATTGGTACTTTTTTATTGTTCAAGCTCGAGGCCATTCTAAATATATCTCTATTTTTTATATATATTTTTTTTAACATAATGTTTTTTTAAGTATATTTTTTAGGTCCTTTTTGTAAGAATATGTTTTCCTGAAAAGGACCTTTTTAAAGCGAGGTACGTCTTTTATTAAAAGCTAATGTTTTTTTTTAAAGAAAATGTACTATTTTAAGAAAGAGTACTTTCTGTAAGAAAAAGCCACAAGAGGATGGTTTTTTTATATAGAAGTAATTTTTATATTTTTTTTTTTTATATAGAAGTAATTTTAAGAACAGGTACTTTTAAAGAAGTGGTACTCTTTTGAGGAAGAGGTTATTTTTTAAGAAATGCAATTATTTCAAGAAAAGAAAACAAACGGTATTATTTTATTTTTAAGAAAATGTACTTTTAAGGAAAGGATTTTTTGTAAGAAAATTATTTTTTTTAAGAGAAGGTATTTCTTTGAAGAAAATGTTTTTTTTAAGAAATGAGATTTTTTTTTAGAATTGGTCCTTTTGTCAATAAATAATAGGTACATTTTTAAGAGTAGGTAAGTTATCTCAAGAAAAGTTATTTTGTTTCACAAAAAATTTACTATTTAAAGAAAAGGTAATTTTTGAAGAAAATTCAATTTGTTGTAAGGAAATTTACCTTTTTAACAAAAGATACTTATTTAAAAAATATTATTGTTTTTAAGAAAAGATACTTTTTTATGAAAATTCACTTTTTTAAGCAAAGGTATTTCTTTAAGACAAGGTTTTTTTTTTTAAATGTACTTTGTTTAAGAATATGAATAGATATTTTTTTGAGAAAATTTCCTTTTTTTAAGGAAAGGCACTTATTTAAGAATATGTTCTTTTTTAAAACTTCTTTCACTTTCGCGTTTCTAAATATACTCGTACTTTTTATTGGGTTCAACACTACAATATTTACTAAATATTGGTTACAGACTCCATCTAGAAAACTTCCCATTAAATAAGAAATTTCCCAACAATCTAGACACAAACCAAAGCAAAAGTTCCCAATATAGTTGATAATACTGGGTACAAATTGTTGTTGCTCCAAGAGACGAATTTAAAATAATTTGTAAGTTGTTTAATTTTTTTTTCATTTTATCCCACAACGTGCGATAAGGAACTTCGTACCAAAACTTTATTAAAATTATGAACTGTTTCATTAAAATGTATACACGATTTCATGGCAATGCAACCAAAGAACTTTTTCAGTAAATATATATGTTTTTTTTCGTTAAGATTTTTGCAAATTTCATAGATAATTTTCTTAATTTTGCCTAATGAATAATTTTTATGAAAGTGAGAAACATGATTCATAAATTCAATGAATTTATTCTATGGTTGCTTTTTCGTGAAAATGTTCATTGCGGAGATGTACTTTTTCATTAATAATATGTACATTTTATTTTGAGTGTAATAGGGTGTCCCATCGGATAAAAAACAAGTAAGGTGTAAAAATCAGCTGATACCGGGAAAATAAAACAAAGATAAAAATTATTACTCGAGATTTCAATTGAATTGAAACTTAAAGAACTTCTATTGAAATTTAAAAGACATAAATTGAAATTTAAAAGACATCAATTGAATTTTAAAAGGCATCAATTGAAATTTAAAAACCTAATAATTAAACTCGACTAATGATTTTTGAATTTCAATTGACGAATTTTAAATTTCAAATGACGAATTTTAAACACCAATTGACATATTTTAAATACCAATTGATGTTCCTAAAATTCCACTGAATTCATTTGATGTATTTAAATGTCAATTGATGTCACTTAAATTTCAATTGTCGTTTTTTAAAATTCAATACTATATGTATTTCAAATTTCAAATAGAATTATTAAATTTAAATTGAATCGATAATTTTATACAAAAATTCTGTAGAAAACGTCTTAAAAATGTTAAGAAAAAGTTCCTTAGCATACAAAGCTTTTCCAAAGACGCTTAAATATTAAGCGCGAAATGATCGAAGGGATAATAGCCACCTTAAATTTAATTCTCAAGGACATCGCTGATGGGTTTGGTGTGTTTAAATACCACTTTAGCACTGGTCACCACATATTTCAATACAAATCAATGAAATGCAGCAAACATGAAAAAGTTCTGCTTTTTCTCCAAAAACTTGGCCCCGACAATAGCGATAAATGTGCAGCAGCAGCAGCAGCATCTGTATTTTATAACTTTTTGCTGGAAGCATCTAGACCATGGTTGGAATTTAAGAAAAATCCAATAGAAAAAAAAATCACACTCAGCTCTATAGCACCGGCAGCATCGAGCCACAGACAAAAAATATGGTGGTAGTCATGGTGACTACTATGATGGTGATGATGATGATGGATGCGTCCATGCAATTAAGTAGTCTTGTTACTGTATGCCCCATTCCCACAACGAAAGCACACAGAGCATCGAATGTGTAGCCACAAAACTCAATTTTACGCTTCCTACTTTAATTGGCCAAATTTCCGTTTATAACGTTTGCGAATCCTTACAAACACTTTCATACTTTGAGTGCAATATTTGCTGCAGGTGCGGCACCGAAGCGTTACAGAGAGCGTGGAACAGCGCCTAACTAACAACTTCAAGCTCAACTAGGAACTCATGAACTTATTGTACGTGGCCATACAGTTTCACATTTTCTCTACGAAAACGAATCCATAATGAGGAAAAGTGCAAGTGGGTGGTGGCGCCTCGTTAACTACGCTATTGCTGTTATGTGGGGGAGAACGTTGGAGGTCTGGAAGGAATTCAAGTTTCATGAATGCGGTTGTGTTTAAGAGGAAACCATTTTACAAAATGCCTTAAGTGCGGAACATAATTGTGTATTCGCACAAGAGTAGTTCATATTTGTTCCTATTTTTAGCATAAAATTAAATAAATTTATTCTACACCCGGCATGCAACAACTTGGTAATGGGTTATGAGCCTTAGGTTGTCGACGATTAAGGAAGTTAGACAACACTTTGATTCACGGTCACCGAAAGCCATAAATATTTATGTTTTATTATTGTCAATGAATATATACGCTAGGGTGGCAATGAAAAAACAACTTCGGACTTTTAATAAACCCCAGGCGGATTCTTGTTGCTTATGGTCTAAAACTGACTTGGTGAAAATTTGAGCCGAATCGGACAACTCTAAGCCGTGCCGCATTTAGTCAAATTTTTCGGATTTTGGCATTTTGGGTGAAAATTCGTATAGACTAGGAAATCTTCATATGTATGTGCTCAAACCGATTCTATTAAATCTGATGTGACAGTTGGTTACAAAAACCGGTTTTAAAAACCGGATTAAAATCCTGGGTTTAAAAAACCGAGTTCAAAAACCGGGTTTATATTAAAACTCGATTTATATAAAACGGTTTGCTAACCGTTTCGTTTTAATAAACCTAGATTTGATTGAAATTTATATAAATCGAGTTTTAAATCCGGTATATAACTCGGTTCTTTAAACCCAGGTTTTTAACCCGGTTTTTGTGGCCAACTGTCACATCAGATTTAATAGAATCGGTTTGAGTACATAGCTTATGTTTCTAACTTATAATTTGAAATTTTTATAATGTGGTACCCTTATAAGGCCATCTTGGTGATTTTTCCTCGAGATAGTCTACTTTGGCGCACGATAACACCATGACACCGTTGCATGAATATATGATGTAATAGCTTATTGGAAGCGTATAGACTTCTGCTAGAAGGTTTTGGAATCCAATCTAAATATTTTTTTCATTTAGATACAATTTTGGCAAAAAAAACCGAAAAACACAAATTTTAGATTTTGTTAAAAATTGAAAATTTTTTCAAATTAAAAATTGGAACCCTTAGAGTGGTCGGATTTTACTCAAACTTTATCCAGTTTATACTCAGGTTAAACTAAATCAATGTGAAAATTTTGTTTCAAATGAACCGAGGAGTGAAGATTTTCTAGTGTATAAGAATTTTCACCCAAAATGCCAAAATCCGAAAACTTTGACTAAAATGCGGCACGGCTTAGAGTTGCCCGATTGGGCTCAAATTTTCAGCAAGTCAGTTTTAGACCATAAATCACAATAATCCTCCGCCTGGGGTTTATTAAAATTCGAAAATATATTTCCTCCATACATTTCATTGCCACCCTAATATACGCACTAGAGGGTGTATTGTATTGAGGTTGGATGTCTGTCACCTCGAAAATATCCTTAAAGAGTAAAGAGTAAAAAAAATGGCTTGCCACTACATCCCATAAAGGGATTGAGGAGAGCTCCTCACAATCAATGAGGGGTTTGAGCGTTCTAGTCTTACACCTACTTATTGGGACGTACAGTTTCACACCGATTCCGAACGGTATTTTTAGATAGTGTCTTTATCACTAAACGAGGTGGCCGTCGTTGAAAGAAACGTAAGGTGGTCAGAGCAAGGATAGAACCCACGTTCTCATGGACATGAGCCGCGCACATTACCATTGCACCACCGTATTAAAAATAATATATTAAAGATAATATAGCACTTCAAAGAGTCTTCAAAGGACAATTTATCGTACATGAAAATTAAGGTTTGTATTCCCCAATGATCACCTAATATTCGGCGGCAGTCAATTCTCCTAATGACAGCGACCTTTTGCACAGTTTTCTTCTAAAGTTCATGGCTTGCAACTCTTTACTACGAAATTCTACACTCTGTACTAAATCTCACTTGTTTTGTTGCTCTTAATGCAAAAAGTTTTACTGCAAAGAATTGCCAATACCGATTAATTCAAGAAAAGTTAAATTAAATACAAATTCTTTCCCTACAAACATAAATATTTGCATAACCACTCACAATCTTTCATTCATTGAGAAGAAAATAAAACAGCCTCCAACTTACATTAAAATCAACTTTAGATTTTCCACCATGAACGCAGCAATATTCATTCAAATACCACATTCATTCATTCATTTGTTTCATGAATGAATGAATATTCCACTAACCAACCGAGAATTCATACACTGAGAAAAAAATCTTCTTCAAACTAATGAATTCCTTCATTTGTCAAAAACAGTTTGCATCAAAAGTTTAAATTGGTTTGATACATGTTATATGGGAATGTACACTTCTTAGAAGAGAAATCTTTTGGTTTTTTGTTTTAAATGCAAATTGATTTCAGTTCTTCGGTACCAGCCAGATACTGGGAATAGAAAAAAACTAAAACATCCCACACGCAAAGAAAACTTTCGTTTACTTCAATCGAATTTTTATTTTTTTAACCCTTTGACGACCGTACAATATCGACCCAAGTGGTATAATTTTTTGATTACTTTCGTGATCTATGACAATAGTAGCTACTCCGCACTGTGTTGCTGAATGTGAAAAATGCGCGCATGAGACTGAAAATTGACTATGTCCAAAAAGAGTTTTCATGTGTTAACATCTATACGCACGGGTAGGGCAATCTGTCAAAGTGAACACATGCAAACAACACACAGCGTTAGAATCACATACGTGGTTGTTGTACAACAATAGTCTGTCTGGAAATAAGTATGATGGTATTGATGTAGCGGCAGCGAAGAAACAATTAAGTAGTCGTCGCCAAAGGGTATTGAATAGTATAGAGAACTCATGGAACGAATTGTATGACTCAAAAGCACTGGCGACATCTGGCCAGAGATTCAAAACGTATTACACTTTTTTTGTCATAACTTGGTCCATTCATAATTTTGATGTGAAACATTGATGCCTTTTGAAACAGTTACACTTTTTGTATTGTTTTATGTAATAACATTGTCGAAATGGTGCATTTATATTGAAATATTCGATAAAGAGAATAAGACTCGTGTATGCTCTTATACTCACACTCTCACATGAGAGCGGAAAAGAGCGCAATAAGTTCTCTATACTATTCAATACTTTTTTTCATCGTACTTTTTATTTCAGTGAGCTTACATCTAATGTTAAAGCAGATGTAAGAAAACAGAAAGTGCAATAGCAAAAGAGTCGTCAGCACAAAAACTATTCTTTTTATTTATTTTCGAAATATATAGAAACCATAAATACTCCATGAATCCATAAATACTCCATGAGACGGAACTGCACCCACACGCTGAAAAATATGTATTTTTTGTTGTTTGGATGCAAATATAACGAAACATTTTTGGGACACAATGATTAAATAAATAAATGGTTTCCCATTACATCCCATGAAGGAATCGGGGAGAGCTTCTCACACCCAGTGAGCTGTGCGCTTTCAAGTTTTATACTCACTGATTGGGACCTACACTTTTGCACCGGTTCTGAACGGTATTTTTGAGCAGCATTTTCATGGCTAAATACTCGATAGTGTCGCCGTCACTATGCGAGGTGGCCGCCGTCGAAAGAAATTTTAAGGTGGTCAGAGCAGGGATCGAACCCAGGATCTCAAGTACAAGAGGCGCGCACACTACCCATTGCACCACCGACGGTCGACACAATGATTAATAGGTTATAATATATGTTTTTGTGACGCAAATCTGGCGTTGCTTGTTGAAAACTGCTGAAAACAAAAACAGAAGGAAAAAGCAGCACCCCTTCATTTCACGCAAATAATGCTTGCAAACATGTATTTGTTTCCTGCAATATATTGCTGGGCCGTTGTTTTCCAGCCTGCAGAACGAGTTTCTATCCCTTGCTTTACGTTCTCTCGATGGCGACGTGGTAGTACGACATTGCTGATGAAGTTTACACTTTAGGTGGTCGTAAAACGGACAGAAATATAAGGAAATGAGTATTTTCGTTCGATGCAACCAACATAAAACATAATTTAGCTGTCATTAGTATCAATCAAACACTATTAAAACTTAGTTTGCTGCATGGTCTTGCTTCTGGTTGCTTATCGCTCTTTCGTCTATCAACTCTATTTTCTATAATTTCATCAAGGTGTATTGTGGGTTCATACTGTGAAACAAACTGTGTTGCAGTAACTGTCGATGGGAACCGTTATTTAAAGATGTTGAATTGTTACCCAGAATTGCACGGAACACGTATCCGCTTTTCAACAGCATTTAGTTCCAGCAAGATGGAGCAACTGCACACATAACCAGACCGGTTAAGGCGGACCTTCAACGAAAATTCCCAAACAAATTAATATCCAGAAATTCTACTTTCCGCTGGCAAGCAAGGTCACCTGACCTGACTGTATCAGACTTTTTTATGGGGTCATGTCAAGCAAGAGGTGTACAAAACGAAGCCAAGGAATCTTCCAACCCAATTAGTTATATAAAATAAAATTCAATTTAATATTCAATAAAAAAAATGAATGAAGTAAAGCGTATCTCAGTAAGATTGCATTTAATCGTAAAACAAAATGGACCGGAACCTCAATTCCGGAACCTCTTGAAAACTAGAAGTGACGATTCGGTTCTGTCATGGTTCAGTGAAATCAGTTAATTTTTAATAGAAATGCTGATGAAGATCTTGGCAAGATCCGAAATAGCTATACAGACAGCCTTGGTATCATTGGAACATTTTTATGCTCGACTTTTTTGAAAGTAATATAAAGCTAATAAGCTTTATATTGTTTAAAAAGTCTTGAGCTTGAATAAATTTGTAAGTTTTTGAAAACAGACCGATTAAACATTCCCGGATATAGTTTCATTTATATTAGGGGTCTCGGGTAGCACCGCCACACGCTCTTGGGACACATTTTCAAAAATTGTTATTCTACTCTATAAACAAAGTTAATTTCAAAATTAATAGAATTGAGTGACTGCATCAGCGCAAGGATGAGGAACCAAAAAAAACATTGTGACCTTTTCCGTTGCAGGAAGTACAAAATAGTCGAATTTTTTATTCATAATTATGTGAAAAACATCTCCATACAAATTCTTCATTCACATCATGCAATTATATTCTTTCAGTGTATGCAACCGCAAGCATATTTTGACCATTTATGTTAAAAAACAACAACAACAACAACAACTTGGCTAAAAGGAAACTAAAACGAAAAACCACTTCATTTTCATTTCATAACACTTGAGTACTAGAGAATTTCAAACTTGCAAGGAGTAGATTATACTGAAAATCAGAGAAGAGCGTTGGTTTTCCTTATTCGAGGAAAAAAACTTTGAGTAAATTAGAAAGTTGGTTTTGGAAACAGCACAACAACTGTTCCCATTTTTGCAATGAATAGAATTAGAAATAGAAAATATCTGAGATATGAGTTGGAAAAGGACTTAGACTAAATAAAGTGTTTCAAAATTTGCCTGCAAGTGGAAAGTCATTTGGGAAAAGTGAAATGGAACGCTTAAATATGTTCATGCTAAATGTTGCTGCTGTTCGTGCTTTGATGACGAATGTTAAGTTTTGGGTGCCTCCAGCTTGAGACTGCGGAGATTCAAAAGGAAGCGCAGACGAGTATGTAAATAACACTTGTGACCTATTTTATTTTTAATTTTTTTGGAAAACAAACCATGCAAATATCCTTCGCAGTTTTTGCCACACACATATAATTTTTGTTATGTGGTGTTTGTAAATGTTGTGTAATAGTCGGAAAAATAATATTTAAATTCAAGTTTAATGATGCGTTTCGGCAGCTGTGGCAAAGTTTGGTTAAATGTATTTGAGGATTTGTTACCGAAACTGGAACTTTTTTTGTAGCTAATCAAGTTTGACGTCATGGAATATGTTTTAAAATGACATTACAACCCAAATCTTAAGTCCTTTATTGTGTGTATCCTTGAATTTACTATAAATCAATATTTCAGAAAATATGCTAATATCTACACGCAGAGAAAAAAGCTATTGGAGATCGATGAACGCAAAATTATTTATTTTGCTACGTTATAAACAACGTTGGCCGCAACCGTTGAATGTTTTCTGAAAATAAAAACGGTTACTGTAAAAGTCGTTTATATTGTAGTAAGCGAAGTTTCATTTACACCAAAATTGTTATAGTTGAATATTTCTGTAAACATAGAAAATGTTTGTGAACATGTGCCAAACGAACAAGGCACATGCGCTGGGCTTTCTTCCGGGGGGGCTAACTTGAAATTTATGTTGAAAAATAGCAATCCAGGGGGCTATTTGTGATAGCTAAAAATTATCGAACTGGGATGATTTTTCAATATTTATTCGGGCTTTTCATTGGTACGTTTTTATTTTATTGTTCAAGCTCAAGACCATTTTCTATATCTTATAAATAGAGATATAGTTGTTTAAAAAGAAGATGTTTTGCAAATGTCAAATTTCCGGTCCCAAACAAATATCAAACAATTGATTTCGTACGAAATAACTTTGGCGTAACAACCCTGTAATAGATGTTGCCTACGAAATCGCAAAGAGCTGAGTACTAATCAAATTTAAAGTGAGCGAAATTTTCAGTTCATGAAATTTTCGTTATTTTTTAAACACGTACTTCTTATGGCAAAATTTAAAATGTCATGAAAACTGAATACCGGGCTTTAGACTGCAGAGACTAATAGGGACTGCAGATTCTAATCGGGAAAAGTGTCGAAGCACTTGATTAGTTTCATACTGGGACCGGAATGATCTTTGATCGTTTTATTTTTCGTTTATATTTATGTTGTGTATTTTTCTGGATACTACTTGAATTGAAATCGAACGGTCCTGCTTGGTATTTGTATGTCCATGTGCTTGCAGATGTCTAGTATCAAAACGTACAAGCAAATCCTAATATTTAGGTATATAAGTATAGTTCGTATTCGTGCAATGCTTGCTATATCTCGGTGGATAGACACGCGAACTTGCAATCATACTACCTTGCTACAATCCCATTTCAGGGAAGGCCTGCCTACTTTTATTATAAGGCTACAATATTTCTATACAAAATCAATTTTTTTGCCAAACCATAACGGAAATGTAATTACGGCTGGAAAACCAGCCATACAATTAAAAAATAAATATAACAACTAAAATTAAAATAAACAATTAAAATTAAAATAATTGTGTGAACATAAAGATAAATTAACCTAGAGGTAACATCCGTCTCATTTGCCGTTTCATTTCACACTCTTCGTGGTGAATTCAGTGTGATAGAGAGAAGTTCGACGTAAATTGTCATACACCAGGTAGAGTTACAAGAACTGTTGACTCACATTTGTTATGGGGTTGTGGTGGAGGACTGTGAAAATTAAAGGTATTTGGACTTTTTTTGTTACATTTTATTGTTAGAATACATTTGTGTTGCCTTTAACACAAAACTTGTAACATTCAAAACGAAATGCTGTTGTTGTTTTCTTGTTTGTTGTTTTGAACTAATGCCTCTATCTGCCAATATTAAAATAATAGTTTTCAACATGCAACGTCCATATGCAACCAAGTCTCTGAGAGAAGCGGTTACTCTAGGTATATTTATTTTATGTCTCTGACTCATCTGGGATTTGATCATTAATAACATTTGCCGTTTACCATTAATAACAACCCCATAAATACTGCCATGATGTGAACAATAAACAAATGTTCGTTTGCCGCAAATATTTTCCTCAAACAAAGTTTATATATATTCATCTATTTCCTTTGTATATTTAAGCAAAATATAACAACTACTAATAATGTTACAATACAATGTTTGACTAAAATGTTCGCGAAGAACATATGGACGAAGTTTAGTTGTCCAACAAACTCGTTTGTGCGGACCAAATCTTTTTTCTGCGTGTAGCTTCACCATTTCATTGTAAAGAATTTCATCCAAAAAATCAAAAGAAAACGATGTGAACAGCCTGTTCCACGATGTCGAACGATAACGATCGATTTCTTTCTATAGTACAAAATCGTACCCCACTTACACCCTCTCAAACAACCACAACGAAAATCTAAGCGAACGAAGGCAGTAACTTACTTTCGTTGCAAGAAGCGACCCACTATCTTTCGACGTGTCGTTCACATGGTTTTGCGTGTGTTTGAGTGGTTGTTGTTTGTTTGTTGGCTAAATGAAAAAAAAGTAAACAACTTTATTTAACAACTTTATTACAATCCAGTAATATGGACCATAGAGAAAAGAAATAAGTAGATATCGCACAGGCGTTGTCACGTACTGCCACAGTGTGGGACATTTTTTCAATACAAAAGTAGAATCATTTTCCAGGTTGTGCTATTCGAACAACTAATTTAGTTTTTTTCATGTCGTTGTGTTCCCCACTTTCTAATTCAAATGCAGTTTGGTTATGTGCTTTTTTGGTGTACTGTTATTGTTGGTATTCGTTTGTGTTGACTTGTACAACATCGGCCTACTAAACATGTTGCCTACAACACCTACTGCTATCACCTGTTCTAAATACATCTCGTAAGGTATATTTTATTTGGGATCAAATGTTATAATTATTGCTTTCAGCTCCATCTTGAAAATATCCCATTGAACAAGAAATTTCCCAAGGCATGTGCGATATCTAGTTATTTCCTTTATCTATGATATGGAATATATTGGGTACTTTTGATTTGGTTTGTGTCTAGACTAACATATGTTGGAAAATTTCTTATTTAATGGGCAATTTTCTAAGTGGAGCCTGTAACCAATATTTAGTATATATTGTAGTTTTGAACCAAATAAAAAGTAAATTTAGAAAAGCCAAAGTGAAAGAAGTTTAATAAAAAATTTCTTAAGTGGCATTTCTTAAAAAAAGTAAATTTTCTCAAAAAACTACAAACTACCTTCTCTTAAAAAAATACCTTATCGTAAAAAGTACCTTTGCTTAAAAAAGTACTTTTTCTTACAAAAAGTACCTTTTCTTATAAACAAGTATTTTTTTTAAATAAGTACCTTTTACATTTTCTTTAAAGAGTACGTTTTTTGTGAAACAAAATAACTTTTCTTGAGATAAGTACATACTCTTAAAAATTTAGCTATTCTTAAAAAGAGGACCAATTCTAAAAAAAAATTACCATCTCTTAAAAAAAGTATCTTCTCTTCAAAAAATACCTTTTCTTACAAAAAATTCTTTTCTTAAAAGTACCTTTCATCAAAAATTAAATAATACCTTCTCTTTTATTTTCTTGAGATAAGTAGCGTGTCTGAAAATAAGTACATTTTTTTACAAAAATAACGTTTTCCTAAAAGTACCTGTTCTTAAAAAAGTACTTCATTGTAAAAATTGTATACTCTTATGGTCTTTTCTTACAAAAAGTACTTCTTCTTAAAAATATTACGTTTTCTTAAACAAGCATTAGCTACCTCTCTTTAAAAAATTGCCTTTTCGGGAAAATATAATGCATATTCTTACAAAAAGAACTATAAAAAAATATACTTTTTTTAAAAAAAAAATGCATTCTATAAAAAAAATTCTTAAAAAAAAGTTTGTAATTTTACAAAAAGCAACTTTTCTTAAAGATCCATTTAAATTATTGTATTATTGTAAATTATGACACCTCACGAATTGTTTTTTGCTAGATAGAACTTACGAAAGGGTTAGCTGTCAAACGAACTGTCATACTACGCTCAATTTTTGATATTTATGATCGGTATACTTTGGCAAATCATCATGAATAGATACATTCTTGAACAGCGCTACCAAATTATCAAAATTTACTTTGGAAATCGACTTCGTGGGATTTATGGCGCACATTATCGTTCATCTGAGCAGGCAATTCGTCGAACTGTGGATAGATTTCGTACCAAATACTCTCTAAATGGTGCAATAAGACCGACACGTCGAAGGAATGTGAGTAATGAAGAGAATATCGCCGCTTTGACCGAAAGTGTGGAAGAATATCCAAATTTATCGTTTCATCACGGTCGCGGGAATTGGGGTTCTGTCCATCCCCTTCGTGGAAAATTTTGCACCCGTATCAGATCCAGCTGGTTCAGGAATTAAAGTCACGAGATCACCATATGCGTCGTTATTTCGTCGATTGGGCTCTAGAGTAGTGGAAACTGACCCCATGTTTAATCGCAAAATTGTGTTCAGCGAGGAGGCCGATTTTTGGCTTAACGGGTTTGTTAATAAACAAAATTTCCAGATATGGAGTGAGACCAATCCACAACAGACTCCATTACATCCAGGAAAATATACTGTTCGATTCGGTTTACACGCTGGTGACATCATCGGACCCAATTTCTTCAAAAATGAAGCCGGAGCTCGCGTTACGGTCAATGGAGATTGTTACCGTACCAGGATCAATGGCTTTTTGTTTAAAAATGTGGATAACATTGATCCGGGCGAGATGTGGTTTCAATAGGATGGCGGTACGTGCCATACAGCGACCGCAACCATAGAGTTATTGAAATCAAAATGTGGCTATAAGTTGATTTGACACCTCGCGATTATTTCCTATGGGGCTACGTGACGGCACTAGATTATGCTGATTAGCGGTTACAGTGCGCAGCTGTTGTACGAGAGAACGTGAGTTCGATCCCTGCTCTAACCACCTTACACCTTACACTTCTTTCGACGACGGCAACCTCGCTTAGTGACGGTGACACTATCGAGTAATAAGTCATGAAATCGTTTGTCAAAAAACCGTTCGGAACCGGTGTAAAACAGTAGGTCCCAATCAGTGAGTGAAAACTGGAAAGCCCACAGCTTCATGGGATGTAATGGGAAAATATTTATTTATTTATTTAATTGACGCCTTGGAGGTCACAATTGTTCGTGTTAATCGTGACACATGGCGAGCAAAAATTACCCAAAATTGGAGGTCCAGAATGCGCTTCATCATGAACAACTGCCGTGGTCATATGCCTGAAATCTTTTACAAATGTTACTTCCAGGTGTTGATCTTTCAAATAAAAATTGTTTGTGTTATTTTTTTACAATTTCAATTTCTATCATACTTAAAAAAACACCCTTTACAAATTCCAAATGTCATCGAATTATTTAGTCGAATGTGTGATATTTGTCAACATTTTTATAAACTCCTTTTCCAGAATCTCTCTGCACTATCTTCTCATACTAATTAGGACGTTATTTCCATGAATTTGGTACCAGAATTTTACAACTTCCTTTCTTTAAAAGCTACTTCACTAATTTTGTACATAAGGACGAAATTTTTTCTTGAAATTTTTATATTGAAAATGAAACCAACAAATTTCTTATTCAAATGATTAATTATACAAAAATATTAAGTGAAAGTAAAATGAAATTCACAGTTGAAATCATAGCAACATGACTGTGTTGATTTCGAGATTCCATTGCGAGGGTGTTGTAGCCATCCAATCCAGGCATATAAATGTTAATGTTTCATCCATTACAATTCATAATTTGTTTATTTCCCAACCAAATAAATCATTGTAACTTTTCCTATGAATAATTGCACTGACAGTTGTTAGTTATTACGCATAATAATGCAAAAAAAAAGAATGAAAGAGAATGAAAAACAAATGAAAAATATTTTGTAAATATAATTCTGTATGAAGGAAAGAAACCCTAATTATGGCTGCACCGAAATTTCTCCCGGTAATAAAAGTATAAAATGGTTCTTTAACTATCAATTTTAAATTTAATTTTGGACTTAAAGGAAAACATAACATTGATGGCTTAAACATGAAATGAAGAAGGGCTAGAAACCTTCGCAATTTAGGAAAATGTGGTATAAGGAAAATACAGGGTGGGCTAAATAAGACCAACGCATGTTAAACACGAATAACTTTTTCACTTTCAAATATAACACTATGCAACAATTTTGATGTCCTCGAATGCAAACTCCTTCCAGTGTTAAATTTCTCAAAGTACTTTTACCGAAACTAACAAACCCCTATTTGGGTTTTGCCAGTTTAGCCGCTGTTCGGATTTTATGGGCTCATGTATATTTTGGCTAAAACTTAATTTTTCCGCAGAACATACAATTTTTCTAACGGCTATATCTCAGAAATCGATTGGAATTTTGTTTCCCTGTCTTCGGCACAATTGTAGCTACAGACTAGGAGAAAATACGGCTAAAACAAATTAACCCCAAAAACTGCATCTAGTACCTCATTTAATATTTTCTGTTTTTTTTTTGTATTTTCTAGCACACTCCGCATTCCAATCGTAGTTAATATTTGCAACCGATTTAAGAATTTCAATAAGACTACACCTCAACTATGTATGTCTGTGTGAAATTTTATTTTGATCGGTCAAGCAGTTTCGAAACGGCTCAATTATTTCCAACTTTTTGAGAAATCCCCCTCTGTGTAGCGTTCAATGGCTTGTCGACGTGTATTCTGTATCTGTTGTCTTCACAAAAATCAAAACAGAACTGCTTGCCGCCGCCATTTGCAAAAGATATAGCATCTTCCGATACTGTGATATATTTGGCCACCCTGTACTTAATATTGTACTCAATGGTAATTCTCTCCACAACCTGCAGTAGCACATGTGTTCTGTTGCTGTTGTCCGCCACCGGCTGACTGTTTATATTTTGCAATCTTACATTTGATTACAAAGCAAATATTTTATGAAAAATGAAGCGAATCACACTTGTGTTAGTTTTTTTTTTTTTTTTGACATCTGACCATGACACCAAAGTATACAATTTTAACGCGTGCTAAGCCAAACGCTAAGAAGTAAAACTTAAAAAATCTGTACAAACTCTCAGAATGGCACATCTCATGTCATCTCTTCGCTTGAAAAAATAAACAACGACGAATGACACTTGAGAAAATAATCACATGATTATCTTCTCGGTGGAAGGCAATGTGGATGTTGGTTACAAAAATTAAATACTTATAGAATATTCTTTGTTCACTGAGGCATCTGTGCACCGTGACAAAGCAACTTGATGACGTTGTGGAAAAAGAGAGAGTGAAAACAATCAACTTACCTACATACATACATACATATGTATTAAGTTTAATTTGTCAAAAAAAATAAATGTGTAGCATTCCTAATCATACAAAATTTTTTTTAAATGCATTTAGGGATGGCATAGATTAACATATCGCACCTTGACTTCAATAGAGTCATAACTCAGAATTTAAAAACTTCACTGGAGGCAAAAGATTGGTTTTGCTAAGTTGAAATATGTATGAAATTTTTCAATAATAGACGTATTAATTAACATGGGATTTTTTGCGAAAGGGACTACAAAATGACGCCAGATCTTTACAGCGTATAGATATGGTCCTTGACTTTTGATTTTAAACAAAAACTTAAAACCTAAAAATTTTGAGTTATGACGCTTTTGAAGTCAGTCTGCGTGCGATATGTATATGCGATGACCCACAGAGAAATACTTCAGAGTTTCCATTACTCTCTTCGTTGCCTCTTCATGACGACGAGGTAGTAGGCCATTTCATAGAGTTTTATTTGCTGCGGTATTTTACCAATTTTACACTTTCGTTGGACATAAAACGATCAGAAATCAAAGGGAATGCGTATTTTCTTATAATACAAACAACACAAAACATAATTTAGTTGTCATCAGCATCAATAAACACTATTTAAAATTAGTTCTTGTCTTATTTGCTCTCTCATTCTCCATCATCGGCCTAGTACATTTTCGATCAGCTGTGCGCTCATCTGACGATTCAATTTGTGCTCTTTTGCTGTAACATCGAAAAAAATCCTCAATTTTTAATATTGTGCATTCACGATATTCGTATAAATACTTACATAAATTGCACATTCACAATAACAATTTTAGCTTTATTTATCAAACCTCAACGACAAAATTCCTTTCTTTAGTCCGGTATTCAGTTTTTATGAAATTTTCGTTGCCATAAGAAGTACGTGTATAAAAATTTAACGAATATTTCATCAACCGAAAATTTCGCTCACTTTTCATTTGCTTGGTACTCAGCTCTTTGCGAAAATTTCGTAGGCAAAATCAAGTACAGGGTAGTTACGCAAAGTTATTTCGCACGAAAACAATTGTTTGATAATTGTTTGGGACCGGAATTTTGACATTGCGATTAGTTTAGTAATAAACAAATGTGGTATTACATGTATTAAAAATATAAAAGAGTGTGAAGATGAATTATTAATGAAATATTTGCAAGGTAATTCAGAGATATGTGGCAACTCTGTGTAACAAAATTTTCCGTTTAGAGATAAATGACAAAATTTCTTACGAAAATTACGCGAAGAACTGAATACGGGGCTTCAACGTTAAAAGTATAGAGGAATTTACGATAGAGTTATTTATTCTCTCAATATTTTTACCGTCATAGGTATGGTTGGAAGAGAACATTGGATGGTGGAAAGCATGGGTTCAATAATACCAGATAGAGGCAATAGTACACAGAATTTCGTAATTTTTTGGGAACATACTTGTGTTAAATACAATACAAATCTATACCAACGATAAAAAAACAACAAAAATTACATGAGGTGTCAGGTGACACCCGGTTGGAACGAAGTTCCTTTCGCTATATATTATGTACTAAATAGTTCCAACACGCCTAAAGCGCCCTTTTAAAAATACGATAATTGAAATGGATCTTTAAGAAAAGCTATTTTTTGTAAAATGATACACTTTTTTTAAGAAATTTTTTTTTTGTAGAATGTATTTTTTTTTCAGGTGTATTATATTTTCCCAATAAGGTCTTTTTTTAAAGAGAGGTATTTCTTTTATTAAAAGCTAATGTTTTTATTTTGTAAGAAAAGGCAATATTTTTAAGAAGAAGTACTTTCTGTAAGAAAAAGCCGTAAGACTTTGTATTTTTTTATTTTAAAGGTTAGTTTTTTAAGAAAGTGTACTAATTTTAATTTTTTATACTTATGAAAATGTACTTATTTTTCAAAAAAAAAAAAGTAATTTAGATTTTTAATAAAACGTACTTTTAAGAAAAGGAAGTTTTGTAAGAAAATGTATTTTTTAAGAGAAGGTATTTTTGGTTAAGAAAATCTTTTTTTAAGAAACGAAATTTTTTTTTAGAATTGGTCCATTTTTCAAGAATAGGTAAATTTTTAACATTAGGTACTTATCTCAGGAAAAGTTATTTTGTTTCACAAAAAATGTACTGTTTAAGAAAGAAAATGTAATTACTAGCTCAGGAGTTAGCAACTTTCCTACCTTTCCTACCTTCCGACCGCCAATCCGAAAATGCTGAACCCGCTGCCATTTCGCACCCTTGCATTTTCGGACATGGTCCTAGTGGACTTTTCTTTATGAAATGATACAAGGAATACGCTGGAGAATTTTGTCCGGAACTTCCTGAATCACCCTGCATATTTTCTTATATTTTTTAAACTTCTTTCCCTTTGGCTTTTCTAAATTTACATTTTATTGGGTTCAAAACTACAATTTATGTCTACTAAATATTAGTTACAGGCTCCAACTAGAAAACTTCCCATCAAACAAGAAATTTCCCAACATATGTTAGTCTAGACACAAACCAAAAAAAATACGCAATATAGTTGATAATGCTGGGTTGTAGCATAATAGTGTTTCATTTAGCCCCCAACCGTTGCCCATTACATCCCACGAAAGGATTGGAGAGAACTCATAACCACTGACCTGTGAACTTTCTAATTTTTCACTCACTGATTGAGACCTACAGGTTTACACCGGTTCCGAACGGTATTTTGAGATGCTTTTTCATGGCTAAGTTCTCGATAGTGTCGCCATCACTAAGCGAGGTGGCCGTCGCCGAAGGAAATGTAAGGTGGTCAGAGCGGGGATCGAACCTACGTTCTCATGCACAAGAGCCGCGCACACTAGCCATTGCACCACCGATGGCTGTTAGGGCACAGTTTCAGTTACAGCGACAATATTTTCCACTGAACGCACTGGACGTGGACGTACACGAGCTCTTTTGTCCAATATGAACCTGGATTGACGAACTCGCTTCACAAATTGATCCATAATCTGCTTTGCTACTCTACCCGACCCGACCCATTTCGTGAATTTCTGGCCTTTACTAATAATTTGTCACTTCAAAAATGTTAAATTCAACATCTGCTTCGAACTAACGGGGGCTCAAATTCAAAATTGTACATGGCCCACCATTTACAATGTATTAAAGATTTGAAAAATATTACGTTTCTAACTATATTTAGCCGACGTTAACTTTAGCTTGGATGAATATCCAGGTTAACGTGCCCGTTGTCTTTTGGTGTGGTCACGAAAACACTCAGCTTTAAAAATCGCTCCTTCTAAATTATTTAATAGAATTTTATCAAAAGTGAAATTGAATACTTAAGTATCTTTATGATTACGTCAAGTCTTTAACGATTTTATCCCACCGTATCTCGTAGCAGATAACACTCCATTAAAGTATGGAATTTAATTGGATTAGACAGCATTAAGGAACTCTATTAACACAGATCCTTGACAAAATCACTTCGAGCCCAACACCAACACCCACAGACACCTCTGCCATTGGCAAATGACACTGAGAGCCATAAGAGACGTTTAAATAGTTTGCACATTGTATCACCACCACCAGGGCCCTCCGGCTCTGGAGATACCATTTGATATATTGCGATGAGTGGTGGCAGCGTGTATTCCAACTGGCAATTGCAAAAGACATCGCTTTAGTGTCAGCAACTGCAGCCGCTAGTGCAGCAGTCATCGCTGCATCGTGTGTGTGGGAGGGTTATCTGTGGCACAAACTGTCTTTCCCACAGCGACAAGTGCAAAATTGTCGTACTCATCGTATAACTCTCATACTCGACTCGACTCGGTGCTTGAACGATCATTTCAAATGAAATGAATGAATTCTTGTTTTATTTTCCGTAATAAAAACTTAAATATCGATATCAATTGAGCGTGAGTGTCAGTTAGTTAATGTGAATCTCATTTAAATCTAATTAAAGATATCGATTGGTTTATTTGCATTTCAATTGAAATTATTTGCAAACATCAATAATATGGAAATTCTCATTCTCATGAAATGGAAATGTGAAATTCTCGAATGCGAGTACATTTATTCAAACATAAATATATTGATTTATTTAAATTGAATGTTAATAATTGATAAGGATTCATATGTATGAATATGAGTAAATTTTATGTTTTAGCTGCAGAGATTTGCACATGGAACTTAATACCCAATCAGCCCGATACGGACGAACGAATTGGTCAAAAGCAAAATGGGAATAAAAAGGATTTCATGGCTCAAATGTTGTAATTCTTTTAGAAATTTATTGAATATACATGTAGAGAATGAATATTCTAAATAAACGGTGTCTCAGTAAGATTGTAAGATTAAATATAGTGTATTTTTGGAACGAAGTTCCTTATCGCACGTTGCGGGATGGGGGCTAAATGAAAAAATTTTAAACAACTTTTTTTTAACTACTTTATTACAAACCATTATTACTTATTATCTTACTTATTATCAAAAAGTACCCAATAAATTTTGGTTTGGTTTAAAGGGAAGTTTTCTAGGTGGAGCCTGTTTATTACATATTATAGTTTTGAACCCAATAAAAAATAAATTTTGAAAAGCCAAAGTACAACACTGGAAAATCCATGAAATACAACCCTGAGCATGGAATTACATTTGGCAGCACACTTATACTTATACTCGAACTTTTGGTTTGGTTTGTGTCTAGACTAACATATGGGGGGGATATTTCTTGTATAATGGGAAGATTTCTAGGTGGAGCCTGTTTATTACACATTGTAGTTTTGAACCAGTAGAAAGTAAATTTAGAAAAGCCAAAGTGAAAGAAGTTTAAAAAAATAAAATTTGCTTTAATAAGTGCATTTTCTTATTCTCAAACAGAGTACCTTTACTTAACAAAGTACCTTATTTTAAAGAAGTACCTTTGCTTAAAAAAGTAAATTTTCTTACAAAACTTACCTTTTCTTAAACAAAGTAATTTTTTAAATAAGTACCTTTTCTTAAAAAAGTACATTATCTTACAACAAATTGCATTTTCTTAAAAAACTACCTTTTCTTTAAAGAGTACCTTTTTTTAAAACAAAATAACTTTTCTTGAGATAAGTACCTACTCTTAAAATTGTACCTGTTCTTTCGTAAATAAAAAGCTTTTCTTCAAAAAAAATACTTTCTCTTACAAAAAATACCTTTTCTTACCAAAATTCCCTTTCTTAAAAGTACCCTTTCTTAAAAATGAAAGAATACCTTTTATTTTCTTGAGATAAGTAGCCTCCTTGAAAATAAGTAAATTCTCTTAAAAAAATAACCTTATCCTGAAAAGAGTACCACTTCTTTAAAAAGTACCTGTTCTTAAAAGAAAATATTTCTTTGTAAAAAAATGCATACTCTTAGGCTTTTTATTACACAAAAATATTAGCTTTTAATAAAAGAAGTACCTCTCATCAAAGAAATGTCCTTTTCGGGAAAATATAATAATTCTTTCAAAAGGGACCTAAAAATATATTTTTTTAAAAAAATACATTCAATAAATAAAAAATTTCTTAAAAAAAGTACATCATTTTACAAAAAGTATCTTTTCTTAAAGATCCATTTAAATAACAGTATTTTTCAGCAGGCGCCTTAGGCATGTTGGAACTAACTAGTACATAATATATAGCGAAAGGAACTTCGTTCCAACCGGGTGTCCCCTAACACCTAATTTTTTTTTTCTACAAGTGGCAACTCTGAAATTTGGCGGCTGGCACATATGTTTATTGCGATTATTAAAAATGGAGCGCTTTATGAACGAACAACGCGTTATAATTGTAAAAACTTATTACAAAAATTTGGAAAGTTATACTAAGACTGCTCGCAAGCTTCGACGAATTTTCAGACGAGAAAGTGCACCAAATGTGTCAAACATTCGAAGAGTGGTCAAACCACTTGAAGAAACTGGGTCGATTGTGGACAGTAAGACCAAGTGTGTGTCAACGTACCGGTCGGTCTCTTGAAAACATTGCTACTGTAAAATAGAGTGTCGCCGAAATCCCGAAAACATCAATTCGGCATAGTTCTCAACAACTTCGAATTTCACGAATCACTATGCAGCGAATTTTGACAAAAGAAGCGACAGTTTCGTTTCTCATACACAGAATTTCACATAACAAGTGTGTTTTTTACACCGCTAAAGTTAATTATAGCTTAATTTGTACGGGACAGCTAAGCGATATTAAGTGGCATTTCAATTTCCCACTTAAATTCCGACTTGTGCAATGACAATGTTGCCACATGTTAAATTTCAAGAAATGGCACCAAAATGTTATCTTAGATAATAAATTTTGTTATCATTTCTTGCGAATGAAAATGTTAATAAGGAGATACTCAAAAGCAGAAATTTTCAAAATTACTTACAGATTGCAAGTTCATTAAAATTATTTTGTTTAATCGAAGACTACGTATACTTTGAAGGATAGCCTTTTATTTCCGATAGAAAACAAAATTGGAAATAAATTGTTCACAACAACGCTCGGTAAATGTTATACATATTGATCATGGTAGAATTATATACCAGGTATAGTCGTTTAAACAGGTGATTCAATTTTTTCCATGCCATTTATCGTTTCACTTGTCAAAATCTTATGTATTTTATTTTATCTTTTCTTGTATTGTTGTTATATATATGTGTAGAGTTTAACAACTGAAACGAATGAACAAAAATAAATTGTCTGGTGTTGCTGCTTACAATTACAACAACATCCGCTGCTACCATGTGTTTGTTGGCACTGGCTACGAACGTGTTGTCGTATCGCATTTTTTCACCCATTACAGAAAATGTTGCCACATTGAGTAGTATTAAGTGGGGATCGTTTTATTTGGAAAGCCGTAAGTGGCGATAGCTTAAGGGAATAAAAAAACAGCCTTAATATGTCTTTTCGTTTTTTTTACATAAATGTAACTCAAAGTTGGTCTATTTCTACTCCAGCAACATATTTGCGAATAAATAATATACAATTAACGGGTAGATGGCGCTGTACTTCGAATTTCATTTTCAAACTTACCTGGCGTTTACACGGGACAGTTTTGCTGCGACAGTAGCAATACATTCACACTATTTTACTACCACACTTACACTTCTGCCACTTGCCTCGCCACTGTCTCTGATTTTTCGACGACAGTAACTTCGGCAAGTGATTTGACGTATTTGGTCAGATCGGTGACATTTCGTAGTAATTTGTGAAAAACAAAGCTAAACATCACATACATACATATAAACATGTATACATTTGAAATTTTCAGAGTACATCAGCTTCATTGTAATCTGGAGAAATAGGGCAAAACACATAGCAAACGATCGTAGAAATTGGGAAAATTTAGTTTTATTTGGTAATTTGGGGTTTTATTGAATTATTATTTGGCAACACATACTAGATATAAACATGTATAAATAATATATGTATGTATGTAGCAATCTTCTTTTAGTAAATTAAGATTGCAAGCAAATGTGAGGAAGAGCAAATCAAAATCAGAGCACGAAATTTACAAGAAACGACACTATCGACGGTTGCTTAAAACTGTTCTGTCTTTATAACTGGCTGGACACATACTTCATACAACACATTTTTCTCTTTTTGACAACTAATACATATTATCAACTGTCCGGTCTTGAACTGTCCCGTGTAAACGCACCGTTAAAAACATCAATGAAAATTTAACCCATTTGTGATAAAAGATGCATTATAAAACGTAATTTTATCTGTAGAATCTATTAATAGCAAATATGTTTAAATACATTAACAGTTTTTAATATTCAAAATACAAACCTGCATGTGACATTTATGACATTTGAATCATGATGCACCTAATAAAGGTTGTCTTATAGGAACAACTTAAATTATTTCCTTTTTCTTCTGTTCATTACATGATCAATCAAATTCAAATGTATGTGGTTTTAATTTCTGGCTTACTTTTATTCTTGGCATACAGTTGTGTTAACCTGGACAAGAAAACAAAATATATTTTATTGTTTCCTTGATATATTGGCCGTAATACTGGTATCACCTGTTAGAAGAAACATCTAGATTCGAAGTAAACTGTTGCTTACATTGCGAATGCCTATTGAAAATGTTGCTTGCATTGTGATTCCGGCTTTATTTGCCAAAATTTCAGCTTACTCAGGAGCTCAAACCAGCAGACCACGAAAAGCGCCTGCAAAGTGAAGTCAATGCAAAATTTTCAAAAAAAACAGTCATCTCCGATGAAACGCATTTCCATCTAAATGGCTTCGTGAATAAAGTATATAAAATTGTCGAATTTGGGGTTCAGAAAATCATCATGCAATCCATGAGAAACAATTGATCCCATAATGAGCAACTGTCTGGTGCGGATTTTGGTCATGCGGCGTGATTGGTCCCTACTTTTTTGAAGATGAGGCCGAAATTGCAGTGATTGTGATTGTGCATTCGTTACAGGAACATGATAACGGGCTTTAGATTGGGCCTCTTTCCAGACCTCCTTCAAGAAGAAGAGAAATGTGAAAGTGTACCGAATTTGTTGCCCGTCTATGAGAAGGAGGAAAGAGGGCCTGGCCTGTATGAATGCCTTCTAGAAGAAGGCATAAGCGAATGTCAACAACCTGCTGTAGAAGGAGTATGTGCAGACATATTTTGAGAATGCCTCGGCGTTTACGCTGATGGGATGTTAAGGTTTTGGTCACCTTCACGCAAGTTAGTTGATGGTTAAGAGATTAGACACCGGACTTGTAGTGTTGATGCCTGGGCTCAACTCTAATTCCAAAAAAAGTGTAAGTACTAAAATAATTTTAAATATTAAATAAAAAAAAACTTATATTAATGTAGCTACACTTCCATCCAAAATATAAACCCTAGATAAATCCTAAAATACTTTCTTTCAAAATAATTCCATCAAAAATAAATCCGATGGTGTTAAACGAAAAAGCAGTTTGACGTAACCATTATTCGTTCATCATAAACGAATTTTTGAGCTTGTAGTTATTAAAACTCATTTGCTGTAAACGAAAAAACAGTTAATGGTAATAAGTTTTGTTTCCCCTAAATGAAACGAAAGATGTAACCAACAATACATTGTAAAATACACTAAGTACTTAAAATGACATATTTAAAGCTTCGCATGCAGTTATTGCGAAATTTTCGTAAGAAATTTTCTCATTTACCTCGTTGATTTACCTTGTCAATGTTTCATTAATAATTCCTCTTTGCACTCCATTTTATTCTTAACGTATGTATGTGGTGTTGCTTTTGTTGATAAATAAATTGAAATGTCAAAATTTCGGTACCAAACGATTGTTTTCGTACGAAATAACTTTGGCATAACAGCCCTGTAATTGATTTTACTTACGAAATTTGGCTGAAATACACATCTCCGAGCTGAGCTCCAAAAAAAACCCGAAAATAGGGCAAATTATGGAAACTTCAAAAATCAAAAAACTGTTTCCGTTCGGACCTATGGTGTCCCTAGGGTCCAAAAAACTGTTCAACCTAGGGACATCGTATGAACCATCAAGTGTGGGTACTCAAATAAAAGGTATTCTCCTCACGAATTTAGAGGTAGTTTTTATGTGCGATGTCTGTGGACCCAGATAATCCTATTTTACCAGCGCGATTTTTTTTAACTTTATTTCTTTTTATTTGAACTTTTCTTAAATGAAGAGTTCCTCCTCGTTTTGTGAAGGGAATTATTTTATTTTTTCCCAATTTCTCGATACCCGATATAATATGGTAAAATATGGTTATCTGGGTCCACAGACGTCGCACATCAAAAATAAATATACCACTAAATTCGTGAGAAGAATACCGTTTACCACACACTTGATGGTTCCTACGATGTCCCTAGGTTGACCAGTTTTTCGACCCAAAGGCCCACATAGGTCCAAACGGAGAACAATTTTTTGATTTTTGAAGTTCCCATATTTTACCCGATTTTCGGTTTTTGTTTCTTTTTTGTTTTGAGCCCGGCTCGGAGAAGTGCAGATTTGCTCGAAATTTTCGCAGAACTGAGTACCAAGCAAATGAAAAGTGAGCGAAATCTTAATTTCATGAAGTTTTCGTTATTTCTTATACATCGAAAATTTCGGAAGAACTGAATACGGGTCATAATAAGCGAAAGTTGATGAAATGTTAAAAATAAACAATTTCATTATTATTTTGGTACCGGGTTTTTAAAATTATAACTTTTCGAAACAACCGAAACCAATGTTTTTTTCTATGGCCAGGTATCTTGAGTACTATATTCAACCGTTGGTAGGAAGTCTAAAATACACTCACTAAAAAATGTTTGACATTACCATAATCAGCTTTAGAATACCCATCGTTCGAGACCTCCTGATTTGAAATTAAAAGAAAGAGTTTCCAGCACAGAACCAAACCAGAAAGTTGGGGAGAAATTCTTGAGTGTGCAAAGGAAGACTCGGCAATTAAGTAGTGTTAGACATCTTCTTATAAGAAATAAACAGTGAAAGGTAAAGACCACCAAAAGATTTTTAAAATATACATTCCCTTGATTAAAAATCAAGCAACTAAACAACAAAGGATTTTTACTAGAAGATTTTTAGTTGCTCTACAAGCTAACAAATCAGGTTTTCAGTACATAACCAATTCCTTTTTACTCCTTTATTTGGCGTATAAAAACCATTATATTCTTCAAAATGTTTTCTCTCAGTGTTATGTCTGTCCTGTGTAAATACATTTTCCTTCAATTTCCTTTATTTACCTTTATCGTTACCATTGTTACTAAATATATTATTAAATTTCCTACAATTCTCCCCACAAACAGTCCCAGCAGGCAGGACTATCTTAATATACCACAGTTATGTAAAAGAAACTTTTTAGATATTTGTGTTTTCTGTATAAATATGTTTGTGTAACATGGCGTGCCACAGTTTGGCCTTTACACAAAATGTTAATGTAATAATATTAAAAATGTTGCTGTTGCTGTTTTCTCTCACTCCTTGGATAGAGATATGTATGTATTAAATGTATTAGTCTATTTGTATGATTTATTTTTCCAATTGCAATCATTTATTTTCATATTGAATAAACAATCGATTTCGAATAAATTTTATGGAAATTTTGTGGAAACAAATAACTGACGCATGTAGTCGAATGTTTGTATCTACAAGTAAAGTATACAGTGCGAGATTGCGTTCTATCCTTGATTTATTTCCAAAATAATTCGATGAGTGGGCGTTGATTGAATTCAATATATTATTTTCATAAAATTGAAAAGAACCTGATAGTATTATATGATGCAATAAGGAAAACGAGAATTGAAGATGGGTGATGGAATTTGGAATAGAGTTTTGATGGAATTTAAATCGTCATAATCAAGTGAATATATGTGTCTTCTCATAAAGGTTGGATCGAAGAAAGAGTTAGGCAACGCTTTGTTCAATCAAAACGCTCAGCTGCTGGAAAAAAAACGCGACTCTACTTTTTTACTTTTTATAATTCATCTTTACTCAGTTTTCATTTAATTACTAATTTTCATTTACGAAATTTTATCGATAGATATGACAGCGTAGGAGATTTATAATCATAGATATAAAAATATTTGAATGTTGTAACTTATTTAAAGGACTAAATTCTACATATTTTATACCTTAGACTTTCCATACCAGGGATGTCCCTAATATATAGGGGTGTACTTATTATCCTTCGAACGAGCACAATATTCAAAACTTCGATCGCACTGACCCTAGTGAGGTCTCATAGACACCGCGATAACACTTTGTCATAATTAAATTTTATATATGTATGTCCTTTATTTCGGTGTTGCAATGGCTAGTGTGCGCGGCTCTTGTGCATGAGAACGTGGGTTCGATCACTGCTCTCACTTAGTGATGGCGACACTATCGGGTACTTAGCCATGAAAAAGCTTCTCAAAATACCGATCGGAACCGGTGAATAATTGTAGGTCCCAATCAGTGAGTGAAAAATTAGAAATCGCATAGCTCACTGGTTGTGAGAAGCTCTGTCCAATCCCTTCATGCGATGTATTGGGAAACGGTTTTTTTATGTCCTTTATTTATTTAAACAAAATATACATATATAGAACAATATTACAATACAACGTTTAAATCTAATGTTCACTGAGAACATAGGGTGTCCGCCAATTCTCTCCATTGGTTCATGTCTCCGGCAAGTGATTTAATTTGGTTCCATGATGGTCGATTTTGGTTTTATTTCTTTTCCAGGCACCGCTGCTATCGCAACCGTTCATGTAGTTCTCCTAAATAAACTCATATATCGCAAAAGTGTATAATGTTGTTGCAAACGAGTTCTCGTTTGCATTAAACGCGTACAAAATTACATTTGCTGCAAGTTAAAAACCGTTTGCGATAACTGAAATTAACCATTTTTCTAATGAGAGCACACAGGTTACGAA
Organism: Phaonia tiefii; assembly: GCA_963931995.1. Taxonomy (NCBI): domain Eukaryota; kingdom Metazoa; phylum Arthropoda; class Insecta; order Diptera; family Muscidae; genus Phaonia; species Phaonia tiefii. The sequence goes on along the minus strand of OZ008367.1, from coordinate 365,896,404 downwards.
GAACGTAAATTTCGCTCATTCTCTCGTCTGTGTACACAGTCTTATCCGCTCGTTTGGCATAGACACTCACGCATACACATTAACCAAAATCATAAAAGTTGGTAATTTAAACAAAAAAGGGCTTATGAAAGCCATAAATAAAAGTTTTAATTACAACTCGGTTGCTGTAACCTCACTCACTGAAATAATTGTTTTTGTTTTGTCATAAACAGAGAGACGACAAAAAGTATTGAATAGTATAGAGAACTTATTGCACTCTTCTTCCGCTCTCATGTAGAGGGTCTGAGTAAAAGGGCATAAACGAGTCATAAAGCATAAAAATGCTTCTCAAAAATACCGTTCGGAACCGGTGTAAAACTGTAGGTCCCAATCAAAACTAGGAAGTGTACAGCTCACTGGTTCTGAGAAGCTCTCCCCGATTCCTTCATGGAATGTAATGGGAAAACCATTTATTTATAATACAAAACGCATAAATGTTTCAAAAGGCATCAATATTTCATATCAAAATTATGAATGGACCAAGCTACGGCAAAAAGAGAGTAATACGTTTTGAATCATTCGCCAGATGACGCCAGTGATTTTTAGTCATACAATTCGTTAAATGAGTTCTCCATACTATTCAATACTCTTTAGCGATGACCTGCTTGTTTGTTCGCTGCTGCTACATCAATACCATCATACTTATTTTCAGGCAGAGACTATTGTTGTACAACAACCACGTATGTGGTGCTAACGCTGTGTGTTGTTTGCATGTGTTCCCTTTGATATATTGCCCTACCCGTGTTAAGACATAAAAAAGCTTATTGTGATGTTGAAGACAGGTGTTGGTAGATGTCTCTCAAACCGGTTACAAATTACATTATTTTGGCAATTGGATGTCCTATTTCATTTCAGCGATTTTTATATTTCGGCGATTTTTTAAAAAAAAAATTGACCATTTATCTACACACGTCAGGAACGCTGTAAAATGTGGTTAGTTTCGTAATCGGATGCACCGTTTTAGAGATTTTTGTCTTGCATTAATATTTCTCATTTCCAAAAATTTCTAAAACATGTAAAACTTCATATTTTTCAATTGCAGTCGCTTCTTTTCTGTTTCCTTCTGTTAGATTACGCCTTGCAGTACTGTTTCCTAAAATAAAGATGATGTTTGCATTGGCGTTAAACCCCCAAACAGTTAATTGTTGTGTGCACTCAAAAAAAAAACACGGTACCAGCAACATATTGCAGGAACCATGTATATCTTAGCAAGCATTGTGATTGTATGGATGGGAGCGCAATCTGAGGATGAAACAATACTTCTCAAGAGCCTGAGCGACACAAAATCTCAATTATTGATGATAACTATAGACTTTGTGACTCCACCAGAATCACCGATTTTTGCAATCCAAGTAAACCCAGAGTAGGAACGAAAAAAAAATAAAACAAATGTTTTAGGATTTTGTGGATTCAGAGCGATTATATTTAATTTGGAATCGATCTTACCAGTAAGAAAGCTGCTATTCAACAAGAAGGAATGTATGTAAAATTTGACGGAAGTTGCACTTTAGATATGGCTCTAAGATCACGGCGAATAATCTCGATAACAATAAAGTACGTTACATGTTCTTGAGCTTCGGAATATATGTCGGTATTTGCGGGATTTTGTTAAAGTGATTAGGAATTTATGAGAGATTCAGATAAAAGCAAATTGATTCTAGTTTACATTTAGCGTAAACATTGCCGCCCGCCTTGCAGTACTGCTGCAATTAGGTTTATTGAACCATATATCGTGCATCTTCCGTTTACAAAATTATTATTAACAACCAGTTTTTAATAACAATATTTAATTCAGTTACATTTGTAGAGTATTATGATCCAATTCATTATAAGGAACTATGCATAACGATGTAAAATGATTGTAATTCACAAAATTACGTATAGATTTATGCAAATGTACTTATAGATATGTAGGTATAGATAATAGTTTATAAATGGTTACATGAAACTTTGTTTTCCAATGATTAAGTTAAGCTCAATATAATTTGTGTCTGATATTAATAAACTAGTTTATAGTCATTGCTCGAGAAATATATAACAAGTTGAAATAGAAGAACAACGTATTAGTATGTAGAGATGCCATAGAGTATCCATCCAAAGATAGTATTTTGAGCGACTGGCATTCCCGCTCGAGTCATAATTCCTTCTTTCATAACTTTGGAATATATATCCACTCCCATGATTATATCCACGGGGCCAGATTGATAAAATTTGGCGTCTGCCAACATTATGTTTTGATATTCTGATTTAATTGACTCAGGCAATGATTTACTCGGGGTAGTAATGACGATTCTATTCTTCATTGTGAGTGTCGCTTTAATTTCAACACCGCTGTCAAAAACAGAGTATAGTGTTAACGGACAAATGGTTTCATTTTCCAAAGTTAAGGTAGTAAGTTTAAGATCATCCACGGTCTTCGAAGAAATGTAGCTCGTTTTTGAGCCGGAGTCTAGAAGGCATCTTACGAATAAGTTTCCTTTTTTGGTGCTAAGTTTTACCAAAGCTGTAGGTAATAACGTTGCTGAGTTTTCTTTCAGCAGAGCGGAAAGGGATGTTGTTTTGGAGCTGCTAGGTAGTTGATGGTTTGATGAAGTTCTTCTAGGATTAGCTGATGACGTATTCAATGCTGGCAATGATCTGCGATGAGGTGATGTATTAGACCGGTTTTGTAATCGGTGGTGGGAATGAAGAAGAGAATGATGATTTTGGTGGCAATACTTGCAACCAGTTTTGGTAAAGCATGACCCCTGTGAGTGATCATGGGCCAAACAGTTCGTGCAATAACCGTATGTCTTCACAACTTTTTGGCGGTTTGTAACGTTCATGTTAAGGAATCGATGACATTTTCTTAAAGCATGTGGATACCGGCAAATCCTGCAAACGTATATTTTTCCAGTTTGAAAATCATGGACACGCATTCTGAACTATAATATGATAACAAAAGGGTTACTTTAGATGGAGATCATAAAAAATAGAATGTAACAAAAGCAGAAACATTTACTACGACGATTCGCACTCATAAGGAAGAACAACCAGTTTCGTTATTGGTCGCATTATAGTGCCCCTTTCTGTAATAACTTCTGCAACTCGAACACGGTTATCGGTACCAGTGTATACTTTAGATATTCTGCCTAGCCGCCACGAATTCGGTGGTAAATTTTCTTCCTTGACGACGACCAACATGTTTTCGCGCATGTTTTCTGTTGGGTTTTTCCACTTATGGCGTTTATGGAGTTCGGTTAGGTATTCATTCTTCCATCTGGAGCAAAAATTTTGATGGAGTACTTTGAGTCGTTGCCAACGGTTTACTATGCATGTTGGAGCTTCTCGAATGGTCGGATCAATAGGGACTAAAATAGGAGCACCAATTAAGAAATGCCCCGGGGTTAGGGCCGCCAAATCACACGGATCTTGCGAAATGGGCGATAAAGGACGAGAATTCAAGCAAGCTTCGATTTTAGAGAGTAAAGTCTGAAATTCTTCAAACGTATATTTGAAACAACCAGCAACTTTCCTAAAGTGTTGTTTAAAGCTTTTCACACCTGCCTCCCAGAGGCCGCCCATATGAGGTGAACCGGGCGGAATAAAGTGCCATGATAGGTTCTGATGAGCATAGCTGGACGTAATAGCTTGTTGCGATGTTTGTATAAATTCCTTAGCAAGGACTTTTGATGCCCCAACAAACGCCAATCCGTTATCAGAGTGAAGATAAAGAGGACATCCTCGACGGGAAACAAATCTACTGAATGCGGCTAAGAATGCAGGGGTGGATATTTCGGACGTAGCTTCAAGGTGGACAGCTTTTGTAGCAAAACAAACGAAGATACAAGTATATCCTTTCGTTATACGACATGCACGTCCTGTATAAGTTTTTATTTCAAAAGGTCCTGCGAAATCTAGACCTGTGTGAGTGAACGGTCGAGAAATTTCAGCTCTCTCGGGAGGTAGTGCTGCCATAATTTGATTTTGGCATCTTTTCTTATACAGTATGCATATTTTGCAGTTGTTTATTGTGGCTTTGATCATATTTTTTACCTTAGGAATCCAGAATTGAGTCCTTATTAGTCTAAGGATCAGCTGGTTACCGCCATGCAGTGTAATCTCGTGAGCAAATTTGACTAACAGTCGAGAATATTGACAACTATACGGTAGGATTATGGGATGTTTTTCATTATAACTTAAAGCTGGAGAGGACACAAGTCTACCACATATGCAGAGTAAACCCTCTGGACACAAGAATGGATTCAAATTCAATAATGGACTAGAAGAAGAAATTGATTGTTTGGCGGACAATGCCAAGAACTCATTTGGATAATACGCCTTTTGGCTCATGGACATTAGTCGGTTCTGAACTTGGATGGGTGGCATGGTAGAACCGATAAACATATGATATAACGCGGATGGCCCTGGAATAGGACGAGAATCTATCGAGAATGTCTTCAAAATTGCTGAAATAGGAGAAGTGTACCTTTACCGGTTTTCTTTCTACATCAATGTCTTCCTCAAATGTTTTTTCCGATTGAGGCCAATTATCTGATGAATCTTTGAGCCACGGTGGACCATGCCACCACATATCATTGTCTGCTAGATCCTTTGGATAAATTCCACGTGTGGCTAAATCGGCAGGATTCATTTCCGATGTTACGTGATGCCAGTACGATGGAGTAATCACTTGTGTGATCTTTGCTACTCTATTAGCTACAAACGTAGTCCAAACACACGGGGGCTTTGCCAACCAAGAAAGTACAATAGTGGAATCAGACCAACATACAATGGAATATTTATCAATTGGCAACTTTGGAAGAATGTTTTCGATCATTTCAGCTAGCAGTAGGGCGCCACATAATTCTAATTTAGGAATGGACAATGTTTTAATTGGGGCGACTCTAGTTTTGGAGGATACTAAGTGCGTTGTTACGGAATTATTTCCTTTAATGCGGATATAGAGAACTGCCGCGTATGCTTTTTCAGAAGCGTCACTAACTCCATGGAATTGTACTTCGCTGTCAGGTGTATAATCGAACCACCTCGGTATTTTGATCGAATTTATTTCCTTATAATTTGAAAGAAATAACATCCATTGTGATAGGGATTCTTGAGATATAACATTATCCCACTCCGTCTGATCAATCCATATTCTCTGCATGATAATTTTGGCTATAATTATACATGGAGCAAGCCATCCTGCTGGATCAAAAAGCATTGAAATCATGGAGAGTACATTTCTCTTTGTGAATTCACGTGATTTCGAAAACGGAGTTATTGAAAAGTAGAATGAATCAGAGAGTGCATTCCAACGAATACCTAGAGTTTTTGCATTGCTACAGTCGTCAAATTTTAGGAATCTGTCGCAAAGCAACTGGTCGGCAGGAAGATCAGAAATAATGCTCTCAGAATTCGAAGTCCACTTCCTCATAGCAAAACCAGCGGACTCTAAAGCAAGGATCAATTGTCTTCTGTTTTCTACGGCATCCTGAATAGTGTGTGTACCAACCAGAGCATCATCAACATACATCGAATTTCGGAGAATATCGCTAGCTAATGGATAGATAGATTGGACGTCATCTGCTAGTTGCTTAATTGTGCGTATTGCCAAGTAAGGCGCACAATTAAGTCCAAAAGTAACAGTATTTAATTCATAATCTTGAATTTGATCGTCTGCACTTTTTCTATATAGGATACGTTGATAAGAAGCATCAGCGGAATTGATCAAAATCTGGCGATACATTTTGGTAATATCACCATTAAAAACATATTTAAAAAGTCTCCATCTCAAAATAAGTACGGTCAGATCATTCTGCAATACCGGACCAGTGTGCAATACATCGTTAAGACTAACGCCATTAGATGTAGCTGATGAAGCATTAAAAACCACCCGAACTTTTGTCGTGGTACTTTCAGGCTTTATGACGGCGTGGTGTGGAAGATAGTAATGTTTAGGACAACTAAAAGATGAAGGAGGGGAAACTTGAGACATGTGGTTGAGTGAAATGTACTCTTCAAGAACATTGTCATATTCAGCTTTAAATTGGGGATTTCGAATAAGACGTGCTTCGTTTTTGTAGAACTTTGCCATTGAAATATTTCTGGACTGTCCAAGTTGGATTTTTTCTGGATATCCTTCTCTAAAGGGAAGTGAAACTATGTACCGTCCATTTCTGTCGCGCTTTGTTGTACGGCTATACAGATCTTCACAAAAATGTTCAGAGGGTGACATAAATTTCTTCCGTGGAAGGTCTTCCACCTCCCAAAAGCGTGAAATCTGCTTGTTCAGTGAGATTTCACAACAATAAGAAACCAATGTAGTAAATGATGATAAGGACTTTGCAGGAATTGGACCCGTAAGAATCCACCCAAAAATAGTTTGTTGAGCTATTAAAGAACCACAAACTTGACGGTGAATGCCAGACAACATGATCGAAGGAAGAAGATCTCCTCCAATAAGGATGTCAACTTTGGAACTCTCATAGAATCTTGGATCGGCCAGTTGAATATTGGGGATCTCCGAAAGTGAAACAGGATCAACTGTTTTAGAGGGAAGATTTCCAGCAAGATGGGGAACGACGAGAGCGGAGACCTGAATTTCAATATTGTCGTCAATATCAGAGCCAAGGAAAAAAGAACATTCCTTTTGAACGGCTGCAGATATTGTATTGTTCAACCCAGAAATCCTCGCAGAAGTGCGTATGTAAGGTAGCTTCAGCAAATTAAAAAGTTTCTCTGACACGAAAGTGCCCTCAGATCCTGAATCGATTAGAGCTCTGGCACGGTATATCACTCCATTGTGACATACTTTGACAACTGCAGTACCTAACAAGACACCTAATGAATTAGAGGAAAAACATGTTTGAATAATACCACTTCCAGATGGATTAGTGGACTGTATGGAAGATGTACTAGATTTTGGAGGAAATGGTACAGAATTCGGATAAAGACTGCTAGTAGGTGGTTGTTGAGGATGGGAGTTTGAGTTTTCCTGATCCTTATGGAGCAAGGTATTATGTCTTTTTCCGCACTTGAAGCATGAATGTTTACTGTTACAGTTTTTAACAGTATGCAGTTTGGAAAAACAGTTTAAACATAAATTGCTGTTTTTTATTTCGTAAAACCTTTGATTGTGGGACATTTTCAAAAAGTTTGGACATTTTCGGATCACATGACATTCTTTCGGACAGAATTTGCATATAGTTTCAGATACTTTCGTTTGAAACGTGCGAACATTGTTTCCATTAGATTTATTATTGCATCGTGGTTGATTTGATGCCTTTGACTTATGATTCGAGGACGAATCGCTTTGTTTTCTGATCTCGGAAACCGATTCGAGAGTTCTATGCCTATTAGTAAGAAAATTGTCCAACTCTGACCATTTAGGAATGAGAGCCTTATTACCTATGGTCTGTTCCCATAAGGTAAGAGTTATATCCGGAAGACGATTACAACAAATGAAAATGAAGATTGGGTCCCAACTCTCTACGTTTATATCGTAGAGTTTGAGCAATGTAATGCAGGAGTTGATGTCTCTCTGTAATGTTTTCAGGGAAGTCGCTGACTCGATCGAGATCGTTTGGAGACTAAACAAAGTGTTAAGTTGAACATTCACCAAAAATCGTTTATTCTCATATCGAGAGCATAGATTTTTCCAGGCAATACTAAAGTTTTCATTCGTCAATGGAACTTTCTTGACGATGTCGTTAGCCTCACCATTCGTTTTCTGGTTAAGATGGAACAATTTTTCCACTGCACTCAATCTGGGATTGCGAATACAAATGGCTGTAAACATGTCTTTAAATGTTGGCCAGGAGGAATAATCTCCGCAGAAAACAGGAATTTCACATGGTGGCAGTTTAAACCCATAATTCGGACTAGTGGGAGATTCCTCCTGTGATCCAGAAGTTTGGGGGGGAGACAATTCTGAGACTATTTCACGCAACCGCGCAATACAACGACAATACGTCACATACGCGCTTTTATACTTGAATTTAATAGTCTCAATTTCACCACCACCGTCATTGTCGTCCCGTTCTTCATCCTGATTTTCGTTGGCAATATCCGCGAGACACTTGTCGTAAGAAATCTTCAGATTCTCCCATTTATTTTTCAGTTCGTCCTTATGCGTTTCTATATTGTGAATTGAAGATATGGGAAACTGCTTATCGTTCAAGTCAGCTTCGAATTCGACGAGGCTGTCGGTCATCCGAATGAAAATATCAAGGGACATGGTGTACTAGACGATAGTCTAACGAATATCGTAGTCAACTAAATTCCGAAACAGAGATAAAAGACTGAATAGACAATATCGAAGTGTACTGACAGTCTTACGATTTGTCTGCCAAGCGTTGTCGAATTCCTTAGAATTGGAATTGGAAAAGAATATGCAGAACCGCTAAAGAGAGCAGAAAATTATGAAGATAGTTTGGGGGAAGAAATCCAAAATCAATTGAAGTCAGTACCAACACAAAAAGGCAATGGTGTGGAGAAAAAAGCGGCAATATATTTATAGTTTCAAAGTATCATAAAAAACTGTCACCTATACATATGTATCCTATACCACAGAACTTGCAATCGATTAATTTTTGATGTCCAAATTGTCTGTTGGGTTTCCAAAACAATCTTTCAGAAAATACCATATGCAGAATAAATAACCTTGAAATTCAATTACCAGCTGATCGTATAGAAGAGAAATGAAATGTAGGTCAGACCTTGACCCAGTTTTCGTGGAACAATTTGGTAATGAGTTATGTCTTGGGAGAATTAATGGAACACTATGGCATCAACTCACTGGAGCATAAATGGAATGTAATTGAATTTCATACTATTTGGAGATAAAAGTGATAGTGTAGGGGAACATTGTATTTGCTCGCTTGAGAATTTAGGAATAAAAGAATATAAAGTGAAACAAACTAAAATTGAATATTCTCAATATTTCATTTGTGTTGTGAGAATATTATCTAGAGTGATAATGATCTATCTCTCACTTGAGTGGAATATATATCAAATGTAAATCGCAAGAGATATTAACGATATAAGCAACAACAAATTATGTTAACATTTAATGCTCCCTGGTTAACATTTTATCCACTGTAAACAAAGTAAACGTTTTGTCTAACCTCGCTTATTACAGTGATGAATGAAAACCACACAAACACTTTAATTATTAAATTCTTAACTGGATTTTAAGTATAAACCCCTTTTTCGGAGACACGACGAAATTTGTGATGATCGTAGAACCTGGTCACTTCCTGCATTTAATTTATTGAAATTCCAAAAAAACTCACCAATCGTACCCGCTTACAGAACTCCAATTATGTACATAAAGACTTTATCCGTTTTTTTTATTGTAGATTGTACATTGTCTGAATATGTATGTTCTCGTTCAGATTTCCTTTCGTCGACCTTTTATGTCATGAGCAACGATTTTTTGATTTGGCAGGCTGGCTTAATAAATTTAATTTTCATAAACACGTGTATTGTTGATTCTATCGCACTATCACAACTATTCGGACAACAAAGATAAAATGTAAACCAACCTTTTATGGATGATTGAGGAGAGTAGGAGTTAGAATTCTCTGAGAACGTATTCCGAAGTCAGCAATGAGTCCTCAAATAGGCAAATCCGGTTCGTACGGACCAATGATTGTATGGATGGGAGCGCAATCTGAGGATGAAACAATACTTCTCAAGAGCCTGAGCGACACAAAATCTCAATTATTGATGATAACTATAGACTTTGTGACTCCACCAGAATCACCGATTTTTGCAATCCAAGTAAACCCAGAGTAGGAACGAAAAAAAAATAAAACAAATGTTTTAGGATTTTGTGGATTCAGAGCGATTATATTTAATTTGGAATCGATCTTACCAGTAAGAAAGCTGCTATTCAACAAGAAGGAATGTATGTAAAATTTGACGGAAGTTGCACTTTAGATATGGCTCTAAGATCACGGCGAATAATCTCGATAACAATAAAGTACGTTACATGTTCTTGAGCTTCGGAATATATGTCGGTATTTGCGGGATTTTGTTAAAGTGATTAGGAATTTATGAGAGATTCAGATAAAAGCAAATTGATTCTAGTTTACATTTAGCGTAAACACATTGTTTTCTTGAAGTCACGTTTTTTGCCTTCATAGTTTTCAACAAACCAAGCCACATTTGGGTCACGAAAACACATATTTTAACTTATTAATCATTGTGTCTCCAACATGTAATATTTGAATGCAAACGCAATTTGTTGAGACACAAGTATATTATTATATTATATTATATTTGCAACAAGTTACAAACACATTATATTTGCACCCAAAGAACATAAAAAACGGATTTTGCAGCGTCTAGGTACAGAAAAATTAGATGTCCTAATGAAATCTCCGAAAAATTTAGTTTTATCCAAATTTTTTTAATTGGAGATAAGATTTTAATTCTTCCGTATATTTTTTTGTGCTTTTCTAAATGTTTTTAGTTTTAAGTTGCTTGGCGCCACTCCCGAGTCAAAGCTTAATATACCGGCATAGTTGAAATTTAGCGGGCCTGAAACTTGGGAAATCAAGTTTTGACCCAAAAAAGTGATCTCATCGACAAAAAAAAGGCAGGGTTGGCACTGGCTAACCCGCGACAGCTCGCGTCTCGCGAGCCGTTAGCCAAATTTCAACATGTTGACTCGTGCGGTCATGTACTTGTCTATATCTGCAATATAATATAATATCGAACATGTGAAATCGAGGCCATTTCATATACACGCTGAAAAAAGGGGTCATGTAGCATTATACAGGAACCAGGAACATGTTTGGTACATCCATACACTTACGTGTAAGCATTGTTGGCATGAATTGAAGATCTGCTCCTTTTGTGTTTTTTGTTGCCTGTAACGTTTTTGTTTTCATCAGTTTTCAACAAACACTGCCATATTTGGGTTACATAAAACATTGAATAGTAAATACAAAGTGTTTGGACACAAGTATACTATATTCGCCACAAGCTGCACACTCACGTAATATTTGCATCCAAACAACAAATTGTTGCTGTCGGTGGTGTAATGGTAGTGTGCGTATCTCTTGTGCATGAAAACGTGGGTTCGATCCCTGCTCTGACAACCTTACACTTTTTTCGACGACGGCTACCTCGCTTAGTGATGGCGACACTATCGAGTATTTAGCCATGAAAAAGCCTCTCTTAAAAAAATATCGTTCAAAACCGGTGTAAAAGTGTAGGTCCCAATCAGTGAGTGTACAACTAGAACGCGCACAGCTCACTGGCTTTGAGAAGTTCTCCCTAATCCCTACATGGGATGTAACGGGAAACCATTTATTTAAACAACAAAAATAGAGAATTATTTAGCGTGTAATTGCTAAAAATGGGGCTGACCATGGACGTGGAAAGTTTTTGATTGCCATTCATTTGGGAGTGGCCAGAAATGATTCCTTCATAGGGCAGTCCATATAGCAGTCCTTCATAGCAGCAGATTGAGAAAGCGAAACGAATGAGCAGCGTGATTGGTTACGCGCTCACTGATGCATCTCAGGTTAAACAGGTCACTGAAGCTTTTCGGATTAGCGGACATATTCTTTTATCCTTTGAAGGCGGAGGAGACTTCAGCCTTTGAAGAGGAGGCCAACGGCGGATCAAAAGTAATAAAACAAAAATCCACTTTCGACACCCTGCATTCTGGTCAGCGTCTGATCCATATTTGGCGGCTGAATCATAATCATCCTTGCAGTAATTAAAATTCAAAACCACAGTGGTCTGGGCTTGCCTTCTGCCACCGTTATATTGGCAATGAAAACATGAAATGAGAATGAGAAACGTAAAACCCCCCTATTTGTTGGCGACCCCCGCAAAGAAACGATATAGGGACATTGTACAGATCCGTTGCCACTATCCAACTTTAAGATGTCCTCTCGAATTATATGGCTGATATTACTGCTATCCCGGAGATGCGATGGACAGGTCATGGCTGTAGAAGGAGGAAGATCTGTGGAATATACTACAGCTGCCATCAGAAAAAGCATGAATTTGGTTGCAGATTTGTAGTTGGCAAAAGACTGCGACATCTGGTGTCAAGGTTCAACCACGTGAGTGAAAGTATAGACACCATCCGCAGAAAAGCGAAATGCATTAACATATCGCTAATTTGTGTACATGCCCCGGCAGAAGAAGACGACGATGGCATGGTCCACTAAAAAATGTTTTAGGTGGCTTCAATGCTAAGGTCGACAGGGAAAATGTGGTTGAACCAACCATCGTACAATTCAGCCTACACGCTAACATTTCCTATAAAGGAATGAGACTGTTAGATTTGGTTGACAGAAGTACGAGATTCCAACATAAAGACATCCATAAGGCTACTACTACTCTACTTGGATATCCACTGATCAACAGCCGAAGAACCAGATAATTGATGGCAGACACTCTAGTAGTGTACTGGACGTACGTGTGAGTCGAGGAGATAATATCGATTCGGATCACTACCTAGCTGCAGCAAAGATTCGCTCACGGATAAGCAGAGCGAAAGTCGTATGAAACCAGACATATAAAGGGTCCGCCATCTAACGTTTTTTTTCAACTAGTGCTTATTTCGTGAATGGTAACACTTAGCTCATGTCTGATTTGACAGATAATTAGTTTTATCCTTCCGCTGAACGAATATGGTTGTGTATACGCTTGAATAACGCTGGGAAATATTGCGACATTACTTTGAATATCATGGTAATGTTGCAGAATGTGTGCGAAAATTGCGTACGGATTAGCCGATGCACTCAAAACGAGTCACTGTTTTGTGCGGATTTTGGTCCAGAGGCATAATTGGGCCATTTTTGCGTACGGATAAGCCGATGCACCCAAAACGAGTCACTGTTTGGTGCGGATTTTGGTCCAGAGGCATAATTGGGCCATTTTCTTCGAAAATGAGCAAGGAGTGGCCGCTACAGTCAATGGCGATCGTTATCGGGCCATGTTGAATGGACCGATCGTGTAGGCTACTGCATGGCCAGCCGAGGCAGCCATTTGAATGAAATTATTTTCCTTTATTAACCGGAAGGATTGTACTTTCAAAAAAAAAAAATTTGAGAAAATATTCAGTAGTTTTTTTTTATAGCATTTTCAAAAAACAAAAGTTATTTGGCGGACCCCTTAGAATATTGGGCATCGAAAAGCTGCAAATACCAGGGATAGTTACAACCTATGCAGAAAAGCTCTCCCAGATACCGGCGCAGAACGCACCCCCGCCTCTTGGTCCTGAAGTGCAGTGGAAGTATATTCCCCACTCTATGAAAACTACTGCAGAGACTGTACTTGGTTATGGAAAACTGCTTCAAGACAAACCATGGTACGATGAAGATTGTCATATAGCATGTGATGAAAAGAACGCTACTTCAGTCAGTTGCAACGCGAGCCGGGACACAGCGGAATAAGGAGAGGAGAGGAAACCAGTTCACTTAGGAAGAAAACACAGCTGTGAAGAGAGCGCTAGAGTGAGAAAAATTAATCTTACAGAAGGGAGAATGAGGCCCGTATTGTACTCAAGTTAGTTTTATTACAAAATATGGTTCGTTGGCTTTAGTATTATGTCGAATTTGTACTTGTGCCAAACATTTGTTTGGTTGCAGTAAACGTTAATATTTTTTAAATAAACATTGGCTTTTGATCAACAGAACTTTTTTGCTTCAAAAGTCTACAATGAATGTGAAACGAGTTATATAATTTGGCTACAGGGTGGTCTAAATACAAGTAAAAAAAAATGGATTCCCGTTACATCCCATAAAGGGATTAGTAAGAGCTTCTCACAACCAGTGAGCTGTGCGCATTCTAGTTTTACACTCTCTGATTGGGACCTATAGTTTTTCACCGGTTCCGAACGGTATTTTGAGAAGCTCTTTCATGGCTAAGTACTCGATAGTGTCGCCATCACTGAGCGAGGTGGCCGTCGTCGAAAGAAATTTAAGGTGGTGTAGGGATCGAACCCACATTCTCATGCACAAGAGCCGCGCACACTACCATTGCACCACCGACGATCAAGTATCTTTGTAAAAATTAAATAAAATTTAGTTTCCGTCGGTATATTATGGCTTCTTTAGAAATAACAAATGTTTCCATTATTTACGGAACACGATTACATTCATGTGGCTGCCGCGGCTGGCTTCGTCGTAGCTGATCCTGTCAGTCCAATTTTCCAAGACTTTGTTGACGGTTTATGGTTCTATCTCACGAATGGCTTGTGCGATATTAGCCTTAAGGATGTGGATGGTTTCTGGATTATTGGCATAGCATTGGCACCCCACACGAAAAAGTCTGACGTCTGAAACATGATTACCGAACTTAGTGCGCTAAGAGCTTGGTGTCATGGTGCTCCATCCTGCTGAAACCAGAGATTATCCAAGTTCATATCTTCCCATCAAACGTTCGAAATCATGGTTCTGTAATGCTCGTCGTTTCCAGCAGCATTTCCGATCCCCGGATGCGGCAATTTTTGTTGCTGAGCGGACGAGATGAAAATGCGCCTTGTTAGAAAATATGATTTTTCGGCCAACTTCGCTGTACAATTGGAGCTTCTGTGAGAAGCTGGCCCAAAATGAGAAGCCATAACTAAGCAGATGGTCGTTTGCCTTCAAATTGCTCTGTCAATTACAGCTTGTAAGCGAATAATCGGAAATCTTTGTTGAACATTCTGATGCTGGTGCTTGAAATGACGAGTTGTTGAGATCGAAGGCGAGTAGAGGTGCGTGGATTGAGTTGCACAAGTTCGCACCGGAAGACGGCGGGGACCATGAATGTTGTTGTCCACTAGCAAGCCAGGCTTACGAACTTTTTGCACAAATTTGCATACAACACGCGCGGTGGTGGGTACTTCATTTTGGGTCAAACCCTATTTTCAACAAATGCACAGTTTGGGCAACACAGCACTCACTTTGGAAATAAGTTGTCAATATTTCCAAACGTTCTCCAAGCGTAATTCGACTCAATTTGCTCCGAGGAGATAATCAACATTTCGAACAGAAAAAAATCTATCAGTGTCAAAATAACATATGATTTAAAAAGATACCTGTATTCAACCATCCATTACAACAGCCCTAAAACTGCACTATGTAAAGTTCAAGAAAGTCGCAAACATAAATCAAATTTTTCCAATTTTCAAATCTTGAAAAATTTGTAAATTTGTAAAACGAAAAAATTAAAATTTTGTAAAATAATAAATAAAATTGAAAATATAAGTATTAAAATTGTTGTTTACTTTGAAATCGACAAATAAGAAGTAAACATCTTTAGGTTTATTTCCAAAATATATCCAATTGTCCGACTTCCAATGTACGTCAAAATAATGCCTGCCTCCTTACCTACAATTGGTTTTTATAGAACGCAAAAACGTTAACTAAATCAAAATATATTGAATTTTGGCGGATGGAAAATGATTCCAAACCACTGTGCACCGTGGCCGTTTTTTGCTTGGTACCGGACAATAAGGACTATTTTCAACTATTTTCAAAGAAAAATTAATCCATCCTTAACTAAGTCACTCAATGTGACAAACGACCATGTGTATTTCATCAACTATACTCATCAACTTCAAGGTCCCACCCTGAGGGTTAAGACCTCTCCTTAAAGTTTAGGTTTGTTTCACAGGACCAATTATTATTCCCATCCATCTTTATAGTCTGGGATAGAAAATCAAAATCCTATCAAATTGATAACAATCATCGCACACAAACAAACACATTTGTGGTTACATCAAATAGCTAAATAAAAATCTCGGAAATTTGGGAAAACCAACCAAATATCTGCGGTCTATACAACATCAGCATTCACACACTCACCGCTTATGGAAGGGACACATCCATAAAAATCTCTTCGTTTTCCATATGATTTCCATGGAATTCGTTTTGAGGGGATTTTTGTATGATGGCCCATAATATTGAGGTTCTTGGAAAAGTGGTTCGTTCGCTCGGTGAAGCAGAACGCGTGCCAGCATTTATCCACATATCAAGAACGTGTGGAAATTCTTAAGTACGATATTTCTATGAGGGGTCTGTACATACGTGTTACGATATTAACATGATATTCACACTTAGTCCTTGCGGGTGAGGGGAAATGGGCAACAGAGATACTTCTTAAATGTTTGCCATTCAAAAGATATAAAGCACTTTTAACACCCATATATCACCTCATAAACACATAAAGCAATTTGTGTTCGAGGATATTGTTTGTGTCTAAGAAACTGTAGTATTGTTTGAAAATGGCCAATATAAAACGTTAAAGTCTTAAATGTGGGGGAATCAAAGTTTAGGGGTAATCATTTTCCTCAGATGAAAGCAGAAAAAAGGGTTACATAAAAGTTAATGTAGCTGAGAAAGCAATTTTCTTTTGATTACAGAAAAGGAAAGAGTAGCACAACAATAGGGAACAGGTTAGCCTCGCAATACGCAGAGATGGAGTTAAATAATTGTAAAGGAATGGCAAAAAGCCCTAGGCAGCCTTCAGGTTTGTTACAGATTGGATAAAATGTTATAGGTTGTCATAACCGAATCTAGAGGTTGCCCTAAACAAATTTAGACGTTGTTACAACTGCATCTATTTATCTATCTGGGTTGCTATAAACAACTTTTGAGTTTGTTGCAACCAAATTTTAGAAGTTGTCACAATCAAGTTTAGAGTTTGTTACAACCAGTTTTAAAGGTTGTTACAAACGAATTCAGAGATTGTCACAATACAATCCAATTAAGAGGTTGTCATAACGAAATTTCAAAGTTATCACAACAAATTTAGAGTTTGCCAAAACTAACTGTAGACGCTCTCACAAACGAATTAAGAGGTTGTAATAACCGAATTTAGAGTTTGTGACAATCAAATTTAGCGGTAGGTTCTCACAACCAAATTTAGTAGTTGTCACGACCAAATTTAGAGTTTGTCACAAACAAATTTAGAGGATGTCACAAACCAATTTAGAGGTTGTCACAACCAAATTTAGAGGTTGTCATAACCTAAACTATCCATCTGGTTTACCATAAACAAATTTAGAGGTCGTCACAACCAAATTTAAAAGTTGTCACATCCGAATTTAGAGTTTGTCATAACCAAATTTAGAAGTTGCCACAACCGAACTTAGACGTTGTCACTACCAAACTTTGAGTGGCCGTCGGGCATGTACTCGTCAGTGAGCGAGGCTCTTGTACATGAGAACGTGGGTTCGATCCTTGTTCTGACCACCTTACATTTCTTTCGGCGACGGTCACCTCGCTTAGTAATGGCGACACTATCGAGTACTTAGCCATGAAAAAGTTAATTAAAATACCGCTCGAAACCAGTGAAAAACTGTAGGTCCCAATAAGTGAGTTTAAATCTAGAAAGCGCGCAGCTCACTGGTTGTGAGAAGCTCTCCCCAATCTCTCCATGGGATGTAATAGGAAAAAAGATTATTTCACTACCAAATTTGAAAACTGTCACAACCGAATTTAGAATACGTCACAACCAAATGTCTAGGTTCACAACCAAATTTAGAGGTTGTCACTATAAAATTTAAAAGTTGTTCTGCCGAATTTAGAATTTCGCACAATCAAATTTAAAAGTAGACACAACCGAATTTAGAATTTGTCACAACCAAATGTAGATGCTACCACAGCCGACAACTTTTCTAAATGAGGTTATCCCAACTAAATTATTCTGCCTTCTAAATTTCGCACTGTAGACTATTTAGTATTTAATTATGTTTAATGATTAATTGAAATTTCTTTGCTACAAGCGTGTTAATAAAAATTTCGGTTACTGCAAACCAACTAATATCACGTTCTGTTATTGCAACCGATTTAATGGCAAATTCGGTTGTTGTGACCAAATTAATGCTAAATTCTGTTGCTGTAACCAAATGAATACCACACTTGGTCATTGCAACAGAAATAATAATATAATTCGGTTGACGCAACCGTATTGATGTAACGAAAATAATTGAAAACTTAGTTGACACAACCGTATCAATTAGAAGACTAGAATATTTCAAACGAATTACAGTTGTGCCGACTGAATTAAATTGAGGCAACAATGGTCGGGGGTACAAAGGTGATTTTTTTTAAATTTTCAATACGAATGGGACCACTTTATTAAAAACCGTTAGAAACCAACAAATATTGGTAATTTTTCGATTGGAGGCTCCGTTATCGAGATATAGATATTTTGTCAAGTTTTTTCATATTTTCGATTAAAAATGGGGATGTGAATCGTACCCGTACCCTGTGGGTAATGGGTAAACGATCATTAATCATTCCCCACGGTTGATGCAACCGAACAGTTGCTACTAGACTTGTGTCGAACTTGTTCACTAGTTCTCGTACTCGTTCATTTAAGGTGCCCGGACATAACAATCACGAACACAGTCGCGATATCGAATATGTGCATTATATACGTGAGGGTGATGTCTGGTCACCCTAACTGAACTAGGTAGTTCATGAACTACCCAACTCTACTTACTACAACCGAATAAATTACAAGATTAGAACAAGAATAGTCAGTGGTGCAATGGTTAGTGTGTGCACCTCTTGTACATGGGAATGTGGATTCGATGCTTGCTCTGACAACCTTAAATTAGTCATGAAACCCCCGTTCAGAATAGGTGTAAATTTGTAGGTCCCAATTAGTGAGTGTAAAACTAGAAAGTGCACAACTCAGGTATTGTGAGAAATTCTGGGAGCAATTATTTTCTTCTTTTCCAACATCAATTCGCTTGTTGCAACCGAATTTTGATGACAACAATATATGACAAATATATATTGTCACAAACAGATGAACCACTTCTATAAAATAAGGTAGAGTAGAGACAACCGCAACTCGGTTGCACCAACCGCAATTAAAAAATAAATAAATAAATGGTTTCCCATTACACCCCATGAAAGGACAGGGGAGAGCTTCTCACAATCGCTTTCCAGTTTTCACTCACTGATTGGGACCTACAGTTTTACATCGATTCTGAACGGTATTTTGAGAAGCTTTTTCATGGCTAAATACTCGATAGTGTCGCCGTCACCATGCGAGGTGATCGCCGCCGAAAGGAATTTTAAGGTGGTCTGAGCAGGGATTGAACTCAGGATCTCATGTACAAGAGGCGCGCACACTACCATTGCACCACCGACGGCCAACCGCAATTAGTGTGATAAAAACATATTTTCCAACCAATAGTTCTACTGCATTCTAAGACGCTTTTCTGTAGCTCATATTCACATAAATGTATAACATATGTATATGATCATATGGCTATGATTCGTACAATACATATGAGTTTTATATTTTATTCACATACATACATAATATAATACCAGGGTTGAAAGGCTGTCTATCACCATGAAGGGACGACAGAAAAAAATCAATTGAAATTAGGGACAGTGTCAAATACAAATTTCAAAGGCAACAATGCAAAAGAAAAAGGATATTGAATAATTTAAATATCACAAAAAGAGACCGTAATTTGGCAGATGAATGTCGTTTTATTTCATCTTAAACTTAAATAAAATGCAAAACATTGGAAGTATATGAGTATTCTTTAAAAGTACTCGTCAGGAAAACAACTAGTTAGGAACCTGTAACAGCTCTAGTCACTCAGTAAACAAATCTAGTTCTACTTCAATTTACTTTCAACGTCTTTCATTGAATCCGATCCGTTCAATAGACTTTTTTAAAAAACTAATAAGACATTTCTATATTATTGTGATGTTATTGTTTTATTTTATTTATTTTTAGCGATGTTTTTTTTAATTAATACACTGAAACAATTTACTTCGTAATATTTATGAACATTCTTAATGAAAAGTTATTTATTCAATTCAATCCAATTCGATTCATAACAGTTCAATTCGATTTAATACAATACAATTCAATCTAATTCAGTTCAATTTAATTCAATTCAATGCAGTTCAATTCAATTTAATTCAATTCAATTCGATTCAATTCAATTCAATTTATTTCAATTCAATTCACTTTACTTCACTTTACTTCACTTCAATGCAATACAGTTCAATTCAATTCAATTCAATTCAATACAATTCAATTCAATTCAATTCAATTCAATTCGATTCAATTCAATCCATTTCAATTCAAATCAATTTAATTCAATCTAATTTATTTCAATTCAATTCATTTCAATTCATTTTAATTCATTTCACTTCATTTCAATTCAGTTCAATTTTATTCAATTCAATTCATTTCAATTCATTTCAATTCATTCCACCTTATTTCAATTCAGTTCAATTTTATTCAATTCAATTCATTTCAATTCATTTTAATTCATTTCAATTCATTCGACTTCATTTCAATTTAGTTCAATTTTATTCAATTCAATTCACTTCATTTCATTTCGACTCCATTCAATTCTATTAAATTCAATTGAATTCAATTCAATTCACTGCAATTTAATGTAATTCAATTCAACTCAATTCAATTCATTCAATTCAACTCAATTCAATTCAATTCAATTCAATTCAATTAAAGTCAATTCAATTCAATATAATTCAATTTAATCTAATTTATTTCAATTCAATTCAAGTCAATTTAATTCAATTCAATTCCACTCAATTCAATTCAATTCTTCAACTCAATTAAATTTTTCAATTCAATTCACTCCAATTCAATTCAACCCAATTCAGTTCAATTCAATTCAATTCCAAATATTTCAATTCAGGTAAATTCAATCAAATTGAATTCAATTCAGCGCAATTGAATTAAATTCAGTTAAACTCAGTTCAATTCAATTTAATTCAATGCAATTCAATTCAATTCAGTTCAATTCAATTCAGTTCAATTCACTTCAATTTAATTCAATTCAATTCAACTCCATTCAATTCAGTTCAATTCAATTCAATTCCATACATTTCAATTAAATTCAATTCAATTCAATACAATTTAATGCAATTCAATTCATTCAATTCAACTCAATTCAATTCAGGTGAAGTCAATTCAATTCAATATAATTCAGTTTAATCTAATTTATTTCAATTCAATTCAAGTCAATTTAATTCAATTCAATTCCACTCAATTCAATTCAATTCTTCAACTCAATTAAATTTTTGAATTCAATTCACTCCAATTCAATTCAACCCAATTCAGTTCAATTCAATTCAATTCCAAATATTTCAATTCAGGTAAATTCAGGTCAATTCAATCAAATTGAATTCAATTCAGCGCAATTGAATTAAATTCAGTTAAACTCAGTTCAATTCAATTTAATTCAATGCAATTCAATTCAATTCAGTTCAACTCAATTCAGTTCAATTCACTTCAATTTAATTCAATTCAATTCAACTCCATTCAATTCAGTTCAATTCAATTCAATTCCATACATTTCAATTAAATTCAATTCAATTCAATACAATTTAATGCAATTCAATTCATTCAATTCAACTCAATTCAATTCAATTGAAGTCAATTCAATTCAATATAATTCAGTTTAATCTAATTTATTTCAATTCAATTCAAGTCAATTTAATTCAATTCAATTCCACTCAATTCAATTCAATTCTTCAACTCAATTAAATTTTTCAATTCAATTCACTTCAATTCAATTCAACCCAATTCAGTTCAATTCAATTCAATTCCAAATATTTCAATTCAGGTAAATTCAAGTCAATTCAATCAAATTGAATTCAATTCAGCGCAATTGAATTAAATTCAGTTAAACTCAGTTCAATTCAATTTAATTCAATGCAATTCAATTCAATTCAGTTCAACTCAATTCAGTTCAATTCACTTCAATTTAATTCAATTCAATTCAACTCCATTCAATTCAGTTCAATTCAATTCAATTCCATACATTTCAATTAAATTCAATTCAATTCAATACAATTTAATGCAATTCAATTCATTCAATTCAACTCAATTCAATTCAATTGAAGTCAATTCAATTCAATATAATTCAGTTTAATCTAATTAATTTCAATTCAATTCAAGTCAATTTAATTCAATTCAATTCCACTCAATTCAATTCAATTCTTCAACTCAATTAAATTTTTCAATTCAATTCACTTCAATTCAATTTAACTCAATTCAGTTCAATTCAATTCAATTCCAAATAATTCAATTCAGTTAAATTCAAGTTAATTCAATGCAATTAAATTGAATTAAATTCAGCGCAACCGAATTAAATTCAGTTCAGTTGAATTCAATTCAATTGAATTCAACTCAATTCAATTCAGTGCAATTCAATTCAACTAAATTCATTTCAATTAAATTCAATTCAATTTAATTCAATTCAATTTACCCCAATTCAGTTCAATTAAATTCCATACATTTAAAATGTGACCTGATATTTTCGCTGTTATACGAATTATTTCGAAAACTTTCGGTACGTATTACTAGAAGTGACACTACTTAAAAAATTATATAAAAAAAACTAAAAAAGAACCCATTTTTATTCTTTCTAAAAAAATAATACACTGTAAAAAAACACTTGATCTTTTTGGTTTTTTCGTTAGTTAAAATTTTTTTGTTGTTACAAAATTTTTTACAGTATGTTTTTTAAACGTGTCGTAAAGCCTTTTAAAATATCTTTTGAATGATACCAAGATCATGGAAATCGGTTCAGCCGATTCTGAGTTATTGTAGTTCAAATGGAGCTCTTTTCGACCATTTTCGCGTTTTTTCGAAAACTTTCCCACTGTGCCACGCCCAAAAAATCGCAAAACAGTCATTTCTAAAAATGAGGGTTTGTTTGTATTGATCAAATTTAGCTATGAACAAAATTTCATCGATATCTGAGGGGGTCGGGTTCAATGCATCTCGATTTTTACATGAAATTCATCTGTGCTGAAATGCTGTATGTACTGCTTCATTGGGTGTAATGAAAGAAGTAATTCTATTGGAATGACTCCAGCAATGGCTTTAACAAAACTGCTTAGCTAATGAATTTGCTCTTTAAGCAGAAGAGTTTGGATAAACCACGTTCTAGTTATAACTCTTAAGCCGACTGTCCACTAGCAAGTTTCTTGCGGAAGAACTTCTGGAAGTATTTGCTGAGTGTTTCCACTCAAACCGAAACTTGCGGAAGTTTGCTTCCAGAAGTAGTTTGTAGAAGTTTTAACGACGAACTTCTGCAAGAAATTGCAGACGTGTTTCCACACAATGTGAGTACAGCTTGCAGTAGAGTTTGCTTTTTTGACGAATGACAGTACATATAAAAATGTCTTGTGGCAAAATAAGATTGGCAGCTGCCATCGCAGTATATTTAATCAAAAAGAAACAACAAAATAAAAAAAATAAAATAAAAAGAAGTGTTTGGGTGAGAAATTGGGTGCTGCGGCGCGTAGATTTAAGTTTCCAAAGTACATTACTTGACGAATTGTGGACCGAAGATTCCATGCAACTGAAAAATTTCCTGAGAATGTCTAGTGATGATTTTGAATACATTTTATCTTTAATTAAAACAAGTATCCAAAAGCAGGATACTAAAATGAGATTGGCTATACCCCCCAAAGACCGACTTTTAGTTACTCTTCGATTTTTGGCAACAGGTAAGAAAAAAACCAAAAAATTATGGAAATTATTAGCATGTTTATTTTGTGGAAAATATGGAAATTATTAGTATGTTTATTTTGTAGGCGATTCATTTACTTCGCTTATGTATTTGTTTCGAATCCCCGTATGTACGATCTCAAGGATTGTGCTGGAATGTTGTGAGGCTCTGTACCAATGTCTGAAATTAAAATATTTGAAGGTAAATATTAAAATGAATTATATAAAAAACATTTTCCAAAAATACCTTGTGCGTTGTCCGAACACATATATCCTTGCGTAGATGTATTGCAAGGCAGTATTACTGATGATTGAGTGGAGCTTTCAAGCCCATAACACCCACTTGCATCTGAAGTAAATATTATCATGTCAGAGTCGGCTTCATCGTCTTCACCCGACACTTGTAGAACAGCCTGCTGGATTAATCTTTTCAGTTTACGCTTGCTCCCAGGTTTTGTCAAACCTCGAAGTTCTGAGGCGACAAAGTCACCAAATATTTGGTATTCATCACACGGTTTTTGAATTATGTTCAGAGCATTTTCTAGTTCGACGTCATGTTCGTCTTTTTCTGAATTGGCTTTTTTTGGTCGTTTCCGTGGTGCTGGTACTGGTTGGACTTTGGACTCATCGGTGGTACTTTCATCGTTGTCCAATGTAATTGAAAGCTCCTAAAAAGAAATTAAGACCACAAATGTATTTATTAAGATTTAAACTGTTTTTTAGGTTCCATCAACGGAAGAAGATTGGCTTCAATATTCCAACGGATTTCACAACAAATGGAATTTTCCCAATTGCCTAGCTGCTATGGACGGGAAACATGTGGTGATACAGGCACCAAAGAAAGAAGGCAGTGTTTACTTCAATTATAAAGGCACACATAGCATTGTACTATTGGCATTGATTGGACCAAATTATGAGATAATTTACTTTGATGTGGGGTGTAATGGTAGAATTTCGGACGGGGGAGTATATAACAATTGTGCATTATCGAAATGCCTTGAACAAAATACATTGCATTTCCCATCTCCGCGGTCACTTCCTGGTAGAACTATTCCAACTCCATACGTTATTGTTGCAGATGACGCATTTGCTCTTCAGAAGTATATTATGAAGCCATTCCCTTTCAAGAGCCTGCCAGTGCAACATCGTGTTTTCAATTATCGGCTTTCTAGGGCCAGAAATGTGGTTGAAAATTTTTTTGGACAAATTGCAGCTCGTTTTCGAATTTTACATAAGCCCATTCTAGTAAGTCCCGACAAAACAAGAAAAATTGTTAAGGCCATTTGCGCTCTGCATAACTGTCTGTTAAGTCGCAATGCTCAATATACGTCGTCTATGACAACAATTGATTCTCCTGTATCCAATAATCAGGAAGAGTGCCGTACAGAAGGGATACCAGAGAGTAACATGTTACCACTTGAACCACATAATTCACGCAGTCAAGCACAAGAACCGAAAAGTGTTCGTAACGAATTTGCTGAATATTTTACTTCACCAGAAGGAGAAGTGGAGTGGCAATATAGGCATATATAATAAGTATGTACAAGTAAATATATAATATAATGGAATATATAATTAAATAAAAATTAAAACGGTTATATACAAGGTGTATTTTGTTATTCTTACCAAATTATCCTCAGTTTCTTTGGCTACATGAGATGACGTCATGTATTTCATGTCATTATAAAACTCCCACTTGCTAACATATACGTCTTCAGCACTTTGGCCACTTTTTTTTTTCCTTTCTTTATTCACTTCTTGACCAAACTGCGTTCGGACGTTGTGCAATTTCCTCTTGACCTCTTCTTCGGGCGCGTCTATATCATTGGCTATTGCCTTTAAAGCGTTTTGTTTTTTAATTTTATTTTTATAGTCTTTTGAGGACGTGTTCCATAACTCAGGATAACTTTCTTGTTTTTCAATAGCCAAATGTATTTTTTCATTACTCCAAACGAATTTATTTTTGGCCATTTTTAAAAATTTGGAAAAAAACTCAAAAAAAAAACACAAAACAAAACTGAAAACAGAAGAAAACACCACAAACAGTTTACCCGACCTATACCGATAACTTCTGCAAGTTTACAAAGCACTAGCCGTGACGGGAAGTCGTGGAAGTTACTTCCAGAAGCAACAAACACGTGTTTTCACATAACTTCTGCAAGTCCCTTCTGCAAGCCGTAAACTTCTAGAAGTCGACTTCTAATAGGTGTTTACACGACAAAAACTTCTGGAAGTCACTTCTGGAAGCAACTTCCGCAAGAAAACTTGCTAGTGGACAGTCGGCTTTAAAGACGATATTAAACCTTACATCATGCAACACACTCATTTGCATGTGATTATTTTCTAGTAAGTTGGCTGGGAAGACATAGTAGGACATGGATTACGGTTTCTTATGCGACTTCCTCCGCCACACTTACAAATCTTTTTCATCAAAATGTTCATATTCCCATTAGCATAATTAACCTCATGCACAGAGGGAGAAAAACGGTTCATATGAAATTCCCACATTTGAGGTTTATAATGAACTTCAACCGCATGACACACGTACATACATAATACTATTAAGATTTACTCCCTTGAAAATCCCAATCCCCTCCCCAGACGAAGGAGGCTTTTAAATTGTGTCACATGTGTTTAACACTCTTTTAAATGTAAATGTTCAATATAGACTTTTCTTTTAACAAAACAAAAATTAAAACAAAAACAAAATTGTTTTCTCCTTGAGTTTACCCTGATATCTCCCAGAAACATCTCTCACAACATTATGAAACACTTACTCGCTTAGGGAGCTCCCTTGTTGACTGCCTATCAACAAGTCGACCTCTGACATCTGTCACATGTAAGAACGATGCGACATGCGTAGGGCCATTGATTTTCAAAGTGGTGTAAGTAAATATGTAACACATGGGTATAGTCAGCCTGAGAGCGGAACGTTCATGTAGGATGTAAGTCTGTCGCGACCTCTAGCTGCTCAAGAGACATGAGTTACAACTTCCGAAAATAATTTATATTAATATTTTGCGACCAAAGGAAAACATTTCCTGGTTTAAATACCCCAATGTGATTAACCACTTTTGCACTCATTATGACTTAGGCCACTTCCAAATAATGCTTAGGCCTGGGAATTCATTACTTAGTCACTTATGTATACATAGCAACAAAGTTTATTACAATTTTAGATTTATATTAAGTATTAAATAGAAAGGTTCATTTGTGACTTATGTCTATTGATTCATGCACGCAGAGAAAAATTTCGTTAATCCCAAACGTAAACTCCGATAAATGAACTACGTTAGGGGAATGTAAATGCGGCAAACGTATATTTGTTGAAACAAACAAGTACTTTAATTTCCTTTGTAATAAATAAATAAAAATACATTAAATTTAAGAGAACCGAAAAACATTTACAACAAGTTTCAAAATTAAGAAAAACGTTAATGAAAAATAAAAGCCCATATATTATTAAAAAAAAAAAAAAGCTGGAAACACACTCAATAATTCCATAAATAGTAACTCCAAACGAAAACGAGTTATAGCAACTCCGCACTAAAAAAAAAAACTTTACGAGAAACGAAAAATGTTTGCGCCAACCTATTTTTTCGTTTAAAGCAAACAAAATTATTTTTCACTGAATAATATTTAGCAGATAGCACTCATATTAATGTGTACTGTAGGAAAAAGCTTCTTTAAATTTATGCATTCCTTCATCAATTTGATGAAACATTTCCTCATTTTCCAACCTACGACACATTTCATTGAATTGATAATGAACATTTTGTCAATCTTTCATCCATATTTCATCAATAGTTTATGTTAATTTAACGACAACGTTACATCAAGTTGATGTAAGTTTATCATCAAGTTGAAGTAAATTTTTCACCATTTTGATGTAAATTGTTCATCAATTTGCTGTATATTTTTCGTCAATTACAAGTAAGATTATCATCAATTTGATGTAAGTCTGTCATCAATTTGATGTAAATTGGTCTTCATTTTGATGTAACTTGATTGTCAATGTGTAGCCAAAATCTTTGGACTATTTTTCATTTTAAAAAATTTACAAGAACATGGTATAAGACCGCATAAAAAATGCTCAAAGCGTGGATATTGTTTTATGTCCATTGCACAATTTCTGTTATGTATTTATTTTCAATTTTTTACCAGTTTTTTTCTTTTTTTATTTTCTGAATTCTACGTCCATATTTTGAATCGATCCCAGCAATTTTTTCTCAATTCAAATGATAAAGATTGATGTTAAAAATATCATCAATTCAATGAAGCTGAAAAAGGTAAAGAAAATCAAAATCTTCAAACTGAAGAACGTTTTCATTAAGTTGATGCAATATGTCATCAATTCAATGACGAATTTCTTTCAATGTGGAGTTAATCAAATTGGCTACTGGAAAAACTATTTTTAATTCATTGGCCCAAACCAAATGTAGTCACTCAATGATACTTATCCAGTTCATGGGATTTTTTCTTTACAAAAAGTTTTGTATTATTTTATAAAAAGCTCTATATTTTTCTAACTCTGACACCAAACAATCAAAACTTTGAAAAAGTGAAGTAAATCAGTTTGGCTTCTGAACGTCTCATATATGTACTTACATATGTGAAGGGTTCCTCTTCTCTAGTTAACCTGAGTGTCTTGAATGAAGTACAGGTTCATGTAAAACAAGTGCGTTAGCTTTTCGAGATGTGAACATTTATACACATGCATAAAGGCACACACTTACATACCTATTATAGGATCTCTATACAAGTTTACGTTGTAAACAAAGGGAAATGACATATAGAGAAGCGATTTAACTCAGTAAATTTACGAAGTTTGGTGTATGGCATCATAGAATAATACATACCATAGAAGCTTTTATTCGCTCAATAAATTAAACGTCATAGGTACGATGGAAAGTAAACATTGGATGGTGGAAAATATGGGTTCAATAATACCAGATGGTGGCAATAGTATACAGCGATCCACAAAGGAACAACAACCGAATTTCGTGTTTTTGTGACAAACTAGTTGTGTTAAATACAATACAAATGTATACCAACGATAAAAGTCACCAAAAAAGTGCAAAATATATTTAAATTTTTCAGTTCTACACCAAAACGATAATTTTAAATTTAATTGCTCTCATTTCCATAAACCTACGATGAAGAGTGTGAAATGAAACGTCAGATGAGAGAATAAGTTTATCTACGTATGTATTATTCTATGTATGGCATATGGGCGTTGCATGTTGGAAAGTATTGCTTTAATAATACCAGATAGAGGCAATGGCTCAAATCAACCGACACGAAAACCGAAACGGCATTTGGTTTTTTGCGTTAAAATTTTTGTGTAAATACACTACAAACATATACTAACAAAAACAGATATGTTTAAATTTCACAGTTTTTCATCAAAACGACATGAAAAATGTAGGTCAACAAGTTTTATAATTTCACCTGGTATAATAAGTCAATTTACGTCAAATGACTCTCTATCACACCGACCGCACCAAGAAGAGTGTGAAACGAAACGTCAGATGAGAAAGATGGCAGCTCTATATGACATTACTGTATGGTTGTACATTATGTTGATGCACACAGTGGGCGACAAAAGTATGAACATTTTTTCATTCGCTGATTCATGAATCTTCTATTCGATGTTAACTTAAAATTGTAATCATATGTATGTTATAGGGGTATGTACTTATACTTATTATAGCCTAAACCACCAGAGCACAATGGGGGATTTTTCAAAAAAAAAAGAAATGGCGTATCCGATTAGAATGAAATTTGACATGGACATAGTTGAGGTGTTGTATACTAGACCGGGTGTCGAAAAAAATTTCCCAAAGTCGAGGGCAAATATTAAAGATCACCTCTAGACAATTTAAAAATAAAAAACAAATTTCCTTTCATAGCCCGCGAAAAACACCCTAATGTTTTTTTTCGTAGTTTTTTTTTGTTTGTGGCTCGATCGTAACTGGAAAGATATTGTTGTATAGGTCTCGAGGAGTACTACATTTGTTTTATAGATGTCGCTGACGCACGACATCATTTTCTAATGAAGACCTCATTTAATGCAGTTTCTACTCCTAAAATATAAAAATATTTTTGTTCTAGGATCAAAGCCCTTTAAAAACCATGTACATTTTGCTTTGGAAGTATACAGTTTTATTAAAAAACAAAAAAGTTACGTATGGCAAGAGGAATATTTTTTATGTTGTTTGCATTATTACCGAAAATTATTTCATACTTTTTAGCGCTTTCGAACAATTTTTTAAATAAAAATTATTCCTTACTTCTTCTGCATACTTCTTTTCTTAATTCTAGAAAAAATATTTTTAAAGTTTAGGTGTAGAAACTGCATTTTGGATGTTTTTCACGGGCTCGGAAAGGGAAAACAATTTTTTTTTTTTTGAAATTGTCTCGAGGTAATCTTTAATATTTGCCCCCGATTTTGGGAAAAAAATTTGTATATGGATGTCGACCCGGTATATTGTATACTAACAAAACTTATTATTTAAAAATCGATTGTAACAACCGTAAAATCGGCTGTTGCCACCGAATTGGGGTTGTCACGACTGGACTAAGTTCCTACAATTGAAATTTGGTTGAATCAAACTCGTTTCATAAAAAAGAGACAAGGCGGGAGAGGGCGGTTTTACCCTAATTCAAGGAATCGTTTTTCGAGTTACACTTAGGGTTTCATAAAAAATATATGTAGGCTTGCAACATGTACTTTTTATGATCGTTGTACTGTTTCCTTCATGACTCATAAAAAAGTACTGTTTTTGACCATTGTAGTTTATTTTTAGTTTTTTATGATTTTCTTTGGTTTAAACCCCAATTATATCTCTATTCCAATTATATTCTATATCTCTATTAATAGAAATATAGCTTTTAAAAATGAGTTTTGCAAATGTATTCCTATGATTCCTGGCAAACCGTATAGCTATTTCAAATCTAGCCACAGATCTTCATGAGCGGTTTTTTGGTTCACAATTTCTGCCAATGTTCTGAATCAAAAACTCCCAAAAACCTGGTTTTAGAGCTAGAAAAATTGAAGCTCAAAATGTTTAGAACAACTTTGTTGAAGAAAGTTTACCGGTACAACCAACCAAATAGAAGTTAGTGGATGTCAAAAGTAAGCCAAAATCGAAAAATCAACAAAAAAAATCCACCTAATAGTCAAAATAAAACAAAAATTTTTGTATAAAACAGTAATTGTAACTCAAAAAACGAATACTGTAGTTCGATTCCTCGTACCTTAATTAGGCTAAAACCGTCATCAACAGGAACTAGTTTCTCTCTATCAACAAAATTCTCTGTAATTTCAGTTGCAACCACAGAATTTGGAATCAATTCGGTTGCAACAACCTAATTTGGAATCAATTCGATTACAACAGTGGAGTTTGAAACCAATTTGGTTGCAACCACAGAATTTGGAATCAATTCGGTTGCAACAACCTAATTTGGAATCAATTCGATTACAACAACGGAGTTTGAAACAAATTTTATTGCAGCAAAGGAATTTGACACCAATTTGTTTGTAACAGCCGAATTTGGTACCAATTTTGGCGTTAACTCGGTTGCAATTTATGAGAAATGACGTTGTTGTTTCTTATGACTTCCACTGGTACAACTGAATTCACATTTAATTCGGTTACAACAGGAAAATTCTATATATTTCAAGCTTGACGTTTAAAATTCTAAAAAAGAAATATTGAATTCAAAAATTAAAGTAAACGTAGAATTCCTGCTGTCGCGGTCTTGGATTTTGCATTTAAACGTCGAATTTTGCTAATGATGACCACATTTATCGACGTGCAGTAGAAACAGATGTCATCAGTTCTTGACGGTCGATGGTTTGCAGTCGGTCAGTCTACTGTTAAGGTAATATTCCACCACCTTTATAATTGACCAATTGGCCCATGAAGGATGGGTCTTCAAAACATGCAAAACGAATTTGTTTCCCTAAACATTGGCCGTCGGTGGTGCAATGGTTAGTGTGCGCGGCTCTTGTACATGAGATCCTGGGTTCGAACCCGGCTCTGACCACCTTAAAATTTCTTTCGGCGGCGGTCACCTCGCATAGTGACGGCGACACTATCGAGTATCTAGCCATGAAAAAGCTTCTCAAATTACCGTTCGGAATCGGTGTAAAACTGTAGGTCCCAATCAGTGAGTGAAAACTGGAAAGCGCACAGCTCAGTGATTGTGAGAAGTTCTCCCCAGTCCCTTCATGGGATGTAATGGGAAACCATTTATCTTTTATTTATTTAAATATTGTAAGGAATAAAGGAATTTAAATTAACAATAAAACATTCAGCTTGATATTTAGGTTAAAAAATAGCACTAAATTCAAAAAAGAAATAATTTCGAGAGGGCATGTGGGCTCGTCGTACGTGCCTGCCCCAAACGAAGTATATTTATCTGAGCTTTCATTTGGAACCGACGAAATTTTTCATAGCGCTTTTTGTCTATTTGGTAAACATGATTTTAGGCTTTATATTTAAGAACATTTTGAAGTATTACAGTTTTTGTCGTAACTTCTTGCCTATTTTATAGTATCGTTTCTTTTTTGTTACCCACTGTATGTAGAGATTTAGTGTTGAGGTTCACCGTCATGTTCGAGCAATATTAGTTTATGTTATTTTAGTGAGGCATTTCCCCATACAAGTATTTGCATTGTATAAAAATACTCCCAGAGGGGGTAACAAATGTTGTTTTGTATTCGTTCCTTTACAAAAAGCTCACGCATATAAATAAAGGACATTGTGTATCAGCCATCCTACTTGTGGATGTTTGCAGGTATTTACATACTTTCAATCGTGTAAAGGGTGGAGCATCGGCTGGATTTGCCTTTGGTAGTGGAATAAAATTCTGGCATCTAACTGTGTTGGATATTTTTGTTAGTTTGATGTATATCGTGATTGTCTGTGGTCAGTGGTTAGTGTGCGAACAATAGTATGATACACGGGTTCTAAGACCACAGGTTGAGTGCATTAAAGCATTAACATTCAAACTGGCATTGAACTGTTACATTTCTGTTGGGGGGGCTAAATTCAGCCATAACAACCGGTTGTGGTAACTGCAATTCGGTTTCAACAGCCCTTGTTACAACCTCTTTCAAACAATTAGTTACATATGTGAGTCTAGACACACACGTTGTGGACCATGCTGACGACTTCTGGTCTGAGAATAAGTCTCTGAAAAGTTGTGAGCAGACGAAATATCGAATTCTTTGTCGTTTCTTATATACACGCTAAAAAAAAGCTGAAGTGTTCTGTTGCTTGGATGCAAATATAACTTGTTTGTAGCTTGTCGCAAATATAGTATACTTGTGTCCAAACACATTGTGGTTGCCTTTCACTATTGCATGCTGGAGATACGATGATTAATATTTTTTAATATAATTAAATATTGGGGATGATTTTTATAAAAAAGTATTAGTAAATATTATCATTATTAATAGGTTATAATAATTTTACCCAAATCTGGCTTTGTTTGTTGAAAACTGCTTAAACAAAAACGAGACAGATACAAGCTGAAAAATCTGTCTTTTTGTGTTGTTTCTATGCAAATATAAAGTGTGTTTGGAGCTTGTCGCAAATATAATATACTTGTGTCCAAACACATTGTATTTGCTATTCAATATTACATGTTTGAGACACAATGATTAATATGTTATAATATATGTATTTGTTTGTGATACAAATACAGCTGTGATTGTTGCACTGTCTATGATCTCTCGTGAGCAAGAGAATATAATAGGGACAACGAGAGAGTCTATCTTGTAAGTGTGTATGTGTCAGTGAGTTATAAATATTCTTGAATGGGCGTGAAAATTGCAGATGATGTGTTTCTTATTTTGGCTGATGTATTGCGTTTTAGTTGCATGTATTCAGTCGTCAATGGTTCGTCGGACGAAGGATATCAAAAGCGCCTTGATCAGTGAAAAAATAATAATCGAAGGCTCGGACGGTTAAATGGTTTGTGATGTTACTTGTGTATGTGTTTCGCATGTATGTATGTGTTTCGTATATACTGGTAAGGGCAACAACGTGAAGCCCTTTGTCTGTCGGAGCCTTTACTGAGGTAATCGGAACGGCGGACCATTTGTGAAATAAGTGTTTAAAAAAACACAAGTAATTAATCCAAGCTTGGCTTACATGAACTTGATTTGTATATAAATATCTTCTCTGTGTACCAACGCATAGTGATAACCAACGCATAACTGAAACCTTCTGAAAACAAAAACGTGAGAGACAAGAAAGAAATGTGAAGCAAAAGAGCAGCAGATTCTTATTTCATGAAAAAAACAAATATTGCAATCAAGCAAATAACTGTAAAAAGGGCCGTTTTAAAAATATTAATTTTTTATATTAATTAAGTATAAATGTTTATTTATATTGTTGAAATTAATTATAATAAATAATACATATACATATATTGAAATCTAAGAATAATTCGTTTCTAAATATTATTATATTTGGGAGGAAATACGTATACGTTTACACGTAAGTAAATGTAGGTTTGGGGGGAAACACGCGAATGCTTCACGTAGGTATATGGATGTTTGGGATGAAGAACGCATATGTTTCCACGTAAACGCATATATGTTTGCCAGTAAACATGATACTGTTTATATTTAAATACAAGTGAGTTTGGAACTTGCAAATATATGAATGTTTGGAGTGGGGTTTAAACATATACATGGATCCTGCAGAATATGTTAGAGAGGCCGTTATTTTTCAGCGTGTAACAAAGAAACAAAAAAGCAGCAGATCTTCAAATCATGACAACAATGCTTGCAAGCATATACATACATACATGGTTCCTGCAATATGTTGCTGGGACCGTTTTTTTCAGCGTATACTTGTCTGTTTTGAGCAGTATTCAATGAGTCTTTCAAACGCTATTCAATGTCTATTATAGTCCTGTCATTAATAACGCCAAACAATCGGCCTCTGCGGGGTAGTACTCCATCACATTTTTCCACTTTTTCAAATTTGTAGTAATTTTGTTAAGATGGAGTGGAAGTCAAATTCCGGGAAAAATGTCTGACCTCCGACTCCTAAACTCCTACTCCGATTCACCACTCCTGATATAGAGATGATTCTATGATAATATCGACAACACATAAATTGAGATTACGTTAAGAGTAAACACTGTGGGAGTTACAAAATGGAGCAACACCGTTCTCGGGCACTCGACACAAAGAGTTTACATGCTTGCACACTGAAGGCTTTTAGACCAGCGACCGGCAAAGTCTATGCACCGTGCATTTTTATGTTTCGTGTTTTCACATCGACATACGCTCACGTATTGAACGAAGGCAAACGAAGTCATTCAGTCTCAGTTGAGCATTCAAACAAGGAGGTTGTGTGTCGCTTGTGGTAGGCATTACACTGAGACAATTGTTTAACAAATAAAGAGAATGCGATATTTTTTATGCCGCACATTTTTTCCGTAAACCCGATTCCTTAGTATATTTCTCCCAGTGCTGCTCACCCATACAACGACAGAATTGAGATTGTATGAGTTTGCCGGTCACTGTTTTAGACTGTCTGGATGTTTTAGACAGTCTGGAGAATCATGTTTGCGGGATCTTCAATGAAGTCGCAGAAATGTTGCAGCCACTGGGCACCGACAGCACCATCAACGGTTCTCTGATCGGCAGGTAAGGTAACATTCATTACATTAACTTCTTAGAAACCTTGTAGACTGTCTGGATCAGATAGAATATGGTGTGCGTGCTGCTCGAACACTCCGAATAACAGACTTTTTATACTGTTTGTGCACGTGTTACAGTTTCATTCAAACTCTGGCTTTGAGGTCATCATTGATTTTTTTTTTTTTGAAAAGCATAATGAACTGTATCCAATACACCAGCAGCTGTAACACCCGATCTTTCAACAGTTTCATTGACTTCTATATACTATATATGTGATTGTATAATACTTGTGACAATAATGCTGATGATGGCGATAACGATATGATGATGATGTTAATGTTTACAATCACAAGTGTCAACATGTTGGTTGCTCCTTTTCTTCTGCTGTTACACATACAATATTTATATATGAAACAATGTTTTTGTTTTATATATAAAACAACGTTTTTACCTTTTACATATAAAATTCACAACTTTTTCATCGTTCTCGACAGTATGATTATTTTTATGATAAATACTATTTCCCTTTTGTCATCAATGGACGATAAGAGAAAGGCCAAGGTTATCGCAATTGTTAAAGTGGTTTATTATTGCAAAATTATGCAGAGATTTTTAATTATATGTAACATCGAAAACCGCATTGTTTATGTTTCCTCACTGTTTATGATTCACAACAAAAAAAACCGGATATGTATGTAAATTAGGAATAACTGAGAAAGGAGGATGTGAACAGGACTATCATTTGAAAGTCTAACATAGGAATAGGAATAGAGATGTAGATGTTCACAGCTTTATAAACTTACCGGCAACTTTTTCTATTTATATGACAAAAGGTTCAGAAAATTTTACCTAAAAATAAACAAAAAAATCGATATTTAGTAGATTTAGACATTTAGTAGACTAGATATTTAGTAGACTAAACAAATCGATATGAAAATTCGTAAATATAACGTAAATATTGATTGCAGCAATGAACATTTTCGTACATCGTTTTGTCGTAATGAACATTTACGTTGTGGCGATGTATTTATAAATTAGCGCACTTTTGATGAAAACTTTTCTTAGTCTAAAAATTGAATGAATCCACTTCCAAACAATTAAATACTTATCCATACTAAAAATAAAACTATGGCCCAATTTATGAGTGGTTATATAAATTGGTAAATCTGACTTTAAATACGAAAAGAGTTTTTTCAATGCTTTGTCAGATAAACTTACTAACAATATGGCAACACTGGCAAATATCACGAAAAGTAACGAAAATTTACTTACACTTTCAAAACAAAATAAAAATATTTAAAGTAATGAAATTTTGAAATAAATTGAGCCGAAATCAAGTTTTAACTGCACTACGAGTTAAATGATACGCCTTTATTGTTGTTTCAAACAGGATGGTGATTATAATTTTTTTACCTTAACAATTAAAGAAGCTTTGTCTTTGTTCTTCTTTTTGTTTTCTGTCAAAATCATATGGTCACTTGTTCATAGTTTAAATGCCCAAATTTGGCTGTTTAAACAGCAATAAACTATTGACCTAAAACATGAATTCAGAGTTTAAATTATGTTTGATCGTTGATGATTTTGCACTCAAAAATTGGACCTAAGACACACATTTATGCGCCAATATTCTCTAGAAAATTTGTCCTGTTTAAAGGCCGGTACTAACTTCGTTCGTACAAAAAATATTGAGATAAATAAGTTTGTTTTTCTGTGTAATTGACCAGCAACATATCGGTTGTAGCAACCGTAAATTTGGCCACCGAGTTTCCGTATCCTAAGTTAGACGTTGGCACAACCACACGAGTGTCCGTATCCTAAGTTAGACGTTGGCACAACCACACGAGATGCAATCACATCCGAATTGAGGTTGTCACGATTGAATTTAGTTCCTACAACGACACAATTCTCCGTTTGATTTACAGAGTGACGTTATTGCTTTTGTTTATGACAGATCAGAGGTAAATGTATTCGTTCAGTTTCTCGAAGTTATAACACTTTTGCAGATTGCTTTTCAATTCTGGACAACTCTGCAGTAATATCTCGCCAGATAATTGTTACTGCTGCTCGTTTTATTCGTGTTGACTGCAGCTTTTCACACTATGATCTATGAATTAATATGTTGAAGAGATCGCACGATAGGGTGTCGCCTTGGCTGAGGCCTCGCCTCGTAAAATCTTTTACTGAGGATTTTGTGTCGGTCAGTGTCGTACTCCAAAGTCGTGTCAGCTTAGCAGCTATACTAAGCTCCGACGTAGCGTGGTACAGTTTTTCCCGTATCAGGCTATCAAAGGCAGCATTATAACCTACAAAGCGGTGGTAGGTGTCGATCGGTTTTTCGTCGGTTTCCTCCACGATTTGTCGTAATGTGAACATCTGGTCGGTCGTTGATTTTCCGGGTCCATAGCCACACTGATAAGATCCGATCAGGTTTGCAACAAATGGATGTAGTCTTTCCCACATTATTAATATTCCAGGGTAGTGGGTACATATACTAGGGTTAACTTTTTTAAATAAAGGATGATAAGTCATCCAGTTTGCTATGGCTCCAATCGTCCAACCAGATTTGGCATATGAGCTAATATAACTCTTTGAAGAGCTCAGGTGGGGGTCCATCAGCACCTGCAGCTTTGTTATTCTTATGCAGGGAAGTTGCTGTCCTAACCTCGTCTAGGTTAGGAGGGGACAATCGACACCATAGTCTTGTATTTGCTCTACTATCTCACCTGTATTGGAGTCTCCTAGGACAAGTAAACTGGGGGAGTGAGATCTACATATCCCCAACAAACTCTGCACATATGCGATTATAGTACCGTCCTTGTTTCTATAAAAGCGGGGGCAGTAGGTGTGACTTTCCACTTTGCCGTAGAATTTAACGGCCTCGTTCTTCCTTGTATATATTTCAATTTTCTCACACCCGCGCAGTCTCCACAACAATTTTTCCTTCCTAAAAATGAACGAGGTTCCTATGTCCTTTTCTTATTATACTACTCCGTCGCGGTTCGCGTTGCAGCTGCCTGAAGCGTTGCCATACGTGCAGAGTTATTTCATCATTTGCAATGCGACACTCCTCCTCGTATCATGGTATGTCTTTAAGCGATTATTCGTAACCAGTTTTCATAGAGTGGAAAATGTATTTCCAGTTCGCTTTAAGATCTAGAGATGGGAGTTCATTATAAGAATTTGCTGCATTGGTATATCTGGTAATTTCAGAAGTCCAGCTTTTTATGTGTCTGATTTGGTACGAATTTCGCTCTGCTTAACCTTGTGTGAACATTTGCTGCCACCAGATAGTGATCGGAACCGATATTAGCGCCTCGAATCACATGGTCGTCCATTAGAGTGCCTTCCATAAATTAAAAAAACATGGTTTCCCATTACATCTCATGAAGAGCTTGGACAGAGCTTCTCACAACCCGTGAGCTGTGCGCTTTCTAGTTTTATGCTGGGACGTACAGTTTTACACCGATCCCGAATGGTATTTTGAGAAGATTTTTCATGGCTTAATACTTGATAGTATCGCCGTCACTCAGCAAGGTTACCGCGAGATAAGCAGGGGTCGAACCACCAGCCATTGCACCATCGACGGCAATCATTTACCAGGTGATAATTCTGGTTTTTCGTTTGTTGATCAGGGGACATCCAAGTAGCCTTGTGGATGTCTTTATGTTGGAATTTCGTACTACAGCCAACCGTGTTGTTTGCCGTGGCGTACTCATTTATTTATTGGAATTGGCAGTCTCATTTTATTATTGGAATTGGAAACGTGTAGACTGAATTTAATGATGGTTGATTCACAGACATTTGGGACGCCTACTTTACCAGTAAAATCACGTAAGACAACCATATTGACATCAGGGCAAGGGCAGCGATCATATGCATGTTCTACAATATATGCTCGGTGTCATCGCCTTTATCTTCCGTCGGGTTATGAGAACAAATTAACGAAATGATGAAGTATGTCGTTTTTATGCGGTTGATGGTTATACGTTATATATACGTAGCCGTCAGTGGTGCAATGGTTAGTGTGCGCGGCTCTTGTGCATGAGAAGGTGGGTTCGATCCCTGCTCAGACCACCTTACATTTCTTTCGACGACGGTCACCTCGCTTAGTGATGGCGACACTATCGAGTACTTAGCCATGAAAAAGCTCTCGAAATACCGTTCGGAAAACTGTAGGTCCCAATCAGTGAGTGTAAAAACTAGAAAGCGCACATCTCGCTGATTGTGAGAAGCTCTACTCAATCCCTTCATGGGAAGTTATGGGACACCATTTTTTTATGGGGGTCTCTAGGGTTGAACCTAGAGATTCGACGTCGCAGCATTTTGCCCACTGTGTAGCCGTAAACAAATTCATGCGTTTTCTCATGGCAGCGCTAATGTATGTCACAGTTTTCTTCCTTGTCCCTACCATGTATTCCTCCTTCCTTGGACATCCTCCTCCGAGGGCATCTGCCATTACAAGTGCATATCGTATATGTGGGGTAACAAATTTAGTAAAACTCACATTCCTGCAGAAGTTGGAAAATACCAACGAAACGTTAGACACACAAATAAAATAAATCACTTTATTTGAATTTAAAGAGTGACCTTGAAACTCTGACTAGAAATTTCTAAGAAAAACACACTAAGAACGACAAAAAAGGTCGATAAAACTCAATATCTGTCACATGTTCGTGAAATCATACAAATCATCTTCTCCAAAATTGTGGGCCACAATAATATTGGGAAATTTTAAAAATACACTAAGTACCAAAAGTGATGTAAAGGAAGCAAAAACAGAATATGCTAAAATGAGAATTGTATTACAAAATGAGAAATTCTCCAAAATTGTAATAAAGTTTGAAATGTTTTATTTTTCTTTTTATTTCGAGGAAAAACTCCTGCATAAAATTCCTAATTATTGCTTCAAAATATTAAATGTTGTTTTTTGCTTTAATTAAAAACAATTAAACTCATAATTTCTACAAAACGGCTCATTACCCGAAGTCGTCACATTTGTACCCAAATACCATCAGTTTCGTTTACTTCCATGAAAAAGAACAATTGATTACAATGAATTTATTATCCAAAGAGGAAACAAAATTCCCCAGTGGAAATCAAGCATATCAAGTAATGCATCAATAAATATTTACATATTCATACACGGCACCTCTTTTGTCATACTTAGATTGTACGAGAATCAGAATATAAATCTGTTCATCTCTGTAATACATGTACAAGTACACGAGTAGGTGTATAGAGTGATAAATACTGTACACTGAAACAAAATAGATTTGGTAAAGTTGTAACTTGTACATGCAAAAATCTGAAAAATTTACGAAGAACATAACACGTCCCGGTAAACCCCAGTACTAACTTCATTCGCACAAAAAATTTTGAGCAATACCAATTTGTTTCGCTGCGAAATTGGTCAGCTACATACCAGTGTTGACAATTATAATTTTGTCTGTTTTTTAATTTATTATTTTAGATTAAAAATCTCTTGTTTGATAAATTGAATTAGAGTTGTCAACATTGATCATTATGTTAATTTTGGAAACATTACAACATTAAAATGTTGCTCGATATATATTGCTGATATTGCGTGAACAACTTAATACTACACGAGCGGAGACCTCTCGTCGATATTTCACACGAATTTTTTGTATGGAGTTTTGTAAAATTTCACATGAAATTTTGATCTTAGTACTGGCCATAGACTAATACATATCTAGATAAACTTATTCTCTCATCTGACGTTTCATTTCACACTCTTCGTGATGCGGTCGGTGTGATAGAGAGATGTTTGACGAAAAGTGATATACACCAGGTGGAATTACAATAACTTCTTGCTTTAATTTTTCATGCCATTTTGGTGAAAAACTGTGAAATTTAAATGTGTTTTAAACTTTTTTATTGACTGTTACTGTTAGCATACATTTGTTTTGTATTTAACACAATAATTTTAACACACAAAACGAAATACCGTTGTTATTATTTTGTTCGTTGTTTTGAACCATTGCCTCTATCTGGTATTAGTAAAGCAATTCTTTTCAACATCAAACGTATACATCACACGAGGACAAATGTCAGAAATTTGGTGAGTGAAAGATTTTCTCTACCCATATTTACTCTATGGTACTGGCTTTCAGTACGGGCTTAGTTCAGGCCATAGACTAATGCATACATAAATACTTGTATTCTCTCATCTGACGTTTCATTTCACACTCTTCGTCGTAGGTTTGTGGAAATGAGAGAAATTAAATTTAAAATTAACTTACACCAGGTGGAGTTACAAAATATATTCACTTAACTTTTTCATGTCGTTTTGGTGTAGAACTGAACAATTTACACGTATTTTCCATTTTCATGTTGACTTTTATCGTTGGTATACATTTGTATTGTATTTAACACAACTAGTTTGCCACAAAAACACGAAATTCGGTTGTTCTTCCTTTGTTGGACGTTGTGTACTATTGCCTTTATCTGGTATTATTGAAGCCATATTTTCCACCATCCAATATTTACTTTCCACCGTACCTATGACG
This sequence comes from Phaonia tiefii, assembly GCA_963931995.1. NCBI lineage: Eukaryota > Metazoa > Arthropoda > Insecta > Diptera > Muscidae > Phaonia > Phaonia tiefii. The sequence goes on along the minus strand of OZ008367.1, from coordinate 365,854,695 downwards.
TTTAATTTATTGAGAGAATAAAAGTATCTACTTATGTATGTATTAATCTAGAAGCACCCTGTTCCAACCATAGAGTAAATTTATAGTAGAGCCGCCATTTGTCTCATCTGACGTTTCCTTTCACACTCTTCGTGATGCGGTCGGTGTTATAGAGAGATGTTTGACGAAAAGTGATATACACCAGGTGGAATTACAATAAGTTCTTGCTTTAATTTATATTATAATTATGTTATAATTAATCATCCAAAATGAATCCCATTCAGCTTAAGTTCCTTAAAAAATTTAGGATTAACTCTACGGGGATTGGAAACAATAAATAGACTAATACGAAGGAAACAATTGCATCATACGAAGTTCGTTCAGCTCTCTAAAATTTCGTTTGAGCCGAAAGAAATTGTTCTTTGGGAACACGCTGAAAAAAACGGCCTCTGTAACATATTCTCCCAAACATATTCTGCAGGAACCATGTATACACTTGGATCACACTTCAAACATTCATATGTTTGCAATTCCCAAACACACTTGTATTTAAATGCATGTTTACTAGCAAACATGTATGTTTTTACATGGATACATATGCATACTTTATCAGAAACATCCATAATCTTACGTGGAAGCATTCGCGTGTTTCCCCCAAACCTCTATATAGTTACGTGGAAACATATGCGTATTTCTTCCCAAACATAATAATATTTGGAAACGAATTATTCAATAATATATATGTATATGTTTATCATAATTAATTGTATCTATATAAATCCATATTTATAAATAATTAATACACAAAATTGAAAGATTACAACGGCTCTTTTACGAGTACTTGCATTGGATACTATATTTGTTTTCTTATGAAATGGTTATCTGCTGCTCTTTTGCTTCTCCTTTCTTTGTTGGCTCTCACGGTTTTGTGTCAACTATGCGTTGGTTATCACTATACACACAATCAATATTCTTAGTTCAAGCAAGCTAAGCGTCTATTAATTACTTGTGTTTTTTAATTATATTTCACAAATGGTCCGCCGTGCCGATTATCTCAGTAAAGGCTCCACACCAACATCACGAACCGTTTAACCATCCGAGCCTTTGTTTATTCTTTTTTCACTCACCAAGCGCTTTTAGACAAACCATTGACGACTGAATACATGGGGGAATATTTATGAATCGCTGACCGAGAGAATAATAAAAAAATAAAGATACACACTTACAAGATAAACTCTCTCGTTGTCCCTCTTTCATTCTCTTGCTCTCGAGAGATCATAAACAGTGCAACAAACACAGTTGTATTTGTATCACAAACACAGTTGTATTTGTATCACAAACAAATATATATTGGGGTCTCAAAGGCATATATTATAACATATTAAGCAGTGTGTCTCAAACACGTAATATTGAATAGCGAAAACAATGTGTTTACACGCAAGTATATTATATTTGCGACAAGCTCCAAACACACGTTATATTCGCATCCAAACAACAAAAAACGACAGGTTTTTCGGCGTGTATATACATAAATGCAGGGGAAAATTTAAAAAATATATATATAAATATAAGTTTAAAAAAATTCGAGGAATAAAAAAAGTTGTCAAAAAATGGGGGAAAATACTTTGGCTGAGCAAAAAAAAAATTGCTTAAATGTTCGCATATATCTCGTATCGGAGTCAGGGTTTTGGAATTGCGATACAATGTTGATACATATTATAATAATCATCGAAAGAAATGTAAGTGGATCGAATCCAAAACCTCAGGCACAAGAACCGCGCACTACCATTGCACCACCAAAGGCTTCTCAAATTACCGTTCGGAACAGGTGTAAAACTGTAAGTCCTAATCACTGAGTGTAAAATTAGAAAGAGCGCATTGCTCACTGGTTTTGAGAAGCTCTCCCCAGTCCCTTCATGGATACGGATATGGATGCGGATAGAGATAGATTTAGCAAAGTTCATTTCAACAGTAGTTGTATCGTACCCAGCTCTTTACTGTGAGTTCGATTTCTACTCTGACCACCTAAGATCATTTTCGACGGCGGTAACCTCGCTTAGTGACGGCGATACTATCGAGTACTCAGCCATGAAAAAGTTTATCAAAATTCCTTTGGGAACCCGGTATAAAACTGTAGGTACCAATCATTGAGTGCAGAAGTAAAAACCGCACAGCTCACTGGTTGTGAGATGCTCTCCGCAATCCGTTCAAGGGGTGTCATGGAAAACATTTTTGTTTAATCGATGTAAGATTTCCCATAAGAATTCTCAGAAGTATTGTATTACGCAAAAACTTTTCCGTATTTTCTCAGTGTACCTGCCTAATACATTTATAAGCTTAAATATCGAATCGTAACAATCGAAACGATTCGATTCGTAAAAGCCCACTTGGCTACGCCAACACTTACCTATGAATGTTCAAGTAAATACAAATAACATTTGTATGGAATTCATCGAAATGTAATCCATAATCGTTTAGCTATCGCATCAAGTAGGTACGAGTACTACGGGATTGGCTTCTAGACGTTGGATGGTAGGTACCATTGATTGTTGTATATGGATGTACTTCATCATAACAAGTCAACCCAAAATGATCTCAATTAGCAGAGAGAATTGTCAATAGGAATGTCAATAGCAGTTCGAAATCATTTTATTAAATCAAACAACCAGAACAAGAACAACAACAAATACAGCAAAACACCAATTGCTGTTCATTTATTGATTGTTGGCTAATAAAACAATAACGAAGAAATTGAAATGTTAATTGAGAAATGTACATGATTGCAATGGCCGTTCATTCGATTGTTACGCTACATGGAAGTTTAAAGGATTTGTTGGTTGTGTCAATCGCTTAAGTGAACTTCGAAATCAAGTGATGCCACAAGGAGTGAATCTGTCATATTAATATGTTATATATCTACATATGTATGTAGCTAAAGGGTGTTAATATATGCATACATACATATATGTCCTTTATTTATTTAAACAGAATATAAAAATATAAAACAATATTACAACACATTAATTTTAAAAAAAGGTTGACCAAGAACATATGGCGTCAACGAATTCTCTCCATATTACATTAATATTTATGCTCAATCCTACTTTTTCGCATTTTCGGAGAGTCGGTTTAATTTAGCCTCGATGTCATATGTCAGCTGCTTAGTCGATATCATGTAGATGTTCATACATAGTCTACTGAATACAGAACGGTGTTTCTGCATTTGTTGTCTCCATTACCTCGGTCATATGTGAAACAAATAATTGTCTAACTCCTGCAGATGTGGTAAAAGATTGGCTTTCCTTCCCATTAAAACGAACTTTATACGCTGCATCTTTGTACAGTTCACGGATCATGGACACTATCTTATCAGGTATCACCTTTTTGGTCAAGGTGAACCACATTGAGTTGCGGCGTGCGCAATCAAACGCTTGTTCGAAATCTAAGAAAAGAAGATACAGAGGCGAGTGTACTTCAACTGAATGTTCTCTGATTATACGGAGTGTGTTCACGAAGTCGGCACACGAACGACGTGGCCTAAAACCCGCCTGTTCCTTCCGCACAATTTTCTCCACCACCGGAGAGATCCGCTGAAGAATAAGGGTCGCCATTACTTTGCCTATTGCATTTAGCAGTGTACTACCTCTCCAGTTCCTCCATAGCGTTAGATCACCTTTTTCGACATAACATAGTGATAAGCACCCCCTCTTTCCACTCCTGATGACCAGCGTAATGACATCGGCTAACGCTGGTGCACTATATTTCAACAGTTCCTATGGAATGTAATCGGGACCAGAAGATTTCTGATCCTACATTTTACCCAGTGCCACCTCGATCGCTGCTTTCGACGGTACACTAGAGGGGTATACTGATCTTGATCATCCGGAAGTCTAGATTGCGTCGTTAAGACTTCACTCCATCGCTCCACTTGCTGATCCGGTGAAGATATCTCCGTGTCATAATTAGCTTTTAACGATGCCGTCATCCTGATGTTTTTGCCGCTCAGCTGTTTTTATTGAAGAGTACACAATACGGAATTTATCTACACGCGACTTTTTCGATTTCATGCACTACGTGCTGATTGACGATGGTCAGATTTTAACTTCGTCTTTAACGTTGGTGTCTTCGATCGTATACGAATATCGTGCAGGCGTTCATAATTCCGAATTTCGGTCCAGGGTTCTGCACTAATCCAAGGTTTATTCACATATCTTTTCTCGCCAAGGACCTCCGTGGCTATTTTCTTCAACATTCGAACAATGCCTGGTCACGTATTTTGACTGTCCTGTGCCAAATTGGAGCGTAAAGTTTGATCGTACATCCTGAAGACGGTCTGTATTGTACTATACGATTTTGCCTCTAATACCGGTGACAGTCGCTGGAGGGAGACGGAAGGTGCCCACTAAAAGTGGGTGGTCGCTATCAATATCAGCACCACGTCTAGTTTTGACGTCCAGCAAGGCACCCAGAAACATCTTGTAACATGACGTCATAATCCGCCGGTACATAATAGTCTATACTTCACCGCCATTCACACCCGCATACTTCCCTCGTCTACCCGTCACCTAAGCGTACACAACATCCATCGCTTACACCAAACACCGCGATCAATCACACTCACTGACAAACACACAAGCTCTGCCGACGTTGGGTAAATAGTAGCAGCGAACGAGTCAATGGCCACACAAGAATGAGTGCTTTGATGCAATTCTCATTTACGCCACTACAGCTATGGTACTTAATGTTAAGGTCGACTAGACTCAGGGTCGCTTCCGAGCGAACAACCCGATAAGATTATATCATTATATCTGGGGCTCTAGTTCTGCAAAGGACAGGAGCAAATTTGGGATCCGTTCTTTAGTAAAGACGCTGTAAATACATTTCTACACGGGGGCTTCGGCTCACTGTTCCTACACAGGGGATTTGGCTAACTGTTCCTACATAGGGGTTTCGGCTCGCCATTCCTACACAGGGGCTTCGGCTCACTGTTCCTACACTTACTGTTTCCATGCAGCCTATCCCATGATAACCGATCACGAACCTTTTTCACCGGACATGTAAAGCACATACCGAGCAAGGAACCTGCATATCCGATACCGATCTTCGCAGCGAATCTGAATAATCGCGTGTGCCAGACATTGAGTTCTCGATCATCTTAAAATCGGCCAGTCCGCAATCTGTTCCCATAGTAGTATTGTTGAGCCAAGACTAGCATTCCAAGAAGAGTGTTGTCAAGCCAAGACACGTGCCCCAAAAGGAGTGTATTGTCAAGCCAAGACAAGTGTCCCCAGAAGAGTGTTATCAAGCCAAGACGAGTGATCCCAAGTTAAGAGGGGCATACGAAGCGAGTGAATCAATTGATGTTATTCCTGCAAATCAAATTTCTTTGTAAATTAAGCAATAAAGAATATAAATTCGAACCCCCGAAAAGGGTAAACTATTCCGTTCTTATTTCGAAAGGTTTGGTGGATCCTAACAAAAGACTTTGGACATGACTGAGCTTACCTCAGTCCTCGACAAAACCACGTTACAATCTTGCTGACAAATATATGCTCAATTTGACTGAGGTTTCAACATAAGGCTGGTTACCAATGTGAATATTAAAAACAAAATACTAAGGGTAGAAATAATAATACTGCATCCACAGATATAGGTTTGTAAGGAAAACTCAGTAAGTATCCTTCTGCTTACTAACCTATTTTCGTAGTACAAAATTTTTTGTTTGCAAGGTCTCACTAGATAACGACGGCCAAAAAAATATTTATCGAGAATCGAAATACTTGATTCAAAAGTAAATGTAAACCACATGTATCAAAACTAAATTATCGATAACACAAGTATAAAAGTAACAGTTATTTTTCCAATAGGAATATTACAAAGGTGATTTTTAGAACTTCATTATCCCGTTTAAAAATAGTCAATGATATATAAGTAATGTTTCAAATAGCTAATTTAAATGTATCGATAACATTTTAGCTTCAAAACTATCGCAACATAGAAGAATGCTCAAAACATAATGTTTAGGATCTCGGCGACTCGGTAAGAAGGAATCTATCGTTTACTTATGTACAACATACATCAAAACTACGTTATCGATAACACAAGTATAAAAACAATGGTTGTTTTCCCAATAGAAGTGCTCCAACTATAATTTTTAGAACTTCATTATCCCGTATAAAAATAGTCTATGATATAATCTTTCAAATACCTAATTTAAATGTATAGATAACATGTTAGCTTCAAAACTAACGTATCGGTATCACAAGTATCGAAACATAGAGGAATGCTCAAAACATAATGTTTAGGATATCGGCAACTCGGTAAGAAATAATCTATTGTCTACTTATGTACCACATGTATTTAAACTAAATTATCGATAACAACAGTATAAAAACAACGGTTAATTTTCCAATAGAAGTGCTCCAATGATGATTTTTAGAACATCATTATCCCGTATAAAAATAGTATATAGATAATCTTTCAAATACCAAATGTAAATAGTATATCGATAACATGTAAATATTAAAACTAAGGAATCGATATCGCAACATATACGAAAGCTTAAAACATAAAGTTTAGGATCTCGGTATCTCGGCTAAAAATAATTTATCGTCTACTTATCTCGAATTAATTAAAAGTTATCAACTAAACTCAAGTTGTAGCCTCATTCGTTTCTGCTGAATCGCGAAGAGGTCATTTCTTTCATTGTGGTCCTTCGATGTGAATATAAAGTGGGTTGCTACTTATAACGTGACGTGCAAGCAACGAAGTGTGTAGACATATGACTTAAAACTGTACATCAGTAGATCCTTCCTCGAATATAAAGGGTATTACAAAGCAATCCCTTCATTGTGGTCCTTCGATGCGAATATTCAAAGTGTATGTATCTATTAAGTGTATTTGATAACGTACAAAAGCAGAAGCGTGCCGAAATGACCCATAAAACTTTACATCTCTAGATCATGGCGTTCGACATGATTATAAACGGCGTAATAAAGTATGATCCTTGACAATGAGTTTCTAATTATAATGAATATTTTATGGACTTCATGCACAGCAGGGTAAAGAATTGTCGCCTACAACTTTACATCGCTGCATTACTGTATTTCATATGAATTTAAATGGCGCTTGCATTTGGGTATATCCGAACATCTGTCTCAATTACTCGCATGTCAATCCAATAATTATGCACCAGACACATCAATTATAAAATGATAAACCATAGGATAGGAACAATGGCAAATGTAAAAGTCCAGAATCAAGTCAATAAATAGTACAGCTTAACTTAAGCTCGAATTATTTGCCTGCTGGTCATCAGATCACACGATATTCTATTTGCTGGAATGGATGATGCCATCTCATCAATTTAATAATGACGATTATGTGGATGTTGATGCTGATACTGATGGCGATGGCGATAACAATGGTGATTCTACTGATGACCGCTAATGCTGGTCTCTGTTCTGGCATGGTGGTGTCACTGCTGTTGGTGCTTTTGCTGTTGATGGCGCTGCGGATGGATGGCGTTATCGATGTTAACGATAATCTAATGATGATTTTATCCAATCCATCACGTTAACGTTTAACATTTAACGTCACTTCTTTCTTCTAGTCACTACTATGACTCTCGGCTCGTTCTTCTTTCCTAGATTTTGTTTTTTTTTTCTTTTTGTACTTGATACTCATAAAAAGTTAATTGTGTCTAAATGTATATTTTTATGGTTTGTTTATTTTTCTTGATTGTGGTCTTTTCTTTCACTTGGATTTTTTGTTTTTTTTTTGCCTTAACCATTATTGGTAACGATGCTGGGAATGGGGATAATGATTAAGTAACCACAGGCTTTCAACGCACAGTGGTGGGCAACTATTAAAGTTTGGGTATAACGAAGTTGAGTGGTGCAAGGTTAGAATAACCCAATAAAGCATGTGATACCAAACAAGTTGTAGGACAAAGTAGCTACGTACCATTGAAGATATGTATGCAAAGGGTGTATCAGTAAGTATGCACTGTTCCATTTTAAAAAATTTTCCATAAAAAAAGTTGTGATTTTTTTATTGAATTGTAAAGAAGACATGGTCTGATTAAATATGGATTAAAATATCCGTCAAATGGCCTTCACGGCTCTGATGAGAGGCCATTACTCTTTTCATGAAATTTTCCATGACCTTTACACAGAGATGTGGCTGTATCTCACCGATGACGCGTTGGATCTCGGATATGAGCTCAGGAGTTGTTTCTTGTTTATTCGCAGAAAGCCGAGATTTCACAAAACCCCAAATCGCATGATCTTGTTGCCCAGTCGACATCAGAATTTCTAGAGATAATTTGTTCTGGAAATCGTTGCTGCAATGAATCAACTGTTTCATGCGCGATATGACAGGTGGCGCAGTCTTGCTGAAGTCATATGTCATCCAGATCCATGCCATCCATTTAAGGCCACAAGAACTCCGTTATCATGTTCATGTAACAAAAGCCGTTCCCAGTCACTGCAATTTCGGCCTCATCTTCAAAAAAGTAAGGCCCAAACGTGCCGCGTGATCAAAATCCACACCAGACAGTTGCTCCTTGTAGGTGCATTTGTTTCTCATGGATTGCATGAGGATTTTCTGAGCCCAAAATTCGTCAATTTTGTGTATTCACGAAGACATTCAGATGGCAATGCGCTTCATCGGAGAAGATGACTTTTCTTTTGAAAAATTGGCATTGATTTCACTTTGCTCCATTATCCGTTGAACGAATTGCCCGCGCTTTCCATGGTCTGCTGGTTTGAGCTCCTGACTAAGCTGAATTTTGTACGCATGAAGGTGGAGGTCTTTTGTCAAAATTCGCTGCGTAGTGCTTTGTGAAATTTGAAGTTGTTTAGAATGATGCCGAATTGATGTTTTCGGATTTTCGGCGACACTCTCGTTTACAGCAGCAATGTTTTCAAGACGCACAGGAGTTCTACTGTCAATAACCGACACAGTTTCTTCAAATTTTTTAGTCACTCTTCGATTGGTTGGCATATTATGTGCACTTTCTTGACTGAAAATTCGTCGATGTTTGCGAGCGGTCTCAGCATAAGTTTCTAAATTTTTTTAATAAGTTTTCTCAATTATAACGCGTTGTTCTTTCGTAAATCGCTCCATTTTTTATAATCGGAATAAACATATGTAACAGCCGCCAAATTTCAGAGTTGCCATTTGTACAAAAAACATTACACTAAATTTAAAAAGGGCACTCTTACTGAGAAACTCTTTATAATAAATAAATAAAATAATGTTTTCCCATTACATCCCGTGAAGGGACAGGGGAGACCTCCTCTCAATCAATGAGCTGTGCGCTTTCTATTGTAATTGTCACTGACTGGGACCTACTGTTTAATACTATGACCGTCGTCGAAAGTAATGTAACGTGATCAGCAATGGAACCCATTTTCTCATGAGCAATAATGGAACACACTACACAATAAATATGAACGACCAGCATTATCTTGCAGCAACCATGTATTACATGTTTGCAAGCATTGTTTTCGTGAATTGAAGATCTGCTGCTTTTTGTTTCTTTATTGTAACAGACAAACAGAGCCACATTTGTGTAACAAATACATATATTATAACCTATTAATCATTGTGTCCCAAACATGTGATATTGAATAGCAAACATAATGTGCTTGGACTATACTATACTACTATATACTATACTATACTATATTTGCGACAAGCTACAAACACGTTATATTTGCATCCAAACAACAAAAAAATACAAATTTTTCAGCGTGTAACTATTGCACCACAATCACAGGAGATATAATAATTGAAGTGAAAATGACTAACGGACTAATTCATAAAAAGTTGTGGGAGGTTTGAGAGATAGTTTATCATACAAAAATCGCCTCTTAAACCTCTCACAACTTTTTATGAAGAGGGGGGTAAGACTATTAATTGTAACGGCTGTTTTTTACAGGTTCACAACTTTCAGTTGGTAACACCAATTTATTTTCAATTTGGGTAATCTTTTTCGAGCAAAACGATACTAGAGAATTCTTATCGCATTTGGTGTTTTCGTGTTATATAACTTGATCATTCCATTCCAACAGCTGATGAGGATTTGTGACAACATCCGAAACAACTAACTATACAGTTTGCCATGCCATGCGAATATTCAATACATTTATTGAAATTTATAGATCTAATTAATGAAGACCATTACCAAATGGTTTGATTACATTTCAATAGCTTTATGATAGGTTTCATAAAAACAATGAAAAATTTGCATAGATGTAAGGAAAAATGTCATTGATTGTATGACGATTTTCATAGATCCTACACTCAAAAAAATATGTTGGTAAACACAGAAGAAACACTACTGAAAAGGGGACAGCAAACATATTTGCTATCACAGCAAACATTGGTTTGTTGTTTCAGCAAACAGTATGTTAGCTATTTTATCAACCCTGCAAAAATTCTGTTGTTATGGCAGTTCATTTGCTGTAATAACAAACAAATTGCCCGCTGATAAGTAGCATAGATTGTTTGCTATTAATAACAAACTTTTTTTTTTAAGTGTATAAAATGTTCTTTTCACAGAATCTATGAGTTAGTTTCATTGGACACTCCATTTTCGAGATACAGTTATATGGGCGTTTTAGCGATCTTTTATTTGAAACAGTTTTAGTTTTAGCGATTAAAAAAAAAGAGAACATTGGTTCAAACCTCCTCTGGCGGTAAGCAAAAACTAACTACCTTCTAAGGGTTAATAATGATTTTTGTCATTTTGCTGTTTCCATCGAAAATAGTCCACATAATATAATGGCTTTTGTCATATTTCATCTTTTATCTAGCACTTGGGCTAAGATTTGTGTTTTGGAGTGTTCGGTCACATATATTGAAATTTTATGGCGATAATTTTTGTAGAACATTTTGACTACGCCCCCCGTCATTTTGGAGAAGTTTTTTGCGAGTTTTCAAAAAAAAGGAAAAATCATGGTTATACGTGACAGTTAGAGGGTTAATTTGTTCCACAAAAATGTTTATCTGAATCTTTTCTATAAAAATTTTGAACATATTTTGTACGTCAGAAGTAAGGAACACACAAGGGGCGGAAACTTTGACCCGCCCTAAAAAAAATTCTGATCAGATCTAGCAAAACGTCGATATGTACACGTATATTTTTTTGACCTTTCTACCAGAATCCGTTGACAGAACCCCATCATTTTTTTGGTGTCGCACAGTGTTATTAGTTTTGCAACTGAACTCGCCGATTCTCAGCTAAAACCATTTTCATATTTAGCGATTGTTAGAGTTTTGCCACCATTTTTAAATAAATATTCTCCCGTACTAATTGGACAAAACAACCCTCAGAAACTGCAGAGAAGTTACTTTTTCCATTGGACGCTCCGTTTCCGAGATATAGACATTGTTTCTAAATTTTTTTCTAATTTTTTCATATTTTCGAACAAAAATGGAGATGTTACCCTGGGTAACCAACGCCGTGGGAAATGTGTAAAGGCCGCCTAACTATTCCCCATATGTAGTAAACAATCGTAATGGGTAATATTTTCAACAATACCCTGTGGGTAATGGGTGATCGTGATCGGTAATTCCCCAATGTCGTGAGTAACTACCCATTGTTTTCCCCCATACCCTGTCTGTAATGGGTAATCATGATGGGTAATTCCACATCGTTGTGGGTAAGTACCCGTTATTTTCCCATAGCCTGAGGGTAATGTGTAAACGACCGCTACCCATTCCCTACGACAATGACAATGTTTTACTCGGGGTAAGCCATTGCCCCCGAAATACGAACCCTGGTAGAAAGAGACAATTCAAGAGAGATATCACTTACATATGAAAGTATGAGTGTGTGTGTATCTACACTTGTTCTTTGTACATATGTCAACAAAAATGTCTATGGTTGCCACAAATGTAAATTATAACAGTTTTGACGTTCGTTTACAACTATACGCGCGACTTTTACGATGAACATTTTTATTTAGGGGAAACGCTTCAACTGTTGGGGTCAACGATGGGTATATGCAGACCAAGGAACTACAAATTTAAACAAGAAGCCAAAACCACGTCATGTGTAAAAAGCATAGTACGAAGAGCGCTCTTTTTCCGCTCGCTCGCCAATGAATAAATCGCGAGCGAACGCAATTTTCAACTCGATCAAGATTTTAGTTCACCACGATCGCGATTGTAAAAAGTCAAACTCGCGAGCGTGTTATAAATTTAAAGATCTTAAAATATAACTCGCTCATCATTTTAACAGGCAGAAATCGCGAACGAGCTTAAAAATTAAAGAACGCAATTTACGACTCCCGAGCGCAAAAAGATCGGATCGCGAGCCCAAACCTTTAAGTTTGTGTCCCCCAGGGGATATGCATGACACAGCTGATCGACTATGTAATTAATGAGAGAGCGATAATCAACCAGAAGAAAAACCATGCAGCAAACTAAGATTTAATAGTGTTTGGTTAATACTAATGACAGCAAACTTATATATGTTGTTGGTTGCACTGAACCAAAATACGCGTTCCCTTTGGTTTGTCCAATTTATATGAAACCGAAGAGCAAAATTCAACAGCAACTCGAACTCGATGAAATGGCCTACTACACTGAAAGAAACAGCTTCATCAAATTTACGAACTCCTTCATCAATTTGATGAAACATTTCCTCATTTTCCAACCTACGACATATTTCATTGAATTGATGAAGAATATTTCAGCAATCTTTCATCCATATTTCATCTATAGTTTATGTGGATTCAACGACAACGTTTCATCAAGTTGATGATAATTTTTCACCAATTTTCTGTGCAGTTTTCATTAATTATATGTAAGGTTGTCATCAATTTGATGTAAGTTTGTCATAACTTTAATGTAAATTGGTCATCATTTTGATGTAAATTGTTTGTTAATCTGTAGCCAAATTCTTTGGACTATTTGTCATTGTAAACAATTCACAACCACAAGGTATAAGACCACAAGGAATATGTTCATAGCGTGGATATTGATTTCTGTCCATAAAACTTTTTGCTATTATGTATTTATTCTCAATTTTCTATTAGTTTTTTTTTATTTTTCTCTTTAATTTTTCAATACTACGTCTATATTTTGAATCGATTCCACTAATAATTTCTAAATTCCATTGATGAAGATTGATGTACAAAATCGTCAATTCAATGAAGCTGAAAAGAGCGAAGAATCGCACAAGGTTCAAATTGAAAAACCTTTTCAATGCGTTGATGAAAATTGTCATCAATTCAATGACGACCAATGGATGAACATTCATCATCGACTTTATGTAAAGATTATCTTTCAGTGGACCTCGTCGTCATCGAGAGAACGTAAAGAGATCGATAGAAACTCTTGCCTATTTCTCTATGGTTAAATGCAACTGCCCACAATAAGATTTGCTTAATTTTTTGCAACAGAAGATCCGCTCTTTCTCGCTCGGTCTCCGTTATGAAGTACTCGTAAAAATATTTAGAAATAGAAATCTTTGATAAAAATCGTTTTTACGAGTTCGAATCTTTTTAACTCGGATTTCGAGTTTTAAAACGATCGAGTTATTGAAGAGTCAGATCGCGAGTCGATTTTTCCGTACCATGGTAAAAAATAAGTCAAATTTTGCACAACTTGGTCCACCGTGCATTCAGTACCTTATTGGAAGCAGGAAAATGCGGGCCTACATTCAAGTAGTTGCCGCGTTTTTCTTTCCTGCTAGTTTGCTTTTCTCCTAATTTTCATAAAACAAATATTGAAGAGATAAGTACAGCAACAACATCAAGATGGTTAACAACGATGATAACAAGAAACGGATACCCACCAAATGTCGTCGTACTTGGTTAGGTAGAAAGGCAGGCAGAAATGTGGTAGTAGGGTGATGATGGAAAATTTCAGCATTGGCAGGAAATCCATGAAAATTCGTTAAACAAGCTAACATAATCATGGATCCAACAACCACCATAATTAATTAGAGACATCAAACATATGTAATGAATATTATGTTGGTACATGAACGATACACAAGGTGCGTTTTCATGGAAAACTCACCAAAGTGCCAAGTACTGGTTATGCTGGGGAAAGTTGTGTGTTTGGTGGCTGGCGGGGATTGTCTGGGGAATGTTTATGAGGTGATTTTTGTGTCGCTGGATAAATGGGGTTCAGCTTGAAAATGTCGGCGCAATTAACTTTTCATTTACGTATTATTAAAGGTTAGACCTGAAAAGCTTTCTCGTGTTTGCAAGTATAATTACGGGATAATGATTAAATCCATCAGATAAAAAATTCATAGTTTCCTTGTAATATTCACCTTTGTTATTTTTTTTAAAAATAAATTATGTGGAGGCCTTTGCGGTATTCACATCAAAAGTCAAAGTCATTAGTGTAGTAGTTGGAATTATTACTTCTTTATAATCCTGTTGGGCTACCTGTTTGAGTAGGCCTACATCAACACGGACCTTATGTGAGCAAACAAACTACATTCGAGAGAAATCTTAGTAAATTACAAAGGTCACACTTAAAAAATTATACAATATGAAAAATAGTCTACAAGCCTACTCTCCTGGCTTGTTTCTTGCCACGTTCAATCCTGTGCAGAGATGAAGTGAGATTCGTAATAAAAATTTGTTTAATTGTGGTCACTCTAAGAATTCGCAGGAATCCTTCCACCTGGTCCTTCACGTGTAGTCTTTGCCAAGCTATTGTCCGGTTTCCTTCGAATACCTCACGCGTTGCATCATATCCAGCCATTCTAATGACATTACCTAGTCAACGTTCTTATTACATCGATGTCGCCTTGCGCCTAAATGTGTGCAGTCATTACAATTTGAAAAGCTACCTCATACAAACTCACCACGAATAAAGAGTCTGAGCGAATCGAGAACAGGTGTTAGTACCACTAATCATTAAGTCGATATATACGAGTATACTTCGAGAAAACTCTAGAAGAAGTGTGTTGCCACGAGGCGGTTCACGAATCACGTTGTTCTTTCGTAAAGCGCTCCATTTTTAATAATCGGAATAAACATATGTGACAGCTGCGAGATTTCAGAGTTGTCACTTGCACAAAAAAAATAACACTAAATTTAAAAAGTGAAACTGTTACTGAGAAGTGTACTTAATATTTGAGCGTTGAAAATACATAGGTACTTAATTTAATAACCTTTTTACTTAACTGGAGAACAATAGACAAATAATTTAGAGCTTCAGTGATGAAAATTTTGTATATTATATTCCCAATTCTCATGTAGTTCATGATGACTAACGTACAAGTAATCGACTTATGTTTGTTCTCGGTCACATTGAGATTTATTGGTTTATTTTCATATCTTGCCAGTCTTGATAATACATTGTAAAGAAAACTAATTCTTATTCAGTGAAAGAAAAAATTTCCTAAAATGCAACTGTGTGTTATAGGAATAGCATAGATAGATTATATTCTTCTTTTAGACAGAAAAAATTTTAGCCCAAAAAATATCAATTACGACTTTGTTTCAATACAAAACTACTATCCAATTACTTTTAATTGAGTCTATTACTACACAGAAAAAAAGACGGCTGTAAAATTTTAACAAAAAAATTGGTACGTGAAAAATCTCAGCACTCAATTACATTTTTCATTGATATACTGACAAATTAATCAAATATTGAAATGAAAATCGATAAATGGTACCAACAAAAAAATTCATAATCAATAACACAATATTTAACGAAGTTTTTTTAGGTTTCAAAAATACCATAATTCAAATAATGACTTCAAATAACAAATAATAACTTCAGTTTGAGATAAGTTTGTACAGGCAGTCGGTGGCGTAACGGGCTAGACGTTGCTCGAAGCGACGCTGTGTCATAAACATTGAAACGATCGTCCAGTGGATGTGAGTTCGAATCCTAACGCGCCTCTTTAATTCTTTTTTTGAATAAACAAACTTTCTAAAAATAACTCGGATCGAAGAAAAAAAGGAAAACTGAGATACAATTTAGTTTGTTAATATGTGAAATTCTACATCGACTAAAAACGAAAATATTTTTGATAAATAACGTACAAATATTTCCGTAGATGGGTGAAATTTTGGATCGAATGAAAACTAATGTTTTTCCAATAAACAACCTACAAATATGGTAGCTGATATGTGAGTTTTTGTATCTCAGGATTTTTAATTAATATTTTGTTTGAATTTTCGAATCTTTAATTGAATTGAAAAATTATTTTTTTCTGTATAGAATACTTGGATGCAAAAATGTAAACAAATATAGAAATGTAAATGGCTTCAATTAATAATTCATTTGGCCAATTATTTGCGTACTGGAAATACCAAAATTCTTGATGCAATAGACTTTAAGTTAAATTTAGTATGAAAGTCTGGTTTTGGAAATTTTCGCTCATGTAGGTGTTGAAACAATTCTCATTTCGTTGCGTTTAGTTTGTCGCTATAAGGTGTGTTGATATACCCACATACTTAAGGAGAACCGTACTGATGTTTTTGTTGGCATCAAAATGGCTAAATACCCAACCATCCGCCACAATATTCAATTTAACAAGCCTTTTTTATATTAATTAAGACATTAATTATGATAATTAACAGTGTGATCGTGTTGATTACGTATGTAATTGAAAATATACACATAGTGTTAATTACTCAAGTCGATTACTTATGAAATTTAAATAAAATATTAAAATATTCAGGCAAAGTGAATGAGTGATCTCATGATGAACTTGTCACTTATTCGAAACTAATCATACCAGTGAGTGTGCTTTACTGAATTACCTATAATTCCAACGAAAATCCAAGCATTTTTCATTTCAAAAAAATTTATCAGACCTTGAAAGCTTGTAGTACGAACTTCTCGTACATTAAAATTCAAAACTAACGCAAATTCGAAAAACTATCTTACATAAAAATTCAACTGTGTGTTATAGATAAACTAACCTCAAAACAACTGCAACCCTGCGAGAATGTAATAGGAAAAGAGAACAAGAAAGAAAATAACCTTTTGTCATTGTTGGAATAAGTGACTTTCAGGTTGAGTTGGTACTGAGGTATTTTCGATCGATATCAATCAGGGGGATTCTATGGCACAGCTCATAGACGAATACATACATCGATACATTTATTCGCTCAATAAATTAAACGCCATAAGTAAGCATTGGATGGTGGAAAACATGGGTTCAATAATACCAGAAAGAGGGAATTGTAAACAACATCCAACAAAGGAACAACAACCGAATTTCATGTTTTTGTGGCAACCTAGTTGTGTTAAATACAATACAAATGTATACCAACGATAAAAGTCAACAAAAAAGTGCAAAATACATTTAAATTTTTCAGTTCTACACCAAAACGGCATTGAAAAAGCTAAGTGAACATATTTTGTAACTCCACCTGGTGTAAGCCTACGACGAAGAGTGTGAAATGAAACGTCAGATGAGAGAATAAATAGTGATCTTCATGAAAGCTCGAAAGAACCTCGTAAACTCGAAAACATCGTAAACTTGCACAGCAAACGTCAAAACAAACAAATTTCCCATACAAAGCGACTTGCTCAAAAGTGGAAAGTTTTCGAGGCAAATTTGCTGCGCAAACGTGGGATGGAGAAACGTGTAAACTTTTGACATTTCGTTGTCATCTGACTAGGATGGATAAATAAGGTGATAGCACTAGAACAGTAGAAAAAGTACACATACATAATACATGCAATTGCTACTGCTACCACCTTATGTATCCATCTTGGTCAGCTGATATGGTTTCGAGCACAACTACGCTGAGCAACTTTACCTGGTGCCTCATGCACCGTTGCGAGGGAAACTTGCGCTGAGCAAAAGTTCTCGACTTTCACGTTTGCATGAATGCCGCTAATGTATCTATCAAAAATTTTGTTTACTTGAGTTGATATTGGCTAAAATCCAAATATAAAAGTAATTGAGTAGACAAATTTCGTATTTGGTTTGAGTATTGATTTTTTTTCTGTGTATGAGAAAGTTGTCCCACAAATTGGTCTATGTTTAAGGACGAAGTTCCTCATTTTAAGTCCATTCGTGCTTCACTTAAGAATGAAATGAACTTGATCTGAGGAAATTGTTGACTCGTTTGAAAGACTTTATCCAGGGGGTTTCTATGGCACAGCTGATCGATAAGGTACTAGGGAAATATGTAGAATGAGAGACCAAAGAAGACAGGAACTAAGTTTAAATAGATTTTATTGATACTACTGACAGCTAAATTATGTTTTATGTCGTTGATTTCTGTCCGTTTCTGTCCCTTTGATTTCTGTCCGCTTTATGTCCAACCAAAGTGTAAAATTGGTCAAATACAGCAGCAAATCGAACTGCATGAAATGGCCTACTACCTCGTCGTCATGAAGATGCAGCGAAGGGAGTAATAAAGGCTCTTAAGTATTAATCTATGCTTTAACACTTTTGATACAGAATGAATGATCCACCTTTTGAGGAATCATGTAATTATTGCAGGAAACAGTTGTACTACATTTTACGAAATTTGTACTTTATTTAGTGAACTACTTCCTCGCTATAAGTACATAGCGTTTCCTAAATGTAAGAAAAATGTTGACTTAATATGAGTTTAAAAAAGGTTTGGATCCAAACCAAGTTGAATTTCCTTAATTTTTTAGTCCGTTTGGAATTAAATTTAGTTCTAGTTTTTCTAGTGAAGTTCGCTTATGCAATGAACTTTATTCAGTGTCTAAACTTAAATCTGCTTTATTTTTAATCACAAACTTGCAGTATTTTTCTTACTACTTTAAGCAGAACATAGTGATTTAAAGTAAAGAATATCACACAAAATCGATTCCTTCTACAATCAGTCAGCGTATGCTAGCATTTTTCCTACAGCCTGGTATTCAGTTTTTATGAAATTTTCGTTGCCATAAGAAGTACGTGTATAAAAACATAACGAACATTTCATGAACCGAAAATTTCGTTCACTTTTCATTTGCCTAGTACTTAGCTCTTTGTGAAAATTTCGTAAGCAAAATCTATTACAGGGTTGTTACGCAAATGTTGTTTCGTACGAAAACAATTATTTGATAATTGTTTGTGACCGGAATTGTGACATTTCGATCATTTTAATAACCAAAAGTAAGACCATATGCGTTAAAAATAAAACGGAGTGCGAAAAGGAATTATTAATGAAAGTATTGCAAGGCAAATCAAAGTTAGGTGGTAACAATCCGCAACAAAATTTCCGTTTAGTGATAAATGACAAAATTTCTTACGAAAATTTCGCAAGAACTGAATACGAGGCTTAAGTAACAAGTTCCCCCTATCCTGCACTTGGAAATACTAACTTAGACCAACAATAGCTTAATTCACCTTACTTGAATGCATTTTTGTAAGCGAAAGAGTAAGCAATTGCAACTTTCATTACAGCCGTAAGCAAGAATGTGTGCAACTATTTCGAAATTTTGGCTTTCCTCTTATTCACCTCTCACAGAACCACCCACAATCCCATTACCATTGCTCATATCCATTTGACATTTTGCTAAAGACAAAAGTGCAATGCATTTGTGTTCAGCAAATGTATGAAGATTGACGGAACCACCACTCACTTATGCTTTCGAGTATGATTAAGTGCAGATTACTTGACATTTGACACTTGAGGCTTTTTCATTTACCACATCAGTTTGTTGTGGCCCGGTGAGAGGTTGATTGTCATGTGGTGTTGTTGTTGTAGTTGCTGTTTTTGTTGCAGTTGCTGTTTTTGTTGTAACTTGTAGTTAAACCCTTTAAGTTGTTGTAAACATGACAAAGTTTGTGCGACTTAAATGCGTTTGCATTCAATTTGCAATCAAAGGCATTCACAATAGAACCTAATGTTACCTCCTCTGCAAATAATACTCGAATCCAATTCACCAATCCAGCAATTGCTTATTCAAAACGTTCTGGGGTTCATTTCAATTCAATACATTACATTTCATGTCAATCGATTACAAGAATTATTTTTTTTTCTATCCATTCAATTCCCTCAATGAAAGGGGATCATTTGTCTTGTGCACCATCATCATCATCATCATCGTCATCATCATCATTATCACCATCATCAGCAACAACGTCATGGCATCGTCGTTGAATTCATTAAAATCAATCAATCGAATCGGATCGGAAATAATAACAGAAACTCACAAAGAAATTGTGCAATTTTCAAATGCGATTACATTGACATATGATATGATTTCAGAGGCGCAAAAGTTGATACTGTGTTGCTTTTCTTAATACTAATTTGAACCTCAAAAGTATTGGAACTCATTCGCTGCCTTTTGAAAACTGAATTCACATTTACTTATACTCGTACTCGTACATAGCAATTCTGCGTGTTCCCTTTTTGAGATATTTTCGAATTTAATACAAAAAACGATGTGATGTAACTTCAGATGCTCTTTCCGGGAGCTTAAACCAACACCTGATTTCCCTTCATTTTCCTCGAAGGGTTGAGCTGTAAGCTTTTGTATATGTTGACCTACAATTTTACACCGATTTTGAACCGTAATATTGTTGCGTAGAGGAAATTATTATAAAAGAAAACTTCAGCACAAGTGCGTGTAAGTAAGAAAGAAAAGCGTGTTTGTAATCTCATTCACACGAGAGATGGAAAGAAGAGAAAAAACCCCGACACAACGACAACTGCAATTAGTGGCAATGTGAACATGACGGACATTGGCTTGGAACGCCAAGACGCTGATGAGAAGAGTCACAAACTAAGAGCCACAAACTTCGAAAGGATCGTCCGCCTACGTGAGTTCAACTCCTGGTTCCGACTATTTACATTATTTCTAATTTCTGAAACAAAAACCCTGATCTGTACAGCTCAAAGGAAACCGAAAAATATTATTCTCAGAAATAATCTCAGATCGAATCATACATACACTGTAATAGAAATTATTCAGTTTTGGCATAAATTTACTTTAGCACCAACTCTCTGATCTACACTAAAATTTCAACAGAGGAAAAGCATCTGGTGTTCAAAAAGCTTTCCTTTTTGAAGCTTTCTAACTTCAAAACACTTTCCCCCCGCGATCGCTCCAACTTCTTGTGATATAAGCCTTTAAAACTTGAGTATATAATCGCTCATATCTCAGGTATTTATAGTCCGATCTGGTTGAAGTAGATGTCGTTACAAAGGCCTTTCTAAACTCTATAAATCAGTGTAAAATCATATTTATTGTTATTCACTCATTGAACGACAAATTTAAAAAAAACATTATTAACCTAACTTTATTGATACATTTTTATTTATTTTTTCAAAAAAAAATTACACATTATAGTTATTTTTTGGTAGAGTCCGATAATAGACAAGACTTTAATTTTTTTTAATGTATAATACTCACCCATTACCCTTCAAAGACAGGAGATATTAACGTTCAAAATTGTAAAATACATTTGGCGCTTTTTTCACCAAAATTAAAGAACTATTTCTAAAAAACCGCGCGATTTAACACAAAAATACTATGCCCATGCCGCGAAGCCGGTATTGGACCTACCCCAGAGGAGAAACCCCCTATGCCCGGCCAAAGGCCGGCCGCGCAGAAAGCTTTATAACACAAAAACACTGTGAACTTATATTTAAAGTTTAATATCTCCGTGTTTTGAAGCGTTATTCCTGAAGATTTTGAAGGGTTATTCCTGAAGATTATACCTCAAAGAAAAATATTGAGGTCTTGTCTATTATCGGAGCCTACCAAAAAATAAGTCCATTGGGAGTTTTTTTTTTTGAAAAAAAAAATAAATTTTTATAAAAAAGTGAGGTTAAAAAATCGTTTTTTTTTAATTTAGCTCCCCAATGGGTTAATAAAAATAAATATGTTTATACACAGATCTGTACCGTCGGTGGTGCAATGATAGTGTCAGTGGCTCTTGTGCATGAGAACTCGGGTTCGATCCCTGCTCTGACCAACTTAAATTTCTTTCGACGGCGGTGACCTCGCTTAGTGACGGCGACACTATCGAGTATTTAGCCAGAAAAAAGTTTCTCAAAAACAATACCGTTCGGAACCGGTATAAAAATGTCAGTGAGTGTAAAAACAGAACGCGCACAGTTCACTGGTTTATGAGAAGCTCTCCCTAATCCCTTTATGGGATTAACGGGAAACAATTTATTTAAGACCTTTGTAACGATATCCATTTCAGCCAGATCGGATAAAAAATATCTGACTTATTCCCGATTATACAAATATCGAAACAAAAATACTATGCCGAAACCACGAAACCGGTATTGAACAAACTCCTAAGCCCGGCGGAAGGGTGGCCACGTCGATACGTTTATAACACAGGAATGCTATTCCGAAGCCGGTGTTGGGCCCACCCCAGAGGAGAATATGTGTAAGTCTGGCCGAAAGCTTTCACGCAGAAAGCCGTAACGCAGAAAGTTTAAAAACACACAAAATCCCGAAACCCCGAAGCCGGCGTTAAGAAAGGTTAAGGTCTTGTATTTTATCGGAGCCTACCAAGCCTACAATTGAGTAAATATTTTGAACTAAATTTAGGAAATTCTTTTTTCTGAGCGTATACACTGAAAGGAGAGGCTTCGCCTTAATATCGTGGTCGTCACCTCAACGAATATTTTCATTTAAAATGGGCTAATATCACGATACATCGATGCAACGAAAATGATTGTAGTAACTGGAAAAGTTGTTTCACTGTAGTGAATATGTTTCATTGCTGCAATGAATATTTTTTATTATCGTAATGAAAACGTATCATTGATGTGTTCAAAACTGATATCATCTTGATGATATATGAACATTGACATCAAGGACCTCTTTTGCTTATTTTATTATTAATTCCCTCTTTATTATATATTTTAATATATGATACGGCATACAATTGAATTTCCCTTCAAGTGTATGTCAATGGATTTATGCATGGTTGCACAAAAAAGTACTAAGTGCATTTATTGAAGTATAAACAGGCTTTCAACCAGATGGGTTGAGTCACGACACTTCCATGACTTAATTCGATACATATCAGTTTCGTCGCACGAAAAGCAGCTTCGTTGCAGGAACGCTCTCATTTCCTCGATCTTAAGTTGTTGACAAGACACCATAATAAATATATAAGAATTTTGAATAAAGTTTAAAATAACCCAAACCTCAGTTGTTTAAATCTCAATCAATTATTTTCTCATTTAAACTTTTTTCTCCAAAATGAACAATTAATATATTCTTCGCAGCAACGAAAACTGAGTTGTTGGAGCAAATCAAAGATTAACGGGCAAAGAATGGAGCAAACCTCCTCTATAATTAAACAAACATTAGAAATAAAAACTAAATTTAAAAAATTTTTACTCTACGAGGGTTTTAACCTAGGCCTCCAACAAGCTTCCGTTTTCTAGTCGGGTGAGCTACCGTCATTCAACGTCTTTCGTTTCTCATAAACGTACATGTTTGTTTGTAGCAAAGAATTTCCTCAAACGAAGTTTAAAAAAATGGTTTCCCATTACATCCCATAAAGGGATTGGGGAGAGCTTCCCAGATCCATTGAACTGAGAATATACTAGATTTGCACTGACTGAATCTGGCAGACAGTTTTACACCGCTTTTAAGGGTATTTTGAGAAGCTTTTTGATGGAAGCACTCGAATTTGTCCCCGTTACTAATCGAGGTGACCGCAGTCGAACGATATCTTGGGTGGTCAACGCAGGGATCGAACCCATGTACAAGAACCGCGCACACTACCATTGCGCAACGAAGTTTAGTTTTCTAGAATTTCGTTTTTGGGGAACGAATATAAGTTTTCGTGCTGTATTATTATTTCCATCTTAAACATCTTATTTTTTATTGTAATGAGATGATAGCCTTGCGACATTACGGCGTATTGGCATTAATTCTGAATTAATAACGTTTAAATTGAATATAGTTTCCTTCCTTTCTTTGGCTTCTGTAGCTCCTCGAAATCTTATTATATATCAATAATTTTTGATAGAAAATTTCCCTTCTTTACTACAATATTCCTTAACAATCTATTTCAATCATTGCATAATGTTTACTGAACCAACATTTTTTTTCATTCAATGGACTTGCAATCTTATCTTGCTGCCTTCCAAATGAACAAATCTAAAGGGAAGTAATAGAGGTATAACTACTTATCATCATCATCACATTGACGGTGCATCCATCCACTATTTGTGGAACACTTGAATGAAGCTCCACTCTCTGCAGCCAAAGAGACTTGCCAAAACCTAATTCTTTTGTAGCTGCCAACAGAAAAGCTCAAAGCAAACAATTCTAATCATTCTAAAATGCAAATAATGGTTTTCTGTGGAAACCTCAACAACAATAAAGGTCCAAAACTCTTGAGAATGTAAATGAACCTGCCACCTATTCCTAGCGGAAAGCAGCAGCATCTTGTTGTAATTTCCACAAACAAAATACCGGAAGATGCGATGAGGAAAAAAGGAGCAAACACTAAAAACATTGTCAAAAGTTCTTCTCTTTTTTATGTTCGTGCACAAACACCTTTTTCCTGTGTTCGTCCTCATCAACGCCATCTCTTAATATCTGCATCTTAGAGTCCTGAGCAAAATAAAGTTGAGAAAATCTTACGTATAAATAAATTTTCGCATACATTTTCCACTTTTTCCGCTTAACTAAAACAGATTATCATCTGGTGCCAGGACACCGTTAGTACTCATCGCCATCCTCTGCTTGAACTTTTTCCATATTACAAGTGTCGGATATTTTTGAACGCTAACACTGTTGTTTTTTCTGTGCAGATGGAACCGGAAGAACATGACAAGAATTACGACTGAGCTGTCTTTACTAGAATACTCGCTCGTAGTGCTGTAGTTACTCAAATAAAATGAAGAAAATAAGTAAAGTGCTGGAGAGTATTGGATTAGTTTGATGGAAATTAATGTAAATTTTTACGAATATCTTATCAAAATAATCCTGTCCATTACTATTTTTAAAGTGGATTGATGCAGTTTTTATGCAGTGCATAAGTTCTTAAAATTCCTTGAAAATATACAACATAGTGGATGGGTGCTGAATCCCTACAACACAAATACACGCTGAAAAATCTGTCGATTTTTGTTGTTTTGGATGCAAATATAACGTGTGTTTGAAGCTTGTCGCAAATATAATATACTTGTGTACAAACACACTGTGTTTGCTATTCAATATTACATTTTTGAGGCACAATGATTAATATGGTATAATATATTTGTTTGCGATCCAAATATATAGGTGTTTGTGAAACATTTGAATAAAAGAGGAACGACGAGAGAGTTTTTTTTTTGTCAGTGGATATCTGTATTTTTGCATTATTCTCTCAGTCAGTGATTCAGTGATGATTTCTTATTTTAGCTGATGTATTGCGTTTTAGTTTCATGTATTCAGTCGTCAATGGTTCGTCGGACAAAGGATATCGAAAGCGCTTGGTCTGTGAAAAAAGAATAAACAAACGCTCGGACGGTTAAATGGTTTGTGGTGTTGCTTTGGTTTTTGTCTATGTGTTTCGTATAGTATATTTAAGTGTGCTATTAAAGTGAGAAACGATTTTGAGGAAAGAAACTGGAAAAGCTTTTACTCAGAAAATCGGAACGGCGCATCATTTGTGAAATATAATAAAAAACACAAGTAATTAATACACGCTTGGCTTGAAACTAGATTTGTATATAAGTATATTGTTTGTGTACCAACACATAGTGATAACCAACGCATAGTTGAAACCTTCTGAAAACCAAAACGTGAGGGACATCAAAGAAAGGAGCAGATACTAATTTCATACAAAATTTCATAAAAACAAACATAAAAACAATGCACGCCAATGTTCTTTTAATTTATTTCTTTTAATTATTTATAAATGTAGATTTATATTGATAAAATTAATTATAATTAATAATACAATTATATTGAATTCAAAGAATAAGTCGGTTCGAAATATTATTGTTTGGGAGGAAATACGCCCATGTTTCCACATAAGTATATGGAGGTTTGGGGAAAAACACACGAATATTTCCTCGTAAGTATATGGATGTTTGGGATGAAGAACGCATATGTTTCCACGTAAAAGCATACATGTTTGTCAGTAAACATGATACTGTTTGCATTTAAATACAAGTAAGTTTGGGACTTGCAAGCATATGAATGTTTGAAGTGTGTTCCAAACATATACATGGTTCCTGCTGAATATGTTTGGGAAAATATGTGAGAGACGCCGTTATTTTTCAGCGTGTACAATTTATCGTTTAGGTTGTGATTTCGATTTGAAATGGAAAAATATTGTTATGAAAAATTATTTAAATTTTTAGCTTTAATTTTTAGCTTTTTTAGATTTAACTGTGAAATCTCAACGGACGTCTGCGTTTGTGATGTGTATTTAAGCGTGATTATTCTAACAGTATGACAGTTAAATGTAGCCTAATGAAAATTCGACAAATACATCATCGCTGTAAGTTGAATGCTGCAGTTTACGATCTCACCACAAGTGGTTGATGAATTCGCTAAGGAACTTTCTGGAAGAATCGGTAAATAATTGGAGCTATTTCTCTCTGTAACCTGACGGATAGAACAAGAATAATTAGTAAAACCATATTAATATTTTCCGTTGGTAGCGATGTGTTGTATAACAGAGAATCTAAAAACTGAATTAAGTTGTTTATCCTCTTTTCTGTAAACGTTTACATTTGTACGGGTGACAGTTATTAACACTCAAAGTTAATTCATTCAATTGACGGTTTTGAATTTTAAATACCAATCATATTTAAAATTCAAAGCCAGCAATTGGTTAAGTTAACTCCAAGTGTTAATAACTGTCACACATAACTATAAAAATGTATTAAATGTATTGTTTATTGCAGATTTATGAAATATTTGAAAAGCATTAGAGTATTGAAAAAAAACAATAATTATCATAAATTGTTTCACTTCACCTTTTGTGATCAATATGGGGCTAAACGACGTCGTAAGCTGAGTAAGTAATGAGGAAATTTTATATTTTGTCAGACTTATTTTTTAGGGCGTAATTTTGAAATCCTCATAGTAGAATTCTTAATTACAAAATTTTAAAATGTGCCAACAATTAGTAATTCTCTTTAAATACCCCTATCGTGAATAAACTTTCCTTGAAATTTGTTGTTCACCAGAAAACATAAAGTAAACAAATCAAAGTGAAAAGAGGAAAACTTTCGCGTGAAAAAATATTTACAATAAGGACATAAATCTTTTGATTGTAAATGTCATTTCAAGCGGAATTTATTACACCCCCCCCCCCCCGCCCCCTCCCCCTCTTTACTTTATTTCTTTTGTCGAACAGAACATTTCGACTAGAATTTTATTCACGGTAGGGTTGAATATTTGTGTAATGTCGTAAATTCTGTTGAAATAATATTTTTCCATTAAAATGGTTTTCATGGGAAATAAAACAAAAATAATAAGAAAACATATTTCAAAATGCTGCTCTTGGAAAAAATATTCTGTTAACGTTTTCAAAATATTGTTTTATTATCGGTCATGACATCGGTCATTCGGTCATTTCCTTGAAACTGAGCTTATGTATAAATTTATCACCCCAAGGTAAATATTTATTGCAGTTAAGACCAAAACGTTGGAAGTACGCAACTGTTCATTGTTACAATGAATATTTATGTTGTGGCGAGGAATGTGTACGTTACCTCACTTTCGATGAAACTAATCTTTGTCAAAGTGACGAAGCTCTTTTCCCCAATTTTTACCACAGAAATATAAAGCCGAAGGCACAGACTTCCCCGTAATCTGCTAGTTTGAGTCATACACTTCCATACCAAAATATTTTCAGTTCCTCATCTTATTTATCTTCATCTTATTTATACCGGTGTCTGTGATGAATTCAAACTAAATATTTTCTTAGGACATCTGATTTCCTTAGAATCCCTAATTTGGCAGCTGTTGGTAAATGAAATTGAAAAATTTGCATACCATTTGTTTAATATCTTAAATTATATCAATATAACGAGTATTTTTATTAGATGTAGCTTGGAATTCCTGAAGACTATACGCAATCAGTATCAATGAAGGCACTCACACTCAATGCCTAATATATGGTGACTCTTGCAAGGTTGCACAGTGATTTGGTAACAATTTCTAAATGTTAAATATTTGGAAATGATGTTCTTATTTTTAAAGACTTTTACTTCGACGTGAGAAGATATGTATATATTGAAAATGCTGCTGAAGTCACGCCTCTATCGTGATCTTCCAAATACTTTCAAAGTTAGCAATACTAGCACCCCCGATAGCACAACGAATGTATGATATTACGCCTCCGTGCTATCGTAAACAAATTTCTCGACCACTTTGTAAGAGGAGCTAGGCGATTGTTAGCGGATCCCCCTACAAAGTCGTCGAAAAGTTAGATTAACAGAGGACAAAAAACATGCCCATTGTTGCGATAAAAATGCTTTAATTTTTTTGGCTTAACTAACGTTTACATTTGAGGTCTGTTAAAACAACATTAGAATCTCAACAAATAGTTTCTCCAGCTTCTGTGCCTAACAGTTTTAAGCCTAATGTGCATTGCGCCTAAAAGTATGCAGTCGCTGTTAGGTTAGGTAGAAGTGGCCATCACTACCAACACACTTAAGGTGGGATCACACGATTTGTACATTTGTACAAAAAATGACAAATTTAGATTTGTCACATTTGTGCATTTGGGTATCGATGTGCAAATGATTTGTTTTGCGATCAGACGATTTGGTTATTAAACATCAAAATGATTTGTCACACATTTGTTTGTACACAGCAGTAAAGTGACAAATAATTGCCAGTTCATTCACACGATTTAACCATTTGGTCATAAACACTAAAACAGCTGATCAGCT
The DNA here is from genome assembly GCA_963931995.1 of Phaonia tiefii. Lineage (NCBI taxonomy): Eukaryota > Metazoa > Arthropoda > Insecta > Diptera > Muscidae > Phaonia > Phaonia tiefii. Next base: position 365,825,917 of record OZ008367.1, on the reverse strand, counting down.
GTCAACCATAATTTTGCATCTTTATTGTAAAATTTAAAGTGAAATAAACGAAAATGATGGTAACGCAAAGGCAAAAGAAACTCGCTGCAGTTACATATATACATTTACTATTATTTAAAACGCGAAAAAAGTGTCAAAAATAAAGTTAATCGTAGACATTAAGTAAAATGGTAAAATCAACTGAATCAATGTTTTGCTTTTACTTGTCAAAACACCTGCTGAGTCGCGAGAGGAGACAGTGTTGCCAATATTTGAATTCAATTTCTTTGCCATTTTGATTGAAATTTTGCTCCTCACCGATTTACACCAAAGTTTCACTATCGATAGAACTTTTTAAACGAAATTAACCAAAAGAATTTTTTAACCTTACTTTTTTGATAGAAACCTATTTTTCTCAAAAAATGGACGTCGTAAAGTTATTTTTTTTTCTTGATTTAATGAGCAGACAACACTTCAAGCTTTTTTTAAGCTATAGTACTCCATATTAACCTTTCAAAGACCGTAGATATTCACGTTCAAAACGCCTTAAATGCCCAGAGAAAAAGTTTGATAGTAAACTTCGGGCCGGAAGGGGTAAATTAATAACAAGGGAGTCTCAAGTCGGGGATCCCCTATTTTCAATGGCCAATGTTATTATGTTACTGATCACTGTGACATGCTACATTTTTTTCAGTTTTATAACTTTGATATCTCTTGACCCAGATCTCTGGTGTTTAAAGGGTTACTGCAGAGTATTATACCTTAAAAAAGCTTGAAGTGTTGTAACTTTACGACGCCCATTTTTTGAGAAAAATAGGTGTCTATCAAAAAAGTGAGGTTAAAAAATTATTTTTGTTAATTTTCCGCCAATGGGTTAATACAAATGAAAAAATGTATATAATGTAATTTATAGAATTTTGTATGTTGTATGAGCTTTCTAATGATACTCACTTGGCCAAGATCGGACCATACATACCTGAGATATAGCCGATTATATACTCAAGCTTTGAAGGCCTATATATCAAAAAGTGGGACCGACCGCCAAAAAAATTGTCGGTAATTTTTAATCGTTTAAAAAATTCTATGAAATCGGTGAGGAGCAACTAAAGTGTAGTTATGCCAAATTATTAATCTTATTTTGCACAATTTTTAATATGTTGTAATATATTTGTTTGCGCCCCAAATATATATTTGTTTGTAAAACAAACACAGCCGTGTTTGTTGCACTGTTTATGCTCTCTCGAGAGTAAGAGACTAAAAGAGTTACAACGAGAGAGTTTCTTGTTAGTGTGTATCTGTATGTTTGCATTATTCTCATAAATATTCCTGAATGGGCGTGTAAATTGCAGATGAAGTGAGCGTTTTTTATTTTCGCTGATGTATTGCGTTTTAGTTGCATGTATTCAGTTGTCAATAGTTCGTCGGCCAGAGGATTGATCAGTGAAAAAAGAATAAACAAAGGCTCGAGCGGTTAAATGGTTTCTGATATTGCTTTGGTATATATGTATGTGTGCTACCAAAGTGAGAAACGATTTTCAGGAAAGAAACAGTGGACCATTTGTGAAATAGGTTTAATAAAAAAACACAAGTAATTAATCCACGCTTGGCTTGCATGAACTTGATTTGTATGTAAATATCATGATTGTGTATCAACGCATAGTGATAACCAACGCATAGCTGAAACCTTCTGAAAACAAAAACGTGAGAGACATCAATGAAAGGAGAAACAAAAGGGCAGCAGATTCGGATGTCATGAAAAAACAAATAATGCATTCAAATAATGCATTCATTCAAAATAACCCCCAAATGAAATAACCCCCAAACAAGGAAATGAAATAACGCCCAATAAAATTACGAAAAATCTTTTGGAGATTATTTCATATTTTTTGGGTGTTATTTCATTCCCACTTTTGGGCATTATTTCATTATGAAATAATCCCCAAATGAAATATCTCCCAAAGAAATGTTGTTTGGGAAATATTTCCTTTTTTGGTTTTTGGCGATTATTTCATTTTATTTGGGCGTTATTTCAATTTGTTAAAGAGTCAATTTTTGTAAATTTGCTTCAATCGAAACCGCAATGAATACAGTTAGGATTGAATGAAACTATTGAGTGAAGTAGTAGAAAAAGAAATTTGTATTGTCATTCTCAGTTCTCGTTGAAATTTTGTCTAGGGCGCATGAATCCCGAAGATGATTTGTTTGAAAACGTCACTTATTTGGAGGAAGAGTGTGAAGAGGAGGAAGTAGAAACACCAGAACAAACGGCTAATTTAGAAGTGGAACTATGCGTTGTTTGTACTGACAAGCGCCAAACATACTTCTAGTACCTTGTAAGCACATGAAAATCTGCCGTGAATGCGTTCTATGGCAGCTGCAGGCAAATGCAATTGCAAAAGAACATGAAAAGTTCGAGTGTCCAGTTTGACGTCAGGCAGTTATCGATACCATACAAGTTTTCTTGAAATTTGTTTTTATATATTTGGACATGTGAAGCTTGTATTCAATACATAACAATTTAAATAATTTATTAGTGACTTACATTGATTTGGGCCTTATTTCGTTTTTTGGGGTTTATTTCATTGGGTGTTATTTTATTATGCTTTTTGGGGGTAATTTTATTATGAAAAAAAGTCCGAATTTTGGGGCTTATTTCATTTCTTCTTTGGGGAATGTTGCATCATATTTGGGTTTTATTTCATTTTTTCTATTGGGTCTTACTTCATATTTTTTTGGGCGTTATTTCATTGGGGTTTATTTTATTTTTCGTTTGGGGTTATTTCATTTGGGGGTTATTGCATATCGCCAAAAGGGCCGTTTTAAATCTTTTAATTTTTTGTATCAATTATTTAAAAATGTGGATTTATATTGTTAAATTATATATTGAAATCAAAGAATAATTCGTTTCTAAATATTATTATGTTTGGGAGGAAATTCGCATATGTTTCCACGTAAAAATAAGTAAGTTTGGAGGAAACACGCGAATGCTTCCACGTAAGTATATTGATGTTTGGGATGAAAAACGCATATTTCCACGTAAAAGTATACATGTTTGCCAGTGAACATGATATTGTTTATATTTAAATACAAGTGAATTTGGGACTTGCAAACATATGAATGTTTGAAGTGTGTTCCAAACATATACATATGCAGCATATGTTTGGGAGGATATGTTAGAGAGGCCGTTATTTTTTAGCGTGTAGATGCGTGTCTGCATATCAAACAGTACCCAGTGATTAGTGTTAATATCGTAGAGATATCTTGTCTAGGAGCGGATAACAAGCAGTCATGCTATAACTTGACCACACTTGCTTCTAAGAGCCTCGAATTTAAACATAGGTTTGCAATATATAGCGTTTAACTCAAGTGCTTTCCTTGAAATAACTATTTCCGTTGAAAATTAAAATTCGATTGAAAACCCAAAAATGGCAACATTTGAAAAACGAAATTGAATAATTTACATTCCATTTATGTAAGCAAGAAAATTTAACTTCGTCATTGTAATTCTCAATTGAATTACAAAACGATACAGATGCCAGTTGAATGAAAACATTAAGAGCATTTCCTCCCTCAACTTGGCCTTCATCTTCGCCAACTTGGAGTGCTAAAGTACAATGGATGGATACATATGTATACATGCATACAGTAGTATGTATATCCCTTAAATGAATTATCTTTGGAATAATGATGCCGGTACCAACTTGATGGCGGTGATGGTGTTGGTTTTTGTAATGTTGATGGTGATAATGATAATGATACTGTGTATATACATCATTATCATCAATTTCGCCACAACACACGATATCGTTGATGAGTTTGTGGTGGAAGTGGATTTGACGTTGACGCCGCTGATGAAAAACAAACCAAATGAAAACCAAACAAAATACCATACCACACCACCTATTTCAAAGTTCCTATCCATTGGATGGCTCCTTCTCCACCTCCTCCTCCTCCTCTCACATGATGCCACCTACTCCACCACTTCGTCCCCAGTTACATTATGCGATTACTAGTTCCTCGTAACTTTCCTATGGCATTTCATGGATACGATGGGGCTGCTGCAGTGGAACAAAAAAAGTAGAAAATCCTGTCTGACAGCATTTTCATCGAAACTGCATCATAGCACAAAACAAAATTGGAAATGAAAACAAAACCGACGAATAAAATTGTGAAATATAAAAATGTACATAAGTACATACCGTTCCGTCCGTACGAGATATCAAACAATATCAGCTTATAAAATGTTTGTGGTGTTTTTTTTTTATTTTTTGTTTTCTAGTTTTGTTTCGGTGCGATATGCCAACATTAGTGTCAAGTTGTATTGGGCCTTCATGGATCGCAAAATTGCCGTGGATGCAACAAACCAACCAAGCAAACAACACCATCACCTTCATGTTTCCTCTACTCTTTAGCATTTCCCTGGCGGGTGTTGTAAATGGGCGAATACGTAAAAGGGAATCATGTACTACTACTATAGGATGTATTTGCAATACACAATTGCATCAGTTTTGTATTCAGCTGGAAATCTACGTAAACTATATTTAATACCCATAATAATGTATGTTTTGTATTAAGGCAGCAAGCACAGTGGGATTGAAGTCATGAAAATTTAAAATATTTTCGATAGAATGAAGAGTAAAGGATACAAATTGTATGCAGCAGTCGACAATGTGAAGTTTAATAGACTCTGGACAATGCCCACATTTTGATACAGCCCCATAAAAGCTAACCAACCGAGCTTGATGCTATCGACAGTAGATTTTACAAATCATAAGCACCCAGGCAGATATTGCAGACGCTACAAAAAAGTAGTATTGGCAAAGTACGGACATACAGAAATTGGTGACAGTACAAGCTTACTGTACTGGCAGACCACTGGTTCAACAACAACAGTCTTTTGACTGTACTACCTGAATATGGTTTGCCAGTAATAATTTGATAGAAGATAAAATACAACAAGTATATAAAATCAAAAAAGTACTATACGTAAATTTCATCTTAGCAAGAATAATCTAAAGTGTGTTGCTTTTCAGTGACACAAGTCGGTCAAATAATACTCTTAAGGTCGAATGATATGATCTTGAAGTTATAAAGAACTTAATATTTCTTTAACAGCAGTTCTCTGATCAACACCTGCAAAGTTTCAAAAAAGTTTTTTTAACAACCCTCGGCCCAAGTTCTTGAAATACGAGGGCGGATCAGTAAGTCCGTGATTTTTCGAACATCCCTCGTAGTTATATGAAATGCAACACTGCTCTTATCAAGTACTACATGTTAGTAGACTATGCCAAATTTTGAACAAGTTCCGTCATTTACTTTGCGTTTAACAGCTGTCCAAAACATACAACCTCGTGCATTTTTTAAAAATGAAAAAAAGTGAATTTCGAGTGCTCATTAAACATTATTTTTTTCGAAAAAAAAACCGTCAATCAAACCAAGGAAAAGCTTGATAATTACTATAGGGACTTTGCACCATCGATTACAATGGTAAAAAAAGTGGTTTACTGACTTTCGTTGTGGTCGCACAAGTACTGGGTGGTGAAATTTTAAGGGCCGATGTTGATTTTGAATAAAACACAAATTATTTAGGAAATTATTGTCTTTTTTTTATTATGATAATATGGTATGGTTCAATTATGTATGGAACAAAATATCGACCAAATGGCGGCACACCTCCATCCGATGGTCCAAATTTTCGATGACGCTGAGGCATAATTGAGGTTCTATGCCGTTAATGTGCCGAATTATCTCATCCTTTAGCTCTTGAATTGTTGCTGGGTTATCCACATACATCTTTTCTTTCAAATAACCCCAACGGAAGAACTCCAACGGTGTCAAATCAAGCCATTGACACTCTTTGTGGGTGCATTGATTTTCCGACAATCACTCTTGGATTATGATTCGCCCTGAGGTGAAAATGTGCCTCATCACTGAAGATGATTTTCTTCGAAAATTGATCATCCACTGGTGCCATTTCTTGCCATAAGCCTGAATAACTTTAACGCGTTGCTCGATTGTGTATCTTTCCATGGTTCAAATTGAGGTAGTCTGAAATTGAGAAATGTCAAATGAAATGCAGAAAAAAACTTGACATTTGGGTGTGGTTCACATTCAACATCGGCCCTAAACATTTAACCACCCGACACAAATGACGCTGAACGTTCTGGATGGCCAAGTGAGGTCAATACACTCAAAAATATCGACAAAATCCACGATATGGTGTTGGCCGATCGAAGAGTAAAAGTGCGTGAGATTGTTGATGCCATAGGCATTTCTTATGGCAGTGTGGTTTCGATTTTAAATGATCAGTTGGGTTTAAGAAGGCTGTCTGCAATATGGGTGCCGCGTTTGCTCTCAATTGACCATAAACGTACGGGTGCACACGTGTGTAGTCTCAATGGCAAAATTCCATGAATTGGGCTAAGAATCGGTACCTCATCCACCATATTCTCCGGATTTAGCCCCCAGTGACTATTTCCTATTTCTAAACCTAAAGAAATGGCTCGGTGGAAAGAGATTTAGCTCCAATGATGAAATTATTGATCAAACAAATGCCTATTTTATGGACCTCGAAGTATCCTATTTCTTGGAAGGGATACAAAAATTGAAGAAAGGTTGGACTAAGTGTATTGAGCTAAAAGGAGATTATGTTGAAAAATAAATTTTTTTTTCAAAAAAAACTGTTGCATTTAAAAAGTCACGGACTTATTGATCCGCCTAGTAAAGGCCTTTAAAACTTGAATATATAATCGCTCATACCTCAGGTTTTTATAATCCGATCTGGTTCAAGTGGATATTATTACAAAGGCCTTTTCAAACACTATAAATCCGCGTATAAATATATTCTGTTCTATTATCCCGTTGGGTGCTCATTAAAAAAAAGGGTTTTTAACATCACTTTTTTGTTAAAACTACTATTTTCAAAAAAAAATTCCTAGTGTACGTATTTGTTCGCTAGAATCCGATAATACTAAGCACTAAACCGTCAAAGACCGGAAATAATTACGTTGACAGTTTTGGATCAAAGTTTTCAATAAAATAAAAATAAAAAAATTATTTCAAAAAAATAGCCCAATTAATTTAATAACACAAAAAACTATGCCGAAGACGGTGTTGGACCTACCCCAGAGTAGAAAATGCCTAAGACCGGTCGAAGGCCGTCCCCGCAGAAAGCTTTATAACAAAAACAAATCAAAGCCGGTGTTGGATCTTGCACTGAAGAGAAAATTACAAAGCCGATTGAAGGCAAAACAACAAAACTTTGATATCTCGATAACTTAGCGAGTTTCTGAAAAATTTAAAACTTTCGGAATTTTTATTTTATGATATTTCGCAACTGAAATCTTAAAAATAAAAAATAAAAGTTGAATCGTGGGTTAAATCCTTTTTCTTAACTTTAATATCCCCGGTCTTTGAAAGGTTATTATTGAATATTATACCTTAAAGAAAAGGTTGAAAGCTATTTTATTATTAGAGCCTAGTAAAAAAATAGTATACTAGGGCATTTTTGGAAAAAAATTAATTTTTATCAATGGGTTTATAAAACAAATATATTTATAAACGGACTTACATATTTTAGACAGACCTTTTTAGTAAAATTCGTTTCAACGAAATCAGGGGGGCATATATTTCGCCTATTTCGTTTGTGTTGTTTTTCACCGTTAAATTCCCTATCAGGGCAAAAAAAACACAAAAATAGGTAAGCTTCCCCTAAAGTAAATTTGCCCCTATAGATATATTCCCCATACAAATCTTACTTCCAAGCTTGGCACTCTTCGTGACCGATTTAAAAAAAAATTGGTTCGGAAGATTCACTTAGATCGGGGATGGTATTTTTGGAAGGTTAGCCTTATCGGTCCAACAAATTTTGAAGTAGTCATAATGTACTAACAAGTTTATTACTTTCGGCTTCAAAGTCTACAGATCGTGACCGATTTCAAAAACAAATTTAGTTAGAAAGTCTCCGTTAGATCAGTGATGGTAGATTTTTAAAATTGTAGAATAGAATATCTAGGTTCTATACAGTTAACAGAGAACACAAACTTTTATATGATGTAAGCCGATTATAGTTTTGGTTGCATCCAACATTTGCTCCTGCCCACTTGATTTTATTTTAATTGTTGAGTTTTAAAATACAGAAGAGAAAGATGATGATGCCAAAGACATATTCTATGAGCTCCTAGAGGAAACGTATGACCGCTGCCCTGGCCATGACAGTAAGATTGTACTAGGAGACTTTAATGCTAAAGTAGGCAGGGAAAATGTGTTTCAATCAACTATTGGCAATTTCTGTCTACATGGTGACAGTTCCGACTATGGTATGAGACTGATAGACTTTGCCCAGGCAAAAAAACATGGTCGTTAGTAGTACAAGATTCCAGCATAAAGACATTTACTAGGTTACTTGGGTATCCCCTAATCAAAGAACGAAAAACCAAATTGATCACGTAGTAATTGATGGAAAGCACTCATCCAGTGTAATGGACGTACGAGTGATCAGAGGAGCTAACATTGATTCTGATCACTATCTAGTAGCAGCAAAGGTTCGCACAAGATTAAGTAGAGGGAAAATCGTACGAAACCAGACGAAGAGGAAGCGGGATATGGGAAAGCTGCAATTACCAGAGGTAGCCACAACCTATTCAAGGAAGCTCTCCCAACTTTTGGCACAAAACCCACCCCCTCCCGATGACGATCCTGAAGTGTAGTGGAAATCCATTTCCGACTCTATAAAAACATTGCCGCAACAACCACACTTGGTTTTGAAAAACCGTTTCGCAACCAACTGTGGTACGATGAACAGTGTCGCATAGCAAATGATGAAAAGAACGCTGCACGGATGGCAATGCTTCAGACAATTGTAACGCGAATTGCGACTGAGCGGCAGTGGAGAAAGCGCGGGAGTGAGAAAATTGAGACATACAGAAGGAAAAACGACGGACATGGATCAGGGCCCCCTTCTATAAACACAAGGATGGAAATCTCATCGCAGATGTTCAGAGCATGTTGGTAATATGGAGATATCATTTCTCCGCGCTACTGGTATCTGAGATATCCAATGGCGATGGGACAATCGATCGCAATTTGGACGATGACGTCGATTGCCCACCTCCTAACCAAGACGAGGTCAGAACAGCTATTGCCCCGCTTAAGAACAACAAATCTGCAGGAGCCGATGGATTACCGGCGGAGCTATTTAAGGCTGGCGGCGATGAGCTGATAAGGTGCATGCATCAACTCATTAGAAAAATTTGGTTAGATGAATGCATGCCAGGCGATTAGAGTCTCAGTGTACCATGTCCCATATTTAAAAAAGGTGACCCGAGTCTCTGTGCCAACTACCGTGGAACAAGCGTTTTATCCATAGCATATAAGGTTCTATCAAGTACAATGTGTGGAAGACTAAAACCAATTATCGCTGACCTGATTGGACCACACCAGTGTGGCATTATGCCTGGAAAATCGACAACTGACCAGATTTTCACGATACGCCAGATCACCTGGAGAAGACCCGCGAAAATCAATTCGACGCCTATCATCTATTTGTCGATTATAAGACGCCCTTCGATAGTCCTATACGGGAGAAACTCTACGAAGTAATTTTTTGAGCTTGGTATTCCTGCAAAACTCATACGCCCTTGCAGGATGACCTTGACGAACACCAAATCCGCAGTGAAAGTTGGTAAGGATCTTACCAAACTTTTGGAAACCAAGCGAGACCTCAAGCAATACGACACCCTCTCGTGCTATCTCTTTAACATCTTAATGGAGATCATTGTTAGAAAACTGTAGTCAAGATGAATAAAACCATCAGCAGCAAAAGGCACATGCTGCTCGCGTATGCTGATGATATCGATATCATTGGGCGCACAATTAGAGAAGTTACTGCGGTGTTTTGGAGAATTGAGAAGGAGTCAGCAAAATTGGGTCTGACAGTAAATGAGGATAAGACAAAATTAATAGATTCAACGAGCAGGGCCTCAATGCGATTAGACCAAAGCGTGACCGTTTATATCCGTTATAATTTCAAGGTGGTGGACGAATTTATATACCTCGGATCTGCCACAATAACGTCAGCCTTGAGATCCAGCGGAGAATTGTGCTTGCGAATAGATGTTATTTTGGGGTAAGCAAGCACTTTAGAGATAAAGCCCTCTCTCGAGTAACAAAAGTCCAGCTATACCAGACTCTCATATAACCTGTCTTGCTTTATGGCGCAGAATCCTGGGTCCTATCGCAAGCAGGCGAAACATCTCTAGCAGTCTTCCACATAAAAATACTGCAAAAAATGTATGTCCCTATAGTGCACAACGGCGAGTATCGACGACGCATTTACCTATGAACTGTATGAACAATATCCCGACATTGACATAGATAAGAACATAAAAATAACGCGATTGCGCTGGCTTGGACATATCAGTAGAGCATCGAAGGACATCGAAGAATAGGGCGACCTAGACTTCGCTAGAAAAACAAGGTTGAATAATCCGTGCGGAGAAATATGTCAACTTCTTTATGTAAGGCCTTTAACCCACCTGGGTTTCATTATGTATGCAAAATTTGTCTTCCTTCACAACGCACAATAAATCTTTCGTTGCAGCAAACAAAAGTGTAGTTGTTGCAGCAACGCAACGATGAATGGTCAAATCTTAATCATGTATAACGTGTTTCATTGCAGCAACAACAAAATCGTCGATCCCATCCCTGCGACGACTCCCTTTGCATTCAGTGAACTGTGCGAAACTCTGACTCATGGGCATTAAATTAGGGATTTCTATATCACGAGTTCATTATTTAATACGAGTCAAATTTGTAATCCTAGCTGCGTTAAAATTTGGACGGCATACATGGATTGGGATTTTGTAAGGTTATCAACTGTTAGTTGGTACAAACGGTGCTGTTATCTTGGTAAGAGCGAAGGAATACATATATTATTTTCGAATCCAAATCCGAAATTGGAAAATTTATATGAATCGGACATAAAGGGGAAAAATGGAAATGCTATATGCACAGAAAAATATAAACGAATTTGACGTAACCGAATTTAGAGGTTGTTGCAACCACATTAGATGTCATCACAACCGCATTAGAGGTTGTCACAATAGCAATAGAGGTTATCGTAACCTATTAGATGTTGTCACAACCTATTAGAGGTTGCATCAACCGAATTTCAGTTGTAGGGTTTAAATTCGGTTGTGCCAACCTCAATTCGTTTGTGGCAACTGCAATTCGGTGGCAACATCCAAATCTACGGCTGCTACAACCTCTTTTCAAGCAATTAGTTCTGTGAGTATACGACTCCGGTAGGCAAGCTATACAGTAAACAGCCGGCTTTAAAGTCAAAGACAGTCTTTCTAATCGTGATCACGATTATCTGAGTCTTTCAACCAGGGCAGTTGAATTTAAGTATAATTATGAAACTTCAACTCCAGCTCTGCAGTTTTAAAACCTAAGTGATTTTCAGTGATGAGATTTGAAACACTTCGCATATGTACATTTCATTCGGAGTTTGTATTTAGATGATTGTATCAATTCAGAAACAGTATTTAGGGGCATATGTTGATGAATTTGTCTGTTTTTGACGACATATTCAGTTTTTCGCCGTATCCGATCATTTATGATTTGTGAATATTCTTCGTGGCTAATTACTGATTATTAACGACTGCACAACTAAGCGAGCCACCCTATAAGAAATTGAAGTTAATTGCAAATACTCGTATGTCACATCACCTAACATTCTCAGTCATATTGAACCAATAATACCTACCAACAATCGTAACCCTAACGATCCTGCCAATGTAAATATAAATGACTTGTTGCAATTAACCTCTTGACGTGCACCACAGTGCCTCGTGGTAGATAGTAACGAGTAGATGGTGCCACATTGTTGAATTGATAGTCAGATACAATTGCATCCTATCAACTGACAGTTTCGATTTCCTTTTTTCCCTTCCTTTCTCTCTTTTACATTTGAGTTATAGCTTTAGATATCTGGATGTGGATGTTGTCTGCGCCGGAGGTTCATAACATGACCGACAGACAGACAGTCAAATCAAATTGCTTTTAACATTGTAACTAAAAATTGCAGTCAAATGATGGCAACAGCAACAATTGCAATAGCAGTATCAGCTACATGAAAGAAGAGATGAATTGAATTGAATTGAGTTGAATTGAGATGGGATGAAATGAAATGAGATGAGATGTGAAAGCAGCCTACCTCAATCCGAGTACTACGATTCCACACAAAAAAGTAAATAATATTGTAAATGGGCATGAAATTGAAGGTTTTCATTTGAACACGAGAAAAATTGCAATAAAACACAATTGCGACAGAAGAGGGATTGGGATTTTATGGAATTTCCCCTCGAGGATCAGTCGGTACTGGTTAAATGATGAAGAATATCCAACAATAAAATGGTAATGGTAGTACCAAAAATTTTTCTCAGTGTAAGTGAGACCAACACTTTGAGAATGCCAACCTTAAAATTCAAATATATATTACATATATATGTATATGGTTTCCCATTACATCCCATGAAGGGACTGGGGAGAGCTTCTCACAATCACTGAGCTGTGCGCTTTCCAGTTTTCACTCACTGATTGGGACCTACAGTTTTACACCGATTCCGATCGGTATTTTGAGAAGCTTTATCATGGCTATATACTCGATAGTGTCGCCGTCACTATGCGAGGTGACCGTCGTCGGAAGAAATTTAAGGTGGTCTGAGCAGGGATCGAACCCAGGGTCTCATGTACAAGAGGCGCGCACACTAACCATTGAACCACCGATTGCACCAAATTCAAATACAAAGACAAATAAGTAGACAGGCGCCGAGTTGCACATGCGCTATGAAGAATCTAAAGAATTGGCTCAAAGAAAATAACTACCCAATGTGCCATATGAATCCGTTACGAATTCGAAACGGATCCGTTTCTTCACACATTTTGTCCGAAACGAACATCAGTTACAGACACATAACGAATACGTTTGCGTATGAAATTCCTCTCGAAAAAGCAGATCGTTTTTTAGTTTTTAGGATCCGTCTCGATATCACAAGGGAGTTCATATTCGAATCCGTTTCGGGTTCTTTTTTTGTAAATAAACTGGATTCGTCTCGAATCGAGTTTTATACATTTGTATGGATTCGAAACGGATTCGTTCTGACATTTAAAAGATATTTAATATTAGAATAGATAATGAGCTATATTTTCTACCTCTAACGAACTGGAGTCCTTCACTTAAATTATATATTAATTTTATAAATAAAAATATTCATTGTCAACTAAATTCAAATCGTTTATTAAGTTTATGTGTTTTATCAACTCAAATATGAATCTGCGACTGTTTCGGTTTTTTATGTGTGTACAGAAGGGTTCAAGGGTTTTTTACCACTTTTCGGGCCCCTAAGGAGGTCAGTGATGCAATGGTAGTGTGCGCGCCTCTTGTACATGAGATCCTAGGTTCGAACCCTGCTCTGACCACCTTAAAATTTCATTCGGCGGCGGTCAACTGGCATAGTGACACCGACACTATCGACTATATAGCCATTAAAAAGCATCCCAAAATACTGTTCGGAATCGGTGTAAAACTGTAAGTCACAATCAGTGAGTGAAAAATGGAAAGCGCACAGTTCAGTGATTGTGAGAAGCTCTCCCCTGTCCCTTAATGGAATGTAAAGGGAAACCATTTATTTTTTTTAAGGAGGCCGAGACTGATCCGCATCCGTATTTGTGCACGTTGGGTATAACAAATAAAGGGTTTTTCAACAGAGACGCTACAAAAGTAAATAGATAGGGACAGCAAACGACGCCATATTTTTTCCCGCTCTTTTGACATTTCTCTTCAGTAAGGTTTGCCATTTCATCATGGAAAGATATACGAGCCAATAACGAGTCGAAAGTATTAAAATTTACTACCGAAATTTGGAGTCAGTGGCCTCAACTTTAAGAGCGCTACGTCCAATTTATGGTCGTCATAATCGTCCTACCAGATCAACAATTGAGCGTCTAGTGGAAAAATTTGAATCCACCGACACAGTACAAAATGTTTCCGTGCCAGTGAGACAAAGAAGTGCCCGTATTGTCGAGAATATTGCTGCCGCTGAGGCTTCAGTTCAAGAAAGCCCAAATGTGTCTCTCACACGTCGTTCTCAAGCGTTGGGCATCTCTGTAACGTCGTTGTGGCCAATTTTTCGAAAAGATCTTGGCTTACATCCTTACAGGATCAAATTGACGCAAGTACTGAAGCCGCTTGACCACCATAAGCGTCGTATGTTCGTGAATTGGGCTGAGCAACAACTTGAAAATGATTCGGATTTTCATCGGAAAATCATCTTCAGCGATGAGGCTCATTTCTGGCTGAATGGCTTCGTCAATAAGCAAAATATGCGTTATTGGTCAGACAGCAATCCACACGTAATCCATGAGTCATCATTGCATCCCGAAAAAATTAAGGTTTGGTGCGGTTTATGGGCTGGCGGCGTCATTGGGTCGTACTTCTTCCGTGATGATCAAGAACGGCACATTACTGTCAATGCGAATCGCTACCGTACCGTACCGAATATTTTTGGCCCCAATTGGATAATATGGACTTGGATGACATGTCGTTCCAACAGGACGGCGCCACAAGCCACACAGCGAATGCCACAATCAATTTATTGGAAACCAAGTTTGGTGAACGCGTTATCTCACGAAATGGCCCAGTCGATTGGCCGCCTCGGTCGTGCGATTTGACGCCGTTAGATTATTTCCTGTGGGGCTACGTCAAGTCTATGGTCTATGCCAACAAGCCAGCGACGATTGATCAACTTCGTACGAATATCGAACGTGAAATTGCAGCAGTATCGGCCGATTTATGTTTGAAAACCGTCGAAAATAGGGTTCAGCGTCTGGACTTCTGCAAGCGTGCCCGTGGTGGCCATGCAAAAGAAATCCAGTTCCATACATAATGGCATCGAACGTAGTTTCACAGGAATAAACAATTTCATTGGTATCTAAAACCGGTTTTGTTTAATTTAAAAAACTTTTGTAGCGCTCTTATTGAAAAACCCCGTTATTTTAAGTTTAAATTGCTGAATTCGAAATTTCAACTGATGATTTTAAAATTTCGGTTGATGTCTTTTGAATTTCAATTGATGTCTTTTGGATTTCAGTTGATGGATTATGAACCATTGATGATGATTTTGAATTTCAGTTGAAGTCTTTTAAATTGCAATTTATATTCTTTGAACTTCAATTGATATAGTTTAAAATGCAACTTATTTTTTCAAATGTCAATTGGTGACTTTATATTTCAGTTTATTTATTTTCAAATTTAAATTAATAAATTTTGAAATTAAATTCACCATTTTGAATATATGTTCGAATTGATATAATTTTCAAGAATTTTTTTAATTTTAAATAAACAATTTTTTTTCCTTTTTATGAGCTCACATGTAACACGACTGAAATAATACAAAAGTTGCAAAGTCCTATACAAGGATACTTCAAGGATATATGTTTACCAAGCCTAATGTGCTACTAAATATATTCAATATCTTGGCTGACGATTCGTATCTCATCTTATGTCACTTATTCTATTGAATGGTCAACCAATTACTTGAAATTTAGTAATTTCTAGCAATCGCCCTTAAATTAGATCGGCCATCAGAGGCATTAGTGGATTGAAGTAAGTACTCACCAGTGCGTAAGTTATCTCGACAAAGTAATGGAAAATTGTTGACATACCTATAAATAGAAAATAAGAACAAATTAGTTTTGTATTTATTAATTACCACAATAAAACATAATATAAATATCATTAAAGAGTAATAAAGTTTTTAATCCTAATAGAAAGACATACTAGATTTGAACTCATAGTTCTGTAACCCGCAAGACTCGTTCCTCTCCATACAAACAACTGTACAAAATAACTAAGCAAAGTCATTGGTTTGGGATAATTTTCACTCTTTCTGGCACTTTGGAAGTAGTTGTACGTACAACAGTTAAATCGACCTTATTACGGTTGTCGTCGTCGACATAAGGGATTTTGCCGGCAAAAATAACCTTTTTCGAGTGTCAAATATCAAAAATGTAATGATGCAGTTTTGTAGAGAATTGTTTAATTAAGAGAAATAAATCATTAGTTTTTTTCAACAAATTTTGTTTTTTGTACAAAAAAACGCGGCCAAGTCAACAAAATGAAACTCTGCAGTAACCTGCCTCAGATTTTCATCCATTTCAATGGGCTGGAAACATAACTTCTTTTTGTCGTATCGATTTGGAATATGTATATTTGAAAAATATGGTATTTCTACATTAAGTTTTAAGAAAAAATAATTGAATAACAATAACAGATTAAAATATATTAATGCGTTTATGATGACACTCAAAAAACTAAGTGTTTTTAGTTTTTCTTGGACTAAAAAAAGGTGGTCGTTATCGATCGTTGTGGTCTGGTTGCTAAACTGTGAAAGGTGGGAGTGTATTCTTTTGATTTCAGAAATAAAATCCCCATAATATTTTATACTGTTGAACAAAGTTATAAATTTTATAAAAGAAGTGCCACGAAATTTCATTACAAAAATGGATGAAAACACCATATAAAATGGTGTATACTTTTAGGCATATGTGTTTTAATGCTGTCGATAATAGAAACGTTAGTTAAAGTTTTTTTTACAGCTGTATATCATATCCCTAAAAGTATGCACTGAGAAATGCTGAAAAATTAATAAATTTCGATAATTTTATAGTACAAATTTGACTTTTATTTGGAATGATTGGTTAATTAAAAAAAAACGGTAAACTATGGCCCGCTAATTTTTTTGCAAATATTCAGCTAACATATTAGGCTTTAGTTATTTATATAGATGTAAGTGCTGATTTACATCTATCACAAACTACAAAGAATTATATCTGTGTTTTCGAAAATTTTGAAAAATGAAAATTTGTATATGGGCGTTGGGCGTGGCACTTAAATTTTTAGTATATTTGAGGACTCAAATGCAGGCACTGGCAGTAATTTTTATTGACATAGATATGAAAAGGAGGAAAATACAACGATTTTTTATTTTTCGTTATATGGGAGGTAGGCGTGGTTGTGGGCGGATTTGAACAAAAACTTGTTTTTTTTTTAATTTAGCAATATGAGAGATGTGTGCGAAATTTCAAAGCCCTAGCTCGACTCCTTCTAATTTTTGCCGCGGCTTGTATGAAGAAATCCCACTGTGCGTCGTCTTGTGACGACAGTTGAAAATCGGTATTGGTGTAATCGTTATCGATCACTGACGACAACTGTCGACACATATTTGGTATTTTGTAACTAGAATTGACGTCGACATTGAACTGAAACGACTCTATTTCTGTCGACACAATTTTTGATAACGACTTTTTCATCAATTAAAGAAATGTCCAGTTTTATTTTTGAATTATGGATTAACAGATTAACATTTTTAGTTCGCAATTTTTAATGGCGGACGGAAACCCCCAAGGAGATTATTGGCCTTATTTTTAAAAATTTGAACTTATACAAACAGTTAATGAAAAATAATATTGGGTATTAACACAGTCACTGCCCTGAATCAAAATTAACTGCTGGAATTGCGTTCCTACAGGGAGCAGTTAGAACTACAGGCTTCGGTGTCTTCAGTGTCAAGTGCCCACCAGTAGATGCATTGCCTAGGCAGTGGTTGTGTTCTTGTTGAGACATATACGCCAGCTCTGCGCGCTTTCTGTCAGTCATCCAATTGGTGTCTTTTCATTTTAGTCTGATATCTTTCAAACAAGCGGCCGCTAACGAAACGTACAGTTCACCTTTAAAAGAGCCGAATGATCGATCCATGGTGAATTTGATGAGATCATTTCTTGCTCTCCATTACGTCCTTGTCTCCAGTACACGCAGCTCTGGGGCCAGTAAATTCTGTATGTGTCTCCATGGAGAGCTCGTCTCAATTCACCACTTCCATTCGCCTAACCTGGTGATATAGGGCGTCTATATCCAATACCTTCCAAATCGGAGTCGATATTGTTACGATAATTAAACACTTTTTAGGAACTTGAAATTTTTTTACCAAATTAAATAAAAGAATAGAAGTACAAGTAAAATTGTCTTCTTCTTCCTGCTTTCATTCACTACGATTGACAACTTTGTTTATGTTTTTAATAGGTTATCGATAAACAGTCGACGACATCTCAAGACAGTTACATAATGCCAAACTAGCGTTGATGTGACGACGATGTTGACACGAAGAGATACATAGATGTTGACATAAAAACGACAACGACGGCGAAAACCGTAATAAGGGCGAATATAATTGTTATTATTACACAAACCAGTGGCACTAGTTCATGAACTAGTTCGAACGTAATAATATAAAAAGATAATATCGTGCCTTTGGCTAAATTTACGAAACAGATTTGAAAAACTAATTGTTAATACCAAATTAAAAAACTTAAAGAAAGTTTTATCACGAATGTCGCCTGAGGTACAATAAGACATCCATAACTTAAACTAAAAAAAAAAAATGTTTCCCATTACATTCCATCAAGGAAATTGGGGACTGCTTCTCACAAACTAGTGAGCTGTGCACTTTCTAGTTTAATGCTCACTGATTGGGACCTACAGATTTTAAACCGATTCCGAACGGTATTTTGAGAAGCTTTTTTCACAACTAAATACTCAATAGTTGCGCCATCACTATGCGAGGTGACCGCCGCCGAAGGAAAATTTAAGGTGGTCAGAGCAGGGATTGAACCGAGGATCTCATTTGCAAAAGGCGCGCACACTAACCAGTGCACCACCGACGGCCGACAAACTATCGCGAGAAAAATAAAGACTTCAGGCTTTTATAATTAATACGGGACTCAGTAAATGCGATTCCTTTCACTGAAGCAGTTGTTATAAAGTACATATTCAATTGCTGCAAGAATACAACTTTAAACTTCAATACAATCTGCGTCCGATATGTACACACAAGAAAGGATATTCATCGTATAATCAAATGGACGATGGCATAGGTTGATAATATTATGAGTTCCGTCCTTAGTTTTAAAGGACTAGGCCAGAATCAAACTTAACAAAATGTTAAATAAATAAATTGATCTACAAAAATATGTCTCAGATGCTACACCCGCCATAACATTTCAATGTTGTTTCCCCACAAATTTCGTGCAGTGCATCACATAATTAACATCCGACTGAAGCTAAAGGACAGGATGTGTTTAATTTAATAAAATGCAATGGCGGTTTAAATGAAGGACAAGTAGGATAAAGGTTTTAAAGATTCCATCGAAGCCAGAGGATATTCAGTGTAATGATACACGAGCATATAAGGTAAGGAAGCGTCCACGATTGATTGGTCAGTCATCACGGATGAAACAAATAATCTTATTATAAAAAAAAAATACACGAGTGGTTCTTAAGCAACTGTACAATTGATTGAGCAATGATGTCATTAATGCTTCCAGGGGGAAATGCGTAGAGTATATGGAATATAAATTATTTACAGTTGTTCATTCTCTCAAGGAATTTAATAAAGAAAAAATAATACAACTTTTGAATTGCTCTGAGAAGATACAGCATGTGGCCAATGTCTTTCGACACGCAAAAATTAATAAAGGACATTCATCTTGTATCCTACGCGAAGGTAGGAGGTAAATTACCTTGAACATGTATATATGACACGCACACAGGAATTAACCGCTGGCATTATTTCTTGAATGACCCATTCCATGTATGCTGTGCTTTATGTGTAGATAACAGATACTAAACTAAGACGACATGTTTGGAACAACGAGACGAAAGTTTACACAACCAAACTATGATTGAGGGATTTGATTGCGGCAAACGAACATTTATATTTATGAGAAACAAAAAAATGGGGCATGAAGGTAGAATATCCTAGAAGAAAACGTCAGGCTGAAGTTCAAATACCAGTAGAGTCATACTTTATTTTATAGATTTTTAATATTTTATTTTTCAACGTTAAGTGTACGTTTGCAAAGGAAATATTTTGGCGGCAACCGACCTCCAAGCGTTTTATTTTCCTGAAATATTTATTAGACGATTATTGAATGACCATATTGCTTATTAAACGTTTCATAAGATTCATGAATACGGGCTTTAGTTTTCGAAGATAGAACTCATCCGTTTCCGAATACTAATTTGAATACCATTATTTTCAATTTAATTTCAGATATATTTTGTTGTACTTAACAATTAGTTTAAACTAATGCCTGACACTTAATACAGTTTAAAAAATACTTAATTCAAAACTCAGCACTCATAATAACTAATTGAAACATTAGAATTTGTTAAATGATGACATACAAACGAATTTGAATACATACAAATTAAACGGCGCCAAATCATTTAATGGATGACGGACTGGGCGACGGCCGCTGTCCCAGATGCCATCATCAGCATCACCATCATCAGCATCATCCACTATTGCGCTATCAAAGTCGCGTTAATGGGGCTCCTACCGGTTATCATATTCTCGCGGATGAAAATGAAGCGATAATTTATTTTTGTGTTTAATGAATGAATAAATTTTAATTTTTTTAAAACAATTTAGTCATTGTTCTATTCGGTCACATCAGATAGTAAATGTAGTATTTATTTTTAGATTTTTTTTAATTTGATTGATTATAAATAAATCGTAATTACAATCACGATTTAGTTATCAATTAAGTTTATCAAATCTATTTATAACTAAGTGTGTGAATTGTGTCACTTCTGATTAAGGGTCTGAGTAGAGAAATATTTAACTAGTTCCAACAGCTATTTAGTTACTTAGCATCCCATTACAACCCACGAAGTGAATGGGGAGAGCTTCGCACAATCAGTGAGCTGTGCTCTTCTAAGTTGTACACTCACTGAACAGGACCTACATTTTTACACCGAATTATAAGATTCACTGTCAAGTTAGGTGCTAGTGGAAGTCGATGAACGACTCACTTAGACTCATTCCATTGTGACATAGAGAAATAGACAAGAGCCGCTATCCCTCTCATCATGTTCTCTTGATGACGACGAGGTAGTAGGCCATTTCAGCGAGTTCGATTTGCTATTGTAATTTACTCTTGGGTTGGACCAGGGGGTTTCTATGGTACAGCTGATCGAAAAGGTACTAGGCCGATGATGGAAAATGAGAGAGGAAAGAAGACAGGAACTAAATTTAAATAGTGTTTATTGATGCTAATGACAGCTAAATTTTGTTTTATGTTGTTTGTATTAAAAGCAAATTTAAGCAAATTTAATGATTTCTGTCCGTTTTATGTCCAACGAAAGTGTAAAATTGGTAAAATACCGCAGCAACTAAAACTCTATGAAATGGCCTACTACCTCGTCGTCATGAAGAGGCAACGAAGAGAGTAATGCAAACACTTAAGTATTTCTCTATGGTTGGACATAATACGGACAGAAATAAAACGGAATGCGCATTTTCGTTCGATATAACCATTAACATAATTTAGCTGTCATTAGTATCAATCAAACACAGTTTAAACTGCATGGTCTATAATATCTATGTCTTCTTTGGTCTCTCATTCTACATCATTTCCCTAGTACCTTTTCGATCAGCTGTGCCATAGAAAACCAAAAAGGATGTACAGTAGAGAAGAAAAAAACCCCGCAATTTGCCAACCCTTGTAGAAGAGAACCAAAAAAGTCGACGCGATTCATTCAAACGCATTTCTATCTCGGGTCATATCTTGATTATTTCTTACTTTTTTTTTAATTTTATTTAAACATGGTTGGAATTTCTATAGTTAAATAGAATAGCATCATCGGAAAACTGCTCGTATTTTGAAATATTCAACGAAGAGAGTAAGAGAGCGAGCAGAGAAACGACACGCTTCACTCGTTTTCTTTGTTAGCATTCCACTCCATGAGTAAATTTTCTCCTCTATACAATAGTTGCTTTATGAGAAACCCCCTGATTGTGATAAGCGTTCGCACCGCTGAAACAAGCATAAAAGCAAGCAAAACTGAAACAAGTATTGATACCTTGGGCCTGGCTACATATAGAGATTTATGAATCTCCTGCTATCCACTATGGGCCAAATTTGTTTTGAGCGTCCCTCGTCCATCGCTCCAGCATCATCATATAGAAGTGTTCTTGCAGGATATGCTTACACATCGCTAGGGGCATGTCAATACGCTCCTATTCCTGGGGAACCTGTAAGGTTATCCCTATTCTGGCCAGCTCATCCGCTCTTCGGTTCCCTGGGAAGCGCCTGTGCCCTGGCACCCACATGTGGGTTGCCTGAAAAACGCCATCCCAATGTTCACAAAAACGGATGCGGATCCGTATCGAACTTGTAACGAGTTCGTAAAATCACAAAAAAACGAAATGGGATTTCTCGAATTCGTTTCGAACCCGTTACGAGTTCGTAAAAACTTAAAAAAAGCCAATCAGTGAAGTTGCGATTTGAAGCATTCGTCCCAAACCCGTTACGAGTCCGTCAAAACATAAAAAACAAATCAATGAAATTGTGATTTGGCGGATCCGTCTCGAATCAGTGAAATTTCGATTTCGCGGATCCGTTTCGACCCCGTTACCAGACTGTAGAAACCATAAAAGCGAATCACTGGAATTGTTATTTGGCAGATCCATTACGAGCCCGTAAAAACATAAAAATATGAAGTTCGTTACGAGTACGAGACGGATCCGAAAAAGTAGAAAAAACGATTCGCGTTTTCGAATTCAAAATCCGTCTCGAATTAATTTTATTTACAAAAAACCAATCCGAAAGGGATTCGAGTATGAAATTCATTACGAGTTCGAGACGAATCTGGAAAAGTACAAAAAACGATTCGCGTTTTCGAGAGGAATTTCATACGAAAACGAATTCGTTATGAGTCCGTAATGGATGTCCGTTTCGGACAAACTGTCAGGAGAAACGGACAAAATGTCCGAGATATGGCACATTGGGATCTCGTTAAAAGCTCTGCGGTAGTGCAGGGCAGACGTTGAATACATGAATACTGATTACAGGGACCTGATGACTGCCCGACTGTCAGAGAAGACATTGACCCCAAAAAAATGCTGGACTATTATCCCTCAGCCAGTCTGTCATTTCACTAATAACCAAAATATCAGCCTGATATATGCTACAATGATCAGGTAAACTACGGGAAAGGGACAACCCTAGTTCCCTAGTGTAGGTCAAATAGCTATTCATCCATTTTTTGAACCATCCGTGTAGAAATTTGTTCTACGAATCCCTTCCGGTATAAGAATGTAGTATTTTCGATCGAGTACTGGTTCCGCCATAGACTAATACATACCTAGATAAACTTATTCTCTCATCTGACGTATCATTTCACACTCTCATCGTAGGTTTGTGGAAATGGGACCAATTAAATTTAAAATTATCTTACACCAGGTGGAGTTACAAAATATGTTCACTTAACTTTTTCCTGTCGTTTTGGTGTAGAACTGAAAAATTTAAATATATTTTGCACTTTTTTATTGACTTTTATCGTTGGTATACATTTGTATTGTATTTAACACAACTAGTTTGCCACAAAAACACGAAATTCGGTTGTTGTTCCTATGTTGATCGCTGTATACTATTGCCACTATCTGGTATTATTGAACCCATATTTCTACCATCCAATGTTTACTTTCCATCGTACCTATGACGTTTAATTTATTGAGCGAATAAAACCTTCTATGGTATGTGTTATTCTATGGGTTCCGCTTTCAAGTAGTCGACAAATGCTCCGATGATCAATTATTTTTTTAGTGTGTCATCCCAACTATTCTAGATCCGTCAGCTGCTGATTTCGAAACAGTTTTCCTAAGAACCTCTTAGTTCATACTAGGGTACCCATTTAATCGGGGTGTTTGATTAATTGGTCAATCTTTAATCGTAAATTTCGATTTGACAATTAACCGAACAAAACACAATCAAATTATTCGATTAATCGATTATTCGAATAAAATAAAACTAAAAAGAAGGAAACAGTGTTCAAACATTGTACTAGGCACATTTATTAGTTTAGACCCAAAAGTGCCACGCCTCCCATACAAAGGGAAGGGTGGGCTCCGAAACTATATCACACTATAACACTATTTGATTGATTAATTTTTGCAAAATTTAATTTTCTGACCATTATCCTTATTTTACTTATACATAGTTTGAGCAGAATCGGACCAGGTATTTTGATACCCTCCATACAAAGTGACCAGTGGGTCTTGAAATTTCATCAGACTAATGCAACCAATTTTATGAACCAATTTTGAGCCAATTTTTTTTTTTGATTTATGTCTATGAGCCAAAGCGACGCTTTCTCTCAACAAACTATCAAATCTGTTCGAAATGTGTGTATAGTTATGAAATTTGTTCGTAAATTCTTGTCATATGAGTTGCAACATTGTATGAGTGTTTCAAAACGGACTGCTTGTCATAATTAAGTACTTATATTTTATTAATCGCGTAATCGCACTGATTTGTTCGAGTTAATCGTTAATCGAAAAATTAATTATAAAAATGTTCGGTTAATTTTATAACACGATTAATCGATTAACCGAATAATGATTAATTGAATGGTTACCCTAGTTCATACACAGAATTAATTATTTGAAAACATATTTAGGGTTTTCACAAGCTCTCGTAATGTCGTAATGTTGTACTGGATTGTCGTGCCTAAGTACGATAGTTGCGAACAACCATTATTGCATTATTTGTTGTATGTCGTAACTATCCAGCTGATTGCATAAACAACTGATTGAAGAAAAACAGTTTTTGAAACTAAAATGACGAAAATAAAGGAAAAGGATAAAATAATAACATCAATAACGTAACATAACAATATCACAATAATAATGTCACAAAATAAGTAATAAATATCAACAGCAGCTCTTATGGTAGTGATATTACTTATCAAATGTATTCGGTAATAACAAACTCGGTACAAGAAGAACAGCACTAGTAAAGTACGACAATCAGTAAACATACCTTCGATGTTGTACTTGTCGTAAGTTAGTTTTATATGGAAGCGAACAACAAAATTCGTACAACTGTTGTGAGAAGTTACGACAGTACAACAAGTACGAGACCTTGTGAAATTCCTAATTGTAGCAACGGAAATTGGGTTGTTGCCAGAGAATTACGGGTGCCACAACCGAATTAGGGTTGCCGTTGCGGATTTTATGCCCCACAACCGAAATTCGGTTGATTTAACGTCGTTTAGGTTGTCACAAACGACTTTCCAAATAGTACATTCGTTCCATCAACCAAATTTTCTATTATTCTTGTTGCAACAAACTAATTTGTAATCAATTCAGTTGCAACAACCGAATTTGACACCAATTCGGTTGCATCACTCACAAGCTAATATGTATATGAATTTAGTTTTGAAGCACAGATAACTAAATGTACAAAATATACTTTATGCTTAATTGCGCCGCCCAATGTTAATACTTCGATACTATTTATAAATTGCTTGCAGTAAACAACTTAACTGTTTCACGTAAACGGTTTTCATTTCTGACTAAAATTATTATTTACTTACCACAAAGAAAGTGACACATTCGGTTCAACAAATATTAGTTTGCCGCAAATGTTTTCCTCAAACGAAGTGCAGTTGTCTAAAATGTCATTTGTGCGGAACGTGCGTGTTTATTTCATATGCAACCTACATTTATGTTTTCCGGCGTTTCCCGTAAACTTACAAACAAATTCAGCAAAAAATCACTTTTATACAACAAAATCTTTTTTTTTCGAAAAGTATTATTCAATATCTTCAAAACCCGCCGAGATTGAAAAAAATCCACCATACATCAAATGGTTAGTTTTGTTAGGAATTTTTCAAGATTTTTTTGACCAAGATCTATGATTTAATTCAATAGAATATAGTTTTTGGAAAATATGGAAAAATTTTAAAAAAAATTTTCCCAGCTAAATTTAATTATAGCTTAATTAGTACGGGGCAGCTAAGTGATATTAAGCGTCATTTCAATATCCCACTTAAATTCCTACTTGAGCAGTGACAATGTTGCCATATATTCAATTTAAAAAATGTCAATAAAAAGTTATCTCAGATAAATTTTGTTATTATTTCTTGTGAATTATTTCTGGTGAAGACATAAAAGCAGAAATTTGGAAAATTTCCATAATGGTTTACACCTGGTAATTTCATTTAAATTATTTTGTTTATTGGAAAACTGCGTATATTTTTATATCTCTAAATTTGTAGGATCGATTTTTATTTTCATAAAATAAACAAAATAACATAACAGCGCGCGGTAAATGTTCTAACTATTGATCATGGTTGAATTATCAATCAGGTATAGTCGTTTAAACAGGTGATTTAATTTTTTGTTATACTTTTATACTTGTCAAACTCATATTTATTGTGGTTTTGAATTCATATATTGTTGGCATAGAGTAATATACATACGGCCCTATTCATAAAAAGTTAATAGAGGTTTCAGAGACAATTCATCATACAAAAATCGTCTTTCAAACCTCTCATAACTTTTTACGAATAAGGCAGATAGAGTCTGCAACAGCTGTTTTTCTGGGACCGGAAACCAAGGAAAGTTGCTGGAAAAGTGGTGCACAAAGTCGTACAAACTTTTCAACTCATGCAGAATCTGTATTTTAATAAATTTGTGTTTTAATTGCAACCTCTATAAATAATTTTACTCTAACACTCCAGTGCATTGTGCTTTATTTCACTTTTTATCCCTTTTTCCTCGATTTAATTATCTTAAAAACACTCTCAGTTGATGAGTTTTGTACTTTTGGTTCAATGCACAAAGGCAAATGTGTGAAAAACTAATTGAGCAACCCAAAATACTTCCAGTTATCTATCGCTGTTTCTCTGCCCTTCTTTATTCTGTAAGTTTTTCCAACTCTAAGGTTGATCAGCTGTGGCAAAGTATCCCCCTGATTGTTGGTAGACATTTGTGTAGAGTTTGACAACTGAAACGAGTGAACAAACACAAAATGGCTGATGTTGCTGCCTACAACCACAACAACACCTTCTGTTGGTGGCGCTGGCTACAAACGTGTTGCCGTATCGGATATTGTTTCCACCCATTACAGCAAATGTTGCCACATTTCGTAGTTTGTGTTTCTTTAAGTCAGAAACGGAAATAACTTAATGAAATAAAAAGAAACAACCTTATGTTGTCATATTTCTGTATATTTTGTGATACTTGGAACCAGGCTAGTTAGTTCCGGGTTAGTTAGTTATTTCCCTCAGTGGTGATTTTTGAATGTAGTGCTTTTTTTCAACCGAAATTTCAAGTCGAAAGAAAATGCTGCTTACGGTACTGCTTGGAACAAAATGCTGCCAAGTTTCTCACAAATTGCAAATATTGCTGGTTTGGCTTTTCATTATTGGCAGTAAACGATAATCGCTACCTTTAACCAAAACACGCTAATTATTTTCTGAATCTCCTTTTCCGCTTTTGTACCTCAATAGGTTTAGTGTCTCTATTGCATTTATCGATGTGGGTTGTTTTTTGTTGCAGTTACAATACAAGATAAATTGCGATTTGGGAGCGACTAGATTGGCGCACGATAGCCACATTGGTTTGAAGCGTGCTTTACTTTGAATACTCTATGCTATTTCTATGCGGTATATATCGATCGACTTAGAAACACTATTTTCCGCCCAGTAAACAAATAAGGATCTGGATACAGGCGCTGGAGTATAATGTCTTCAGGTTACTCCGATGTTTTGATGGCTTGATCGACAGGGTAGAGTGCTGGGTGATAAACACATGACGATCTCTGATGTATAGACTTACATATGGCACGTTCAAAACTGGAACAAACATGCAAAGTTGATCAGGCTAGAATAGCGAGCTTTCGAGAAGGAATCTGTTGGAATCCCGGAAACGAAGTAGTATATCGCCGATAGGTGTAGAAGTTGCAGGCATTTGCGGATAGTTTCGTATGTCACGGCGACAATAAAGTCCCTGGTACTAATTACCACTTTTTGTACTCCTTTATGATGACCATAATTCTCACTGAGTCCTGTTTAAAACTACAACTTGCAATCTTGTCCCCAGTACAAAACAGAACATACCCCATCTTCCAATTTCTCAATAATTCAGGTCCTTAACAGAAAAACCAAGGTAAAAAATCAAAAGCAAAAACCTAATCGAATCTAAATCTTAAACAAGAAAACAGTGCCAATTTACTTGAAAATATTTGGTTTCGATAATTCCAAATTTAGATTGCGAACGTGTCTGACAGCGGCAAACATGCAAATGTTGAACTACATGTGCCCGTGATGTCCTCCTACCCGGCACTGCCTGCTCTTCTGCTGCCGTGAAGTAATTTTCATGTTCATGTGCACACTTTGTACTTCCACATTGAATTTTTTTTAGTGGTTTTGCGATGGCATTGTTTTGTTTGCCTCCTTCTTTCATTTGCCTTCCAATTTTCTAATCAATTTTATATTTAGTTTTATTTTTGTTTTATTTTTTTTAGAGTTCAGATTATTCTACTTCGGTGACTGGTTCAATTTCCATTTGTCGGTCTGTTTGGTTTAACATTTGTTGTCTTTCGCTTCAGCTGTTTCTTGTTATTTTTAAAACATTATCGTGTCATTTTTTGCGTGCCATTGTATGTGAAATGTCAGTTATTTTTGGTATAAATGAACTCGATGAGCGTTCACAAACGTCACAAATGCCTACGAAATAATCCGACAGTGTTGCCTGGCAGTCGGATGGACATTGAGGGAGAGAGGGAAAGAGACTCAGAGAGACATTTAGACAGACGTGGGCATAACATTACGAGAATACTCAAATTGGCTGACATTTACATAACTGGATTCCCCTATTCCTTCGATTTAGTAGATATATTTGTTTTCACCACTGTTGACATTGATTTACTGTTGTCTAATAAATATCTAACGTTCAGAAAGATGGTTTTTTTGTTTGTTAGAAAAACAAATGTTAATTTCTGTATACGGGATGGTAAAGAATTTAATTCGCTCATCCCTTGGAAGTGGCAAAGCTTGTAATAATTAGCAAACACACAAAGAAAACAACGTGTAGAGCTCGATTGGGGGAAATTTTTTATTTTGAACCAAAAATATTTCGTTTGTTGCTTAGTCTCATGGTTGACTCAAAAAGTTGAAGTTTTTCCGCAAATAAAAAACGTTTATCGTAAAAGTCGTTTCTTTTACTGTAAACAAAACTTTCATTTACCCCAAAGTTTTCATACTTTAATTTTGCGGTAAATGAAGAAATCAATTGATTATAAACGAAAAAATGTATACACACAAAGGTAGTCAGTCTCATGAAACCCTTGTTCTGTATTGAAAGAAAACCAAACACAATTCAGAAATGTTGTTAGCTACATCTAGGTCAATTAGCAATGAAAGCCCAATTAAATCGTGAACCCTAAACCATCAACTCTATCGCGGATAAAATTCCCGCTGAATGTTTTCTTGTTATTACAGGGTGGACCATTTAAACATTTGGAATAATAATAAAAAAAATCACATGAGGTGTCAGGGGACACCCGGTTGATGTACTAGTTAGTTCCAACACGCCTAAGGCGCCCGTTGAAAAATACGATAATTTAAATGGATCTTTAATAAAATATACTTTTTGGAAAATGATAAACTTTTTAAAAGAAATTGTTATAAGAAATATTTGAAGGTCCATTTTGTAAGAATATGTATAACATTTTCCCGAAAAGGTCCTTTTTTAAAGAGAGGTTCTTCTTTTATTAAAATCTAATGTTTTTTGTTGAGAAAAGGTACTATTTTTAAGAAGATGTACTTTCTGTAAGAAAAAGCCATAAGAGTATGAATTCTTTTTTTTACAAAGAAGTACCTTTTTAAGAACAGGTACTTTTTAAAGAAGTGGTACTCTTTTTAAGAAAGGTTATTTTTTTTAAGAAAATTTACTTATTTTCAGAAAGGCTACTTATCTCAAGAAAAGAAACGAAAACGTATTATTTTATGTCTAAGAAAATGATTTTTTATAAGAAAATGTATTTTTTTAAAAGAAGGTATTTTTTTGAAGAAAAGGTTTTTTTTAAGAAATGGGAATTTTTCTAGAATTGATCCTTTTTTCAAGAATAGGTAAATTTTTAAGAGTAGGTACTTATCTCAAGAAAAGTTATTTTGCTTCACAAAAAAGTACTCTTTAAAGAAAAGGTAGTTTTTTAAGGAAAGGCAATTTGTTGTAAGAAAATTTACTTTTTTAAGCAAAGGTACTTCTTTAAGAAAATGTTCTCTTTTTAAACTTCTTTCACTTAGACTTTTCTAAATTTACTTTTTATTGGGTTCAAAACTACAATATATACCAAATATTGGTTTCATGCTCCACCTAGAAAACTTCCCATTAAACAAGAAATTTCCCAACATATGTTAGCCTGGACACAAACCAAATCAAAAGTACCCAATATAGTTGACAATACTGGGTTGTAGCATAATAGTGTTAAAAAAGTTTTTAAAATTTTTTCATTTAACCCCCATCCCGCAATGTGCGATAAGGAACTTCGTTCCAAAAATAATTTTGGAATAATAATGGAAATAAAATAATAAACACAAATTAGTAACCGTTAAACCATTTTTCTTTTATTTTGTACAGTTAAAACTTGTTTTGATCATTTGTGGAATACGATATTCCGTAAATGGTCGCCGCCAGAGCGATTGGCTCAATGTGCTTGCTTTCCGCATTTCCCATCACTTTTCGTAGTGTTTCGGGCTGTTCATGTCGAATATTGTCCTTCACGGCTTGTTGACATAAACTTTGGGCTTCGAATAACACCACAAGAAGAAGTCTGGAGTGGTTAAGTTGGGAGATGCACCTTCCAAAAAAAGAAATCAAGTATTCAAAATATGTCTTGAAATAGTATTACATTGTCTCTTTTAGTTCCCGATAACCTAAAATGTTACAGATTAGGACCATTGTACCATATTCAAACCTACGGCTCGAAGAACCATAAATAACTGTCTGATCAGTGATCGATAGATTTTGGTGACTTCTCACAGACGACGCTTGTGAGGAGTTGGAGAAGAACAGATTACTGTATTGGCTCACAAAGGTAGGCAAATATAGAGAACAAGAATGCATTGAAAGCGTCGGAGAGCCCATAGAGAAATCACGTATAGAGAAGCGAATTTGACTCAGTAAATTTACGAAGTTTGGTGTGTTGCATTATGACGTTGTGTGTTGGAAAGTATTAGTTTAATAATACCAGGTAGAGGCAATGGCGCAATTCGTTTTGTGTGTTAAAATTTTGGTGTAAATACACCACAAATAAATATATAAATATGCATATACTAACAATGAAGTGCAACAAAAAAGTTCAAAATACTTTTAAATTTCACTGTTTTTCATCAAAGCGACATGAAAAATTTTATTCAACATTTTTTGTAATTCCAACTGGTATAAATCAATTTACGTCAAATAACTCTCTATCGCACCGACCGCTCCACGAAGAGTGTGAAACGAAACGTCAGATGAGAAAATTATTTCGGTTAAACCATCGGAAAAAAGTTGGTGTAACCACACATGCAAGAATGCTGTCAGATACAAAGAGGACGCGTTCAGAGACTGGCGTTCTAATAAAAACGTTGATACTGAACTGCTACGCAAACTGGCAAGATCCAAGTGTGCCAAAGTACTTCTACGCGAAAAATTTCTTCACGAACAGCGTATTCATGCTAAAGTCCTTTCTTTCCCTAGTGGAAGTAAGAGCTTTTGGTCATTTGCAAGAAGAATAAAGGATAGTTCTTCCTCTATCCCGACTCTTCTTAAAGATGACATAACATTCACTGAACCGGTTGATAAAGCTAACCAAGGAACTCTTCCTTGCCGGATAGCAATCAACCACTCCCCGTGATCAATTACGTATCTTGTTCCATGCCCAAGATATTTTTCCGAACGCGAGGAGTTAAAAAGGTTCTTGCGAATCTCGTTGTAGGTACATCCCCGGGCCCGGATGGCATATCTGCACTAGTCTTGAGTAGGTGCTCTTCGACACTGGCGTGTCCACTGCGCAATCTTTTCAACCTTGCATACCGTGCCAGAGTCTTGCCCTCGCGTTGGAAGGTTGCTAATGTCCAGCCAATCCCTAAAAAAGGTGATGCAAGTAACCCTGCAAATTACCGCCCAATTGCAATTTGTTCTGCGCTCTCGAAGGTTATGGAGAGCATGGTTAACCACCATCTAGTGAAATATCTTGAGTCCAATGACCTTCTTAACGATCGGCAGTATGGCTTCCGTAGAATGAGATCTACTGGAGACCTGATGGCGTTCCTTTCGGAACAGTGGAGTCGATCCATCCACCGGCTTGGTGAGAGTAAGGTAGTGGCTCTTGATATTTCCAAGGCCTTTGACAGAGTATGGCACGATGCACTCTTGTCAAAGCTCGCTGCTTTTGGTGTCGGTGATAACTTCACTCGATTTATATCGAGTTTTCTCAGAGATCGCACTATACAAATTGTTGTAGATGGGGTTTCATCCGACGAGCATAAATTGACTGCAGGTGTACCACAGGGCTCTGTTCTTTCTCCTTCTCTCTTTCTTATTTTCGTTGACGATCTCCTGGGTCAGACTGTGAATCCAATCTACTCTTTTGCCGATGACAGTAATCTCTGCCATTCTTATTCATTCGATCGTAGGACAAGTCTTCAAGAGATTGAAGTCAAACGGCGGACGATGAATGAAACACTCGACCGCGATCTGGTGTCCATTGTTGAATGGGGTCGAAAGAATAGAATAGATTTTAATGCGAGTAAGACCCAGTGGTGTTTGTTGTCGCATAAACGTATTGCTGACCCAGGTGTGTCGTCATTGTTTATGGACGGTGTGGATATTGATGAATCAGACGCTCTTGATGTTCTGGGCATGAAAATACAATGTGATGTCCGTTGGGCAAAACATGTATTTGAAGTGTCGAAAGATGCATTCAAGTGTCTAGGCTTTTTAAAGCGGTGCAAGAAATACTTCACTCCATCTGATCTTCTCAATATCTACACCACCTACATCAGGCCAAAGATGGAGTATAACTCCCATATATGGGCAGGTGCTCCTAGGACTTCTTTGGAGCTTCTCGACCGTGTCCAGAGGAGAGCGTCGGTGGTAATAGGGGACAGTAGGGTATCCAACTCTATTGCCTCCCTTGAGCATCGTCGAAATGTGGGTTGCGTGTCACTGTTCTATCGATATTTCCACGGTATGTGTTCCTCGGACATCCGACAACTTATGCCGGACGTGAGGATATTTAGCCGAAGTACGCGGCTTTCCAGGAACTCTCATCCGTTTTTTATCGAGTGTCCGATTGACCGCACACTATAGAGAAAATTCGTTCTTCAGCCGAACAGTCCGTATGTGGAATAAATTTCCGGCTAGTGTATTTCCCATCAATTGTGACATACAAAGATTCAAGGCAAATGTCAACAGACACTATTCCCTCTTTCCACCCTTTACTACCACAATTTTCCTTCGCCAACACAATGCACTGCATTTATAGGGGGCATCCCCTGAGTGGTGGTTTGATAAAAAAAAAAAAAAAAAAAAGGTGACAGCTCTATATGATATTATTCTATGGGAGAGACCAATGAATTCACATTGGTGGAATACATACAGCAACTATGGTATAGAGAAGAAAATTTACTCTCTTGGAGTGGAATGCGAACAAACAAAACGAGTGACGCGCTCTCTCTCTCTCTCTCTCTCTCTCTCTCTCTCTTACTCTCTTCGTTGACTATTTCAATACACTAGCAATTTTCTGATGATGTTACATTATCTAACTATAGAAATTCCAACCATGTTTAAATTCCAACCATGACTCTTTCCAACAATTCCAGCGTCACATTTGAAATCAACGATACGATTGTAGTTAAGGTCGATAAGTATCATATCATCTTCGATTCAAAAGCAAAAAGTAAAAAATAAAAAATGTAGCCCAAAAATATTTTCGCTCACTAGAAAGACAAGAACCACTTTAGTCAACAGATCTATGTAATTAAATTTACAGAAGTATGTAAAAACTTTTAAATATCCATGTCAAGAATAGCCCAGACTAAAAACGTGCATTATTATTTAAAACATACAACTTTATTAAACAATAGATAACTTGCGATCACAATGCATCTTTCGCAGTCGGCTAGTAAACCCCTTTTAGACTCCGCTCATGGGCTTGTGTACTTACATCCATCCTCATATATGCAAACTAAAATTTGTAAAGCTTCATAACTCGTTTATCTTCCATGTGTATACTGTTTATGCTCTTTCTTGTTTTGTTTGCATTTGGCTTATGTATCTGCTTAATGTTTTGTTTGCACAGATTTCTCATTTGTTGTCAAATTGTAATTTATGACGGGTGATTATGACAAAAAATAATTGGCAATTTAAAGCTAAACAATGTGGCAACATTGTAATTGATAAAGATCAACAACTTTTAAGGCGGCGTAAATTGGCACGAATCATTTAAGAATTTGTGTGCAGAGATTTGTAAATAAAAGTAAACGGAAGCTGTTATTAACTGTTATCGGAAACGTTGATAATATTCGATATTTGTTAGCGATTGGGGATGATTTGAAAGGAGAAAGATACACGATAAACGCACTACGAAAACAGCGCACTACAACAACTGGTATTTTGTTTTTGTTTGGTATTGGATGAATTTGACAGTCAAGAAATACGACATGAAAAAAATTAAATCAGCTGTTCTAACGAGGTTGTGGAGTACTAAGTGGTTCTCCAGGGATTAATCTCTTCTGCAGCAACAACCAGGAATATCCCAACATAAAATACCGCCCCATAACCATTTCGGGTCAATTTACGAGTACAATGATAGGAACTATAGAGTAATGACATATAAAGCTGTCATTCTTCTTATCTGACATTTCCTTTCCACGAATAGACGCGGACGGTGCGATAGATAGTTAATTGACGTAAATTTTTCATGTCATTTTGATGAAAAACTGTGAAATTTAAACGTATTTTGAACTTTTTTATTATCTTTTATTGTTAGTATTTATTTGTGATGTATTTACATACCAATTTTAATGCGCAAAACGAAATGCCGTTGCTGATTTATTGTTGGTTGGGGTGAGTCACCGCCTCTATCTGGTATTATTAAAGCAATACTTTCCAACATCCAACCGCACATCTACTACACATAGAATAATACATACCATAGAAGCTTTTATTCGCTCAATAAATTAAACGTCATAGGTACGATGGAAAGTAAACATTGGATGGTGGAAAATATGAGTTCAATAATACCAGATAGTAGCAATAGTATACAACGATCAACAAAGGAACAACAACCGAATTTCATGTTTTTGTGGTAACCTAGTTGTGTTAAATACAATACAAATGTATACCAACGATAAAAGTCAACAAAAAAGTGCAAAATATATTTAAATTTTTCAGTTCTACACCAAAACGACAGGAAAAAGTTAAGTGAACATATTTTGTAACTCCACGTGGTGTAAGGTAATTTTAAATTTATTTGCTCTCATTTCCACAAACCTACGATGAAGAGTGTGAAATGAAACGTCAGATGAGAGAATAAGTTGATCTATGTATGTATTATTCTATGCTACTACACAACAAATGTCATGAATTTACTGAGAGAGTTGGCTACTCTATAAGTCATTACTCTATATAATGCCAAAGTCAGCGATTCTAAGTATGGGTTTTCCATTAGGTATGTACTTGACAACTTTTAATTTAATTTGTGAAGGCACTATTTCACTGATCATCTAACGGTTACTTTCCTTTCTTTCAGTAAACTCAACATTTTCATGATGGTAATGTACACGAGCGAACAACGTATGCAAATTATAAAAATGTACTACCGAAATTCGGAGTCGGTGACCGCAACTTTAAAAGCGTTAACTCCAATTTTCAGTCGTTATTCTCGCCCTAGTAGACATGCAATAACAAGTTTAATACAAAAATTGGAGTCTACATATTCATTGTGTGATGCTGCCGTACCAGTGAAACAACGGGTTGGTCGAAGTGACGAAATTATCGCTGCCGTTCAGGCGTCCGTAGCAAACTATCCAAATCAGTCGATTCCGCGGCGTTCTCAAGAACTGGGCATCGCCAAGACCACTTTATGGAGAATTTTGCGTAAAGATCTTGGTTTACACCCATACAAGATTAAGCTGACTCAAGAATTGAAGCCGATGGTCCATTTGACGCGACGTACGTTCTCCGATTGGGCTCTGGAGAAGATGCGCCAAATTGGTGAATTTCATCGCAGAATCATCTTCAGTGACGAAGCTCATTTTTGGCTCAATGGGTTCGTCAATAAGCAAACTATGCGTTATTGGTTTGGTGAAAATCCACATGTACTTCATGAATCACCACTTCATCCACAAGAAATAACTGCTTGGTGCGGCTTGCATGCCGGCGGCGTCATTGGGCCATATTTTTTCGTCGACAATAACTATCGTCAGGTTACTGTGAATGGCGATCGTTATCCCGCCATGATTGCAGATTATTTTTGGCCCTAATTGGAAAACATGGTTGGACGAGCCACACAGAACACGTTACAATCGAGTTATTGAAGAGTAAGTTTGGTGAGCGTGTTATCTCAAGAAATGGACCAGTCAATTGGCCGCCTCGTTCGTGGGGTTTAACGCCTCCAGACTTTTTTCTTTGGGGCTACGTCAAATCATTGATATGTATATGCCAATAAGCCGACGACGTTGGAAGAACTCAGAGCCAACATTGAACGCGAAATAGCGACCGTTACGGCCGAAATGTATGACCGAGTCATCGAAAATTGGGGCCAACGAATCGACCGCTGCCGACGTGCCCGCGGGGGCCATATGAACGAGTTCCATTCATAAATGATTTGATTGTATTTCAAGTCGATCATAAAGTTTTGGAAATATCTCAAATGGTTTGCATTTTATTTTAAAAAAAAGTTGTCAAGGCCTTATTGGAAAACCCTGTAGTTGTAGGGAAACTATAACATATGCAAAAAGAATCGGTTCTACACCTACAAAAAAGTTCGGTTGAGACAGCCGAATTAGCCGTAACCGAAATTAGAGGTTGTCACAATCACACTAGAATCAGAGGTTGTCGCAACCGAATTAGAGGTTGTCACAACCGAAGTAGAGGTTTTCACAGCTGAAATAGAGGTAGTCACAACCGAATTAGAGGTGGTCATACTCGAATTAGAGGTTGTTACATCTGAATTAGAGGTTGTCACAGCCGAAGTAGAGGTTTTCACAGCCGAAATAGAGGTAGTACCGAATTAGTGAAGGTCATAGTCAAATTAGAGGTTGCCAGAGCCGAATGAGAGTTTAACACAGCCAAGTTTAGCGGGTGTCAAACTGAAATAACGCATTTTTTAATAATATTTTATTGATGATTTATTTTCCGGTATAATTACACAGCGAGAAAAATTAACGCACGTTTTTTGAAGTCCAGGCAATCAAAATATCTTAATATCAAGCATCAATTGAAGCCCCTGGTGGAAGAAGGAGTTAACTCACTTTTTTTCAAAAACAATATTTTCCTTCTTTTAATATTTCCATGGTAGCTGATTTTGTTTTAGATAAGAAAAAAATTCAACACCTGATATTCAAATTATTAAAATTAAATTAAAATTTTTTTTTAATTTTTTTAAGTCAGATACCATGGAAACATTAGAAGAAGGAAAATGTTGTTTTTGAAAAAAAGTGAGTTAACACCTTCTTCCACCAGGGGCTTCAATTGTACGTCCTTTAACTTTTGTAATATAAGGTTTGTTTTTAGAATTTTAAAGGTCAGGTTTTAAATATATACAATTATGAATATAAATTCGGTTGTACCAACAGATTTGCTATTAAATATTAAGTGTGTGAGAAATTCGGTTACATCAACCGAATTGCAACCGACTTAATGCCAAATTAAAAGTTATTGCGACCGAATTGATTCCAAATTCGATAGTTGCAATAGAATTTGGTGCCAATTTCGGTTGTTGCATCCGAATTAATTCCAAATTCGGTTGTTGCAACCAAAATTATAGGAAATTTAGTTGACAGAACAAGTATAACGCAGTGCAACACGAAAAAATATAACCATATACGGACAAGACTACGTGATAAAAGACCAAAAAAAAAGACCCCTGCCTCCCAGTTTTTCCCAGTCATGGACTTATTTATGGCCACCAAAGATTTGGGGCCTCGGTGTCATTCTTGCAAAAAAGTGATCATTTTGTCATTTCATTTTTTGATTGTAGCTCTTGTCGTAAAGAATAATTTCTTATATTGGGTGCTGTGTCCCTTGTTGCGTGTGCTGAGCTTACTGCTTTGCCTGTGCTGCTGCGGTCGGTGAGATAGAATAGTATGTTGAAGTAAACGGTGTTCATAATCATTCCTAGGAAGTTCAGATGTCCAAGGAAGTTGTTTATTGAGATATTAGGTACATTGTTGTAGTTGTTTGTTTCCTTGAATTTTGAACGGTTTGCTGCCTAGGGACCTGAACAGGGGAGAAAAGGTAAAAAAAATGAATTTTTTAAAGTTTCTTGCGATTTTGACCTTGAAGATGAAGTATTTTTTTGATTTTATATGTTGACAATTTTTATTGTTTATGACAAGTGCTACAACTTTCCCTCATAATGTAGATCAATATTCCGAACGGTTTGCAAGATAAGAGCCTGACACAATTATCACGTTTTTACAAAAATGACACCGAGGCCCCAAATCTTTTGGGGCCCATAAAAAAATGCATGACTTTGGGCAAAACTGGGAGACACTAGTCTTTTTTTTATCACGTAGTGGTGTCCGTATATATTTTATCACGTAGTGGTGTCCGTATATATTTCCATGACTTAAAAAATTACACACAGTGTAATTGGAGACTCAGTTGTCACAACCCAATTAATTATGATACGGGGTTGCTTCAATCTAATTTCAATCGTGGGGACTAAAATCAGTCCTGATAACCTCAATTCGGTTGTCACAACCGCAATTCGTTGGTAACACTCGAATTTGCGGTTGCTACAACCTCGATTCAAGCAATTAGTTATCTAAGTGTATAATCCTTTTCTTTAGAACCAATTCCATTCTACTCTCAATGTCAATTAATTTGAACTTCATAGAAATTGATTGACATTCAAAGACTTTGGTATATGACCATATCGTGATTTCCAAACCTGCCAACCTAAATCGACTGACAGCCCCATTAGTTGACTTGGTCAACAATTGTATTTTATATTACAACTTTAAATTTATCCTTATAATCGTATATCATGTACTAAATATAAATTCTATTAATCAAGGTCTTTAACGTACAAAACTCTATTAATAAATTCAGAAGCAATTTAAATTGTATTTGAACTATGGCGTTATTGTGTACTTAAATAGAAATGTATTGACATGCTTCTCTTACTACATATTTATATTTGAAAATGTAAATAGACTTTTAGAAGAATATTCATACATATATTACATAAGTACATATGAATATTCTTTGTTTAGCATTAGGGTGATCAATTATTACATGAGAAAAATATTATTGCCGCAATTATTACGCGTCGGCAAATTAAGAGCCTTTCAAAGTCTGGATCGCAATCAAGGTATCTATAATTCTCCAAGGTTATGCGAGCAAATATTGCAAAGTTTGTGAAAATCAATCAAGATCAATTAATCACCAGGTCCGAATTTTACCATATTCTCATTTATTTAAAAGAACACCTATAGTTCTCATGTCCTTGACTATAAACATCACCGTTGTTTATTGAAACCGAGCTAATCACCCTAATGGTATTTAAATATTTCAAACAACTACGGCAAAATAAACTAAAACTACAAAAAAATGTGGTTCCTAACTCTACCAAGCTTTTTAATAATTGATGATGTGAACACATAGGTGAGAATGTGGTAGCTGTTCTATTGTGGTATTAAAATTTAATAGTCCCACTACACGATGCAAATTCTTGCTTTTACGTATACAGAGATATATCGTATATTTTGATGTTACCTTAAATAATCACTTGACAGAGACTTCGATCACACCCTATGTACTACGGGAATCTTTTAGATATTGTTATCTATAGCTTATATACAGTCTTGTTTGGATGCAAATATAGCATGTGTTCGGAGATTGTCGCAAATAGAGTATATTTCTGTCCAAACGCATTGTGTTTGCTACTAAATATTAAGTGTTTTTTTTTTACCCCGCTAAAGTTAATTAAAGCTTAATTTGTACGGGACAGCTAAGCGATATTAAGTGTCATTTCAATTTCCC
This sequence comes from Phaonia tiefii, assembly GCA_963931995.1. Lineage (NCBI taxonomy): Eukaryota > Metazoa > Arthropoda > Insecta > Diptera > Muscidae > Phaonia > Phaonia tiefii. The sequence goes on along the minus strand of OZ008367.1, from coordinate 365,785,766 downwards.
ACTTAAATTCTGACTTAAGTAATGACAAGGTTGCCAGATGTTCAATTTCAAGAAATGGCAACAAAATGTTATTTTGCTATCATTTCTTGTGAATGAAAATGTTATAAAGGAGAGACTCAAAGCAGAAATTTGCAAACTGGCTTACACATCTGAAGTTCATTAAAATTATTTTATTTAATGGAAGAATACGTATACTTTTATATCTCTAAAATTTAAGGATAGATTTTTATTTCCGATTAAAAACAAAACTGGAACTAAATTGTTCACAATCACGTGCGGTAAATGTTATACATATTGATCATGTTAGAATTATCTATCAGGTATAGTCGTTTAAATAAGTGATCACATTATTTCCATATCATTTTTCTTTTCACTTGTCAAAATCATATGTATTTTGTTTTTATACTTTTTTGTTTTCTTGTATTGTTGGTATATATTTGTGTAGGGTTTGTCAACTGAAACGTATGAACGAAAATAAAATGTCTGTTGTTGCTGCATACAACTACAACAATATCTGCTGCTACCATGTATTTGTTGACACTGGCTACAAACGTGTTGCCGTATCGCATTTTTTTTCACACATTAGCAAATGTTGCCACATTTTGTAGTATTAAGTGTGGATCGTTTTATTTGGAAAGTCGTAAGTGGCGATAGCTTAATGGAATAAAAAAACAACCTTATTATATGTTGTAGACACAATGATTAATATGTTACAATATATCGTCACCCATCGTCCAAAATGGCGTAACAACTAAAATCCAAACTTGGAGTTTTGATTGATTGCGATATAATTGACTTAAATGCTCGATGTTACAAAATTGTAGACTTCTGCTGTCAAAAACATTGATTTTATTAAGGTGATACTATAAATCAGTTTTTATTTTCATCAGGGATGATTTTTTCCTGATATTTTCTCTTAACTTTACTTTTATGTTTTATTTCAATATCTATATACAGGGTGTCTGGTAGCAGATTTATATTTTCAAACTTAAATCAAAAACATAATAATTGACACAAAGTTTTATTAAGAGCATTGAACGATAGCTTGGAAATGCGGATTTTATTTTTTTAAAGAGTATGTCATCCAGATGGCCGTTGACATTCGACGCCTGGCCTCGAGAATTTTCGAAAAAAAAATGGTCTAATTATCTCATGCGTGGATAAGGCACACCAAACAGTTACCCTGGGGCAATGCAATGGTTTTTGATGTTTCAGTCGAGGGTTGCGGGTTCTTGTAGAGCAGTAACGGCAGTTTTGCTTGTTGACGTGGAAGTTTAAGTGAAAGTGAGCCTCATCGTTCCAAACATGGGATTTACACTGCGAAAACGCTCCAACATCGTTTCACAAAATTTTTTCCGTAAATCAAAGTCACTTTCTTTCAGTTCTTCAACGATTTGAATTTTAAAAGGATGGAACTTCAGATCCTTTTTTAAAATTTCATGAATAATCGCTCTTGGAAGTCCCAGTGAGGCTGCTCTTTTCTGTATTGAAAGACGCGGATTTTCACGTAAACTGCTATCAACCAGTTTAATGTTTTCGGGAGTCCTTGAAGATCGACTGGGCCCTGGCCGTGGGACATTCATAGCCGAAGCACTTGCGCGGAATCTCTGCACCTACGAACGAATTAAATTTACACTCGGTCCATCACTTATTCGCCGAATGCCGAACTTTGAACAAAATTGACGACGAGCAATTACGTAAGAATCATTACTCTTAAAAAATGTCTCCACAGAGAACGCACGATGCTCACTCGACCACTGCGACATCGTGACCGACAAATCCGCACACTCGATAATTCCGACGGCGCCACCCCTCCCTCCTCACCGTGTATTACTTTTTGTAATAATCGTATTTAAAAATATAAATTTGCCACCAGACACCCTGTACCTTCAATTGACTGAACTACACTTCCTTGCACAATTTTAGACTTTACTTTGAAAAATTACAATTATATTTATGAAATTCGAATTTCATATTGAACCATTTTTTGCCCCTCCTGTAAAGTGATTAACGTGTTGTTACATCTCTTTGGACTTTAGGCGACGATATGTGTTTGTGTTTGTGATCCAAATATAACAGTATTTGTGATACAAATACAGCTATGTTTGTTGATAGTAAAGTAATAAAAGTGCACAAAAAGAGATTGTTAACAGCCTTAGTTAATGGTATTACAGTGTACTGTATTTTTGCATTATTCTTTCAGTCAGGGATTCATAAATATTCCTGAATGTGTATGTAAATGAATTAAGTGTTTCTTATATTGACTAGTCTGTTGCGTTTTAGTTTCTTCTATTTAGTCGTCAATCGTTTGTTTGGGGCGAAACACACGAATGCTTCGACGTAAGTATTTGGATGTTTGGGATGAAACACGCATATGGCTGCAAGTAAAAGTATGAATCTTTACAATTTAACATGCCAATGTTTGTAAAGGGTTTTTCAACAGAGACGCTACAAAAGTAAATCGATAGGGACAGCAAACGACGCCATATTTTTCCCCGCTCTTTTGACATTTCTCTTCAGTAAGGTTTGCCATTTCATCATGGAAAGATATACGAGCCAACAACGAGTCGAAATTATTAAAATTTACTACCGAAATTTGGAGACAGTGGCCTCAACTTTAAGAGCGCTACGTCCAATTTCAGCATCTTCAGCGATGAGGCTCATTTCTGGCTGAATGGCTTCGTCAATAAGCAAAATATGCGTTATTGGTCAGACAGCAATCCACACGTAATCCATGTGTCATCATTGCATCCCGAAAAAATTACGGTTTGGTGCGGTTTATGGGCCGGCGGCGTCTTTGGGCCGTACTTCTTCCATGATGATCAAGACCGGCACATTACTGTGAATGCGAATCGCTACCGTTCAATGATAACCGTTTTTTTTTTTGGTCCCAATTGGATAATATGGACTTGGAGGACATGTGGTTCCAACAGGACGGCTCCACAAGCCACACAGCGAATGCCACAATCAATTTATTGGAAACCAAGTTTGGTGAACGTGTTATCTCACGAAATGCCCCAGTCTATTGGCCGCCTCGGTCGTGCGATTTGACGCCGTTAGATTATTTCCTGTGGGGCTACGTCAAGTCTATGGTCTATGCCAACAAGCCAGCGACGATTTATGCTTGAAAACCGTCGAAAATTGGGTTCAGCGTCTGGACTTCTGCAAGCGTGCCCGTGGTGGCCATGCAAAAGAAATCCAGTTTCATACATAATGGCATCGAACGTACTTTCACAGGAATAAAGAATTTCATTGGTATCTAAAACCGGTTTTGTGTTATTTAAAAAAACTTTTGTATCACTCTTATTGAAAAACCCTTTATTTAAATATAGGTGATTTTAGGACTTGCAAATGTATACATATTTGTAGCATGTTCCAAACATATATGTATGTATGTACATGGTTCCTGCAGAATGCGTTTCAGAGAATATGTTCCAGAGACGTTTTTCTGAGTGTGTATTTGATTATCTAAGTGTGAACATAACATATGTATGTTTGAGAAATTATAACAGCGGCCAAAAATTTATTGGCATTTAAAATGGTGTCCCAACAAAAGTGCACGATATAATTTAAAATTAAAAAATGTTTATTATTTGATCGAGTGGTGATATATTTATTGCATTGTAAAGTGTACATGTGCCTATTAAGTATGAAATAAAATACCCGGCAAATGGCCTCCGCACCTATGATCCCAGGCCCTTGCACTTTTCATGAAATTTACAATGACATTTTAATAGAGATGTGGCATCTGACATCTCACTGATGTCAGGTTGGATCTCAGCCTTAAGGTCAGGAATTGTTTGTGGTTTATTCGCATAGACCAGAGAATCGACAAACCCCCACAGAAAGCAATCGCATGGCGTTAAATCGATCGATCTTGGTGGCCAGTTGACATCAAAATTTCTGAAATGATTCGGTCTGGAAACCAGTGCTCCAATAAATCGACTGTTTCAAGCGCGGGTTGGCGCCGTCCTGCAGAAACCACATATAGTCCTGTTGAGACCACACGAAATCCGTTATCATGGTCTATTTCACAGTCGCCGCAATGTCATTCACATTTACTGAATTTTCGGTGGATTTCAACGATGAAAATAATTGACTAAAAGTAAACATAAAACAGCTGTTACTGATAGTACCATAGACTAATACATACATAGATACTTTTATTCTCTCGATAAATTAAACGTCATAGGTACGCTGGAAAGTAAACATTGGATGGTGGAAAACGTGGGTTCAATAATACCAGATAGTGGCAATAGTACACAGCGATCAACAAAGGAACAACAACCGAAATTCGTGTTTTTGTGGCAAACTAGATGTGTTAAATACAATACAAATGTATACCAACGATAACAGTCAACAAAAATGTGCAAAATACATTTAAATTTTTCAGTTCTACACCAAAACGACATGAAAAAGTTAAGTGAATATATTTTGTAACTCCACCTGGTGTAAGTTAATTTTACATTTAATTTCTCTCATTTCCACAAACGTACGACGAAGAGTGTGAAACGAAACGGCAGATGAGAGAATAAAAGTATATATGTATGTATTAGTCTATGGATAGTACACTGCAAAAACATACCTGCGTAAGTTGTATTGTCCTATAGAATTTTTGTGTGATTTTTATGAATTAACCCTAATTAAACTTCAACGGTGGTCGTCGGTGGTGCAATGGTTAGTGTGCGCGGCTCTTGTACATGAGGTCCTGGGTTCGAACCCTGCTCTGACCCTGACCACCTTCAAATTTCTTTCGGCGGCGGTCACCTCGCATAGTGACGGCGACACTATCGAGTATATAGCCATGAAAAAAGCTTCTCAAAATACCGTTCGGAATCGGTGTAAAACAGTAGGTCCCAATCAGTGAGTGAAAACTGGAAAGCACACAGCTCAGTGATTGTGAGAAGTTCTCCCCGGTCCTTTCATGGGATGTAATGGGAAACCATTTATTTTTTTTTATACTTCAAATGAGATTATTTTGATTAGAAAAATGGGATAAAGAGTGAAAAAAATTAAAAGATGATCACTCAGAATTGGGGTGATTAAAATCACAAAATTTTAATTGCACTCATGTGTATGTATTAGAGGTTTACGCCGATTGTTTCTGCTTCGGCGGCGCCGTAGGGACATAGGAAAACCGGCGTCGGCGGCTTGGTCGGCTAACCTGGCGGCGGCTAACGGTGGCGGAAATTGCCCCCGCTGCTGTTGTGCAGAGTTCAATTTTTAGGAAATTTGACCTGCCGTTGTTCTAGTTGCAACGTGTGCTGTAACCTGTTTGGGAATGGGACTGGATGTTGGTGTTGTAGCGTTGGAATTTCGTTTAACTCCATAAGTCAATTCTTGGGAAATTAGCTGACTGTTATTAGGAAATATTCTGATTATGGTTATGTGTAGTCTATAGTTTGTAGTATTTTTGATTGTTATTGTTGCAACGTGTATTGTAAACCGGGACAATGTCATTAATTTATTGATTATATGAAAGATTAATCAAAAAGTTATACGCCGCCGCTGCGCCGATTTCTACTTATTCAAGCGGCGGCGTGGGAATAAACTCAAAAAACGACGGCGGTGGTGAGATAATGAAGTGTTAGTGCAAAATGATTTATATAGATTCCAATTAAAGTGCAAGTTGTTCAAACTCAAGTTTGTTCGCATTCTCCATGAAACCCCAAATATATGCCCTTCCAAAGTTGTAACAGCTGTTGCACACTCCAATTATATTACTGTACGATTTTAGGGCAACATGTTTCCACTTCTATTTATGACCGTTTCTTTTTCTGTTGCTCCTTCTTTTTAAGTCTCATCCCACAGTACAGTGTATTATAGAATGTCAAAAATAAAACACTATAAAATTCTCAACCAAAAACCGTTCATGAATCTTGAATTTAAATGTTCACTTTAATGCTACTAATAATCCGCATTTACATATCGTAAACCTGAAACAGAACAATAATTTACTTAAATTGTAAGCGATGATGATCATAAAATGAGAATAAGTGTGTAACATTTTGTTGTTCTACAAATAAAACCGTTAACAAATATTGTCACTGGAAGCTCTTGGAAATGGGAAACCATAAAGTACGAGCAAGTACGTAGACATACCCGTACTCTATGCATGGGCATGACCTACCTAGTTACATCCCTCTGCATGTCACATGTACATACTTACATAATACCAAATCGCTCCACAAATGTTACTGATTCTCTTTGTCTTTTGTATTCTACTGTTAACTGTGACTTCTCTGCTGTGTTACTTACATACATACTCATACTTACAACAATGTTTATAAACGAATTACGTTTACTTTATCTGCATAAAATACTCGTATTCCAAAAAAAACTCGAGGAGCGGTGAACACCAACAATGCGAGTACTAACAACACACAAAGTGAGTGAAGTGAGGCGTAGTAAGTAATGCTTAGCTTATTCTTCTTTATTCTTCGTTTTATGGTTGACATGGCCAATTAAGTGAACAGCTTTTTCTGCGAATGTCTGTATTCTGTCAGTCAGTCAGCCAGTCGAAAGAGCGCGAGTTGAATCTATCATGTTAATCGTAGTCAGGAGGACATTTACTTGAATAACAGCTGCTTAAATGTCAAGTTATTTTATGACGTAAACTCATCACAGACAGCGGCTAGAGCCAAAAAGGCTAATGAAAACAATGATGATGGTGGTCGCTCAGCTTACTAATACAGCTATTACCAGGTAACTGTCGGTTTTTGACATGACTGACGACGCTGCTAAAATTCATGTTTCAATAGGGACAAAGTCTTGGTGTGGCACAGTGGGCGCGGAAAGAAAGTTAAGCTGCAAGAAAAATGTTGGTATGGTGGTAATGTTGGCTCGCCCTAGGATGTGGAAAATAAAAAATTATTGGTCAGAAATCATATTAGAAAAATTAGACACTTGACACCTCTTCCGCGTATATCCCCCATTTCAGTTCTTGCGAAATGTTCATAAGAAATGTTGCAATTTATCTCTAAACGGAAATCTTTGTTCCATAGAATTACCACCTATCTGTGATTTAACTTGCAAATATTTCATGAATAATTTTACTAAGTTTTAATTTTAACGCATGTGCTGCTACTCTTGTTTGTCAAAATAATCGAAATGTCAAAATCTGCATCGCAAATAATTGTTGTCTTTGGCATTACAACCCTGTAACAGATTTAAGTTATTTTTTATACACGTTCTCCTTATGGGAATGCAAATTTCATAAGAACTACATACGGGGCTTAAGCAAGTTTCCCAGAGAGACATGTATGTCATTCACCTCGAGTTACCAGGAAAGTGGTGAAAATGACTCTCCTTGAGGAGTTGCCTCTGTTTGTGTACTTGTTAGACGTTGGGGTACCCAATACAGCCGAGACACGTGTTTTAATAGTCATTTTGTACACAGACCCGTGAAACACCTAAAGCCCCGTATTCAGTTGTTGCGAAATTTTTTCATTTGTCTCTAAACGGAAAATTTTGTTACAGAGAGTTACCACCTATCTTTGATTTACCTTGCAATTATTTCATTTATAATACCTTTACGCACTCCATTTTATTTTTAACGCATGCGGTGTTACTTTTGGTTGTTAAAACTGTAGAAATGTCAAAATTCCGGTCCCAAACAATTATACGACAATTGTTTTGTACGAAATAACTTAGCGTAACAACCCTGCAATTGATTTTCCCTACGAAATTTTCGCAAGGAGCTGAGTACCAAACAAATGAAAAGTGAGCGAAATTTTCTGTTCATGAAATTTTAGTTATTTTTTATACACGTACTTCTTATGGCAACGAAAATACCGGGCATAAAGCACAGCGTATTCACAAAGTGTTATCAGTAGCATAATACGCATTTTCACCGCCGTTTATCGCGAACAGGTTAGCGATAACCTTGTTTTCTAGTCTTTGCCGTTTACACCACCCAATTTGAGGTTAAATTGACATTTCAGGCGGCAACCCCGTGCTTAGACAAACTCAGCGCCCAGACAAAATTATCGAAGAATGCGGCACAACATAAAAATTAAGTTGGAAGCTATTGGTTTTGCTAGTTTTGTACAAATTTTGGATGTTTTTCAAAAATGTTAACCTTTGAAATTGGATCAGTGGGTCAAATTGGACCAGTCGATAACATCGGCTCAAAGTTTAAACCAATAAGAGCCATTTATATCGGCGGCGGCATGAGGTTCAAAAAATTTTCGGTGGCGGCGACGCGTTGGAAAATTTTCGTTCGCCTGCCGTCTGCCAAACAGTTGATTTTTTGTGTAGATTTTTATTATGGTTGCATTTTTTAAGTAACTACCAGTTTTGCATCAAAAGTTTAAAATGAGGTTAAAAATTAAACTTTAGTTTCTACAGATTAAAATTGTATGAGTAATCTTCTGGATTAGCGCGGGTTAACGGGCTTAATCTTCGAAATGCATTAATCTTGTTTGGTGGAAGTGCCGTATAACTGATTTCATTATTTTAATTTCGTGCTTACCCTAATCTGTCAAAGTTTATTTACATTTTTGTTTTTGTTTACAAAGTTTCAAAGAATTTGTAATAAGGAGGATATATGTGTATAATTACGAAAATAATTTGTTGAATATTAAAGTATTCCGCTTTAAAATATAAAGATTTCAAAGGAAAGATTGTAAAAGATTTACATATATTTTCACATTGTGATTACATCAGCTGAATTTGGCGGATTAGGTTCTTTCAACACAAACAAAATGCAGGTTGTGGTTTCCCACAAATTACAACAACACCTGCTAGTATAACCCGTAATAAATAAATCGTGTTCTAAAGCCTTTGGGAACTGTGTATAAAACCTTTAGCGTTTCGAGAATACACACCAACCTCGATGTCCCTTTATGCTTAAGAGATGTAAATCATGTACATATATACACGCGATACATAACATCATCAGCCAGTAGATCAATAGATCGGGCATAGACTGAAGTTCAGCTGGTGACACCATATCGGTCCCGAGAGACTTAACCGTAGAAATCCCATTTAATCTTCGATTGAGTCGCAATTCCCCTGGCAACATCAGTTTTATGAGAATTATTTTCGATTTTATATGGAGGTAATCTTCCATAAGAAGATTGAGCGAAATCCCAATGCAATTCAAGAGTTCTGCAATTGTCATATCTACTCGTTGCCTGGTGTGACTATTATCCTTAGTCGTGAGAACTCACATGTAAAAATAAAATAAATGGTTTCCCATTACATCCCATGAAGGGACTGGGGTGAACTTCTCACAATCACTGACCTGTGCGCTTTCCAGTTTTCACTCACTGATTGGGACCTACAGTTTTACACCGATTCCGAACGGTAATTTGAGAAGCTTTTTCATGGCTAGATACTCGATAGTGTCGCCGTCACTATGCGAGGTGGCCGCCGCCGAAAGAAAATTTGAAGGTGGTCAGAGCCGGGTTCGAAACCAGGACCTCATGTACAAGAGCCGCGCACACTAACCATTGCACCACCGACGGCCACAGAGAACTCACATGTTCTTTCTGCTAATATATGTTAAAGTCTCCAGACGTTTCTATTAGCCCTCCTGAGCGCATTATTGTACCGTAGTTATTCGACTTTGTAGATATCTCAAGATTCCTTGTATCTAGAAAACTTGTTCCATCCAAATATATAGTGTCCTGCATATCTTCGTACTATCCACAGCTCTCCATGTTATCGGGGAGATTTCTTCTACCCCCAATTATCTCCAGTCTCGGACATGAGAATTGGGGCGACTTGTTTAGAGCCTTTGTGACCGTGCCCCCTGCTTCCTATATGTCATCTTAGAATCTGCAAATCTTACCGTGGAAGAACCGTTCAATCATCCTCCCATTCCAATCCAACTATAATCCGAAGTATTTATAGTCGAGTTATTTTTAAAGTTATTCCATTCCCTGATCATACCGTACACATCTTCCGCTGCAAAACTGACATGTAGCAGGTTTTGAGTACTAGTAGGAAATTACGTGGTGCAATGACTAGGGTGCGCGGCTCTTGTGCGTGCGATCCTTGGTTAGATCCGTGCTCTGGCCATATGGTTCCACGACGATCACCTCGTTTAATGTCGACGACACTATCCAATAATAAGCCATGAAAAAGCTTCTCAAAAAACCGTACGGAATCAGTGTAATGCTGTAGGACCCAATCAGAGAGTGTAAGACTAGAAAGCGCACTGCTCTCTAACTGTGAGAATAGCATGTAATGGGAAACTATTTATTTTTGCATCCATGCCCTCAATCAGCGGGATGCCTATCAATTCACCTACACTATAAGACTTTTCAGCGTGTCTTTATGCCTCGGAACAGGTATTCGGTGCAGGTTTTCTCATGGGACGTATAAACAGCGACCAACTCAATAGCAATCCGCAACTATATACATAAATGTCGATATACACTGTTAGCAGGGAAATATTCTGACCACATATGGCCACGATACATCCTCTGGATGTAGCTTCACATTGTTCTCCTTCATAATCAACCCTCAAATTGTACTATTAACTGTCCAGTGTTCTTGGATGATATTTACATTCTCCTCACCTCGAAGATACTAAACTGAAGGTTGATCCGAAGAAACCTCATAAATAGTTTGTCTCTCCTTAAACGTCACATCCTTTTCATTGTCAGACACTGAAAACGCATCTTCACACATCTTACAACTACAGAATGTGTGAAGAAGCGCAAAGAGTCGGATAAGAATTTGTACTGGATTTAGTGTATCGAGTTCCTAAAATTCCCTGCCCTGGCTTCTGCCAAATCCTGGATGATTTGTGGTTCAGAATGAACATAGTCTCTATTTCAATTGTGTATTTGAAGTTCAGGGATAATTTCCTTGAGAATAAATATTTTCCTTGAGGGTTTCCACGTCCGTGTAATCCACCAATCATTGATCGTCAAAACTAACTTAGCTCGGTTTTGAAAAAGACCGCGTCGTGATAACGCTGGGATCTATTTTCGTATCTGATTGTAAAGGGTGTCCCAAAAAAAGTGCACGCTTTAATTTACAAATCAAACGCATATATCTTGACCGAATGGTGATATTTGTATTGCAATGTAAAGTAACGATGTTCCATGTATGGAATCAAATACCCGGCAAATTGGCTACGCAGCCCAGGTATCAGGATCTTGCTTCACGAATTTTTCAGTTGTTAATGATGACGAATTGATGCTCCTGGGTTTTCGGCGACACTCTCGTTTACAGCATTAATGTTTTCGAGAGACCAGCCATTATGTCGAATCACAGGAGACTTACTGTCCATAATCGACCCAGTTTCTTCTAATTTGTTGATCACTCTTCGAGCGGTCTCACCATAACTTTCCTCATATTTGTAATGGGTTTTCACAATTCTAGCACGATCTTCTTTTGTGTAGCGCTTAATTTTTAATAATCGGAACAATTGTAGATGACACCTGTCAAATTTCAGAGCTGCCGCAATGCCAACAAATTTGAAACGTGTAAATTTATTAGGACACCCAACATATTGAGGACAATGCGTTCACAACTTATTTCCATATATGTCTCTCTCAAGAACCCTGAGAGTTTGGCGATGGCCTTCTTCTTGGAAGGAAGCCGCTTTATAGTATCTTGGGCTTCTTGGAACTAGGGACGCTAACTTATTAGAGGACTCTGCCAATTGGCATCGAAATGTTGTCCGCCTACTCTAAATTTTGCCATACTATCAACAATTTCAGTATTGGGATTTTTTAATTTGCATTATATTATCTAATGCAAATGCAAAATGCATTGCGATAGTCAGCAATTACAACTCAATTGCATGGGTGTGGAATCGGCTATCAATTGTAATGAAATATAGGAGTATTGTTTTAAATTTTCATTTGTTTTTAAATTTGATTGTTTGCTGGCAATACTGGGTTTTCTAGTATTTGATGTGTACAGGTTCATGCATTTAACCACAACTGCCAGTAATCGCAAAAAAATTCAAAACAAATAAGGCAATTGCCAATGGCAGTTAAATTTAAATTAAAATACAAATTATAATTACCATATACTTAATTTTTCCCATCCCATGCATGTACAATTAAAATTATCATTTACAAACTGCAACAGCAGTCGAAAAGTGTGGATCCTTCTCTTAGGATAAATCATCTTCAAATCCTAAAATTTGAACGATAGCCAAGAGTCATTCCGCTGTCACAGTTTGCATTCCACCACTTTTGTGTAGTTGACCAACAATAAATAATTCGCAGGATTATACGCTAGAAGAATTACAGATTACGCATTTGTCTTTAAAAAAATATTTACTTTGATATCCTTTTAACATTATAATTCCTTTCTAATTTGTCCCTGGTACGGATACTGTAATTGCACCACATATTGAGGGTTATATTGCATATCCTTGAATGCACCAGACTTGATTTCAGTAAGGGATGACCTTTTGTAACATGTTTGCGTAATATAAGCGTAGTACGCTGTTGATTGCCTATTCATACCCGTAATATCCGAGTACTCTGGTTGAAGAGTACTTGTTTAACTGGATTGAAATGAACACACCCCTTTCAAAGTTCCCGCTGAGGGGTTGTTACAAAATGAAATAACCGCCAACAAACATGTTTAATAATTCAATGAAAGCAAAAGGAAGCATAATTAATATGGTAAAGCGAAGTTATTAAAGGGTATGCCAAAGGATATGAACATGCATATGATGCAGAAGATGATGCCCTACATTCACTTATGTAAGTAAGTACTAGGAACTACAAGTCTGGTAAAAAGGTTCCGCAAGGAACGGAGATTTTTTCCTCTGTCTAAAACCTTTTAATAATGATTATCTGGCAATTTGAAGTATATCTGTCATTATCAACCTGAGGAAGTTACATGCCTGTACGAAGAATCTCTGGTATCTGATCAAGGAAAACTGGAAAACGGAGATTGATTAACCGCAGATCTGAGCACAAATAAGTACAGAGCCATATTTACCAAAGGTATTGGCATGATCAATTGTACTACTTGTGTCACACATTCCACTAGATATTAAACAAAATTGGGGGGGGGGAAACGAACTTTAAGTAATAAGATCTAAAGTAATAGAGTTCATATGAACTAAAAAGTAATAGAGTTCATATGTGTACTTGAATAAAGTACATATGTATATAAAACGGTTTTAAGTAAAAATGTAATACTTTAAAGTTAAAGTGTACTTATTATTAGGAAAGTTAAACGGGAGAAAATGTGTACTTAATTTAAGAATTTTTTTATTTAACTCATTTTTAGTGTTGAGAATTTAACCTTTATTACTTTTCAATTCTCGTTTTGTTCATGGGGGCTACCGAATAAGTTATTGACCTTTGTTTGACGTGGTTGTCGGTCAAGAACTGTATAAACGACTGTAACGGCTGTACACTTTTACTTGAACTGAGGATATAACAAAGTCGTCTTTAATTACATATATGATAGAAGGAATTATTTCTTTTTGAATTTCTTCGAAAATGTTCCCACAATTAAAGAAATATGTATTTACTGCATGTAACAACTGAAATTTGTAAAAGGAAATTAGTTCGTTATTCAATAAAATGAATCCTAATTTTAAGTTCATTCTTACTCAACCGGTGGTGCAATGGTAGTGGGTAGTGTGCGCGGCCCTTGCACACGAGATCGTGGGTTCGATCCCTGCTCTGGACACCTTAAATTTCTTTCGACGGCGGCCACCTCGCTTAGTGACAGCAACACTATCGAGTATTTAGCCATGAAAAGCTTCCCAAAATACCATTCGGAACCGGTGTAAAGATGTAGGTCCCAATCAGTGAGTGTAAAATTATAAAGCGCACAGCTCACTGGTTGTGAAAAGCTCTCCCCAATTCCTGGATGAGATATAAGGGAAACCATTTTTTTTCTTACTAAATTGAGTACTAAGTTTAAGTAAAAAATTAACTGGATTTGAGGAAATATTCTACTTGTTAGAAAGATTTGTTATCACTTTTGAACGAAACTGTACCTCCCATTGACAAAATACGCAACATGCTGTTTCCGTACAACCATTTTTCACTAGGATGCGACGAAAAAGCACTCAAACATAATTTTTATTTCGATTCTGTTGTTTAAATTCAAAAATAGAATATAAATTATAGAAAAATAGAATAAAATAAAAAAAAATGATTTTGATATTTGTTCACAATACAAAAGGCAAAACAGCATGGTTATATAGTTTTAAATAGCTGGGAAATTTACCCATATCCACCACTCCGGCGCCATCTAGAAAATTTCCCTTTATTTTTAAATCTATCACTTATCTTTCACCATCCATGGTTTTCTATTTATCTGTGGATGCTCTCAGTAAAGGGAAAAGTTGTACCAATTTAACGAATTTTCACAATTTCAGCTGTTTCCAAAACCATCAACGGGTAACGCGGTCCATTCTCGATTGTTTTCCAAAGTTTGATATCTACTTAGTGAATAGTGGCGAGATGACATCTGTTCTCTATTGTGTCGGACTGTACTTGCGATATCATCAAACATTCGTGGTGATTTGGTATGAGTTAGCTTTTCAACTAGTAACAACGGCATACTTTTAGGCATACTTAATACTAGGCAATCAAGCTGCCATATCCATCATCAACTGTGTGTATGCAACTCTGTGATTTTGTAAAACCTCACCTCAAAGCACTGCAACGACTAATACATACATATATATTTTTATTCTCTCCTCTGACGTTTCATTTCACACTCTTCGTCGTAGGTTTGTGGAAATGAGAGCAATTAAATTTAAAATTAGCTTACACGAGGTGGAGTTCCAAAATATGTTCACTTAACTTTTTCATATCGTTTTGGTGTAGAACTAAAATTTAAATGTATTTTGCACTCTTTTGTTGACTTTTATCGTTGGTATACATTTGTATTTGTATTGTAGTTTTCGACAGAGACGCTACAAAAGTAAATCGATAGGGACAGCAAACGATGCCATATTTTTTCTTTTGACATTTCTCTTCAGTAAGGTTTGCCATTTCATCATGGAAAGATATAGGAGCCAACAACGAGTCGAAATTATTAAAATTTACTACCGAAATTTGGAGTCAGTGGCCTCAACTTTAAGAACGCTACGTCCAATTTCTGATTTCTGAATTCTGTATTTCATTTCTGGCTGAATTCTGGCTTCGTCAATAAGCAAAATATGCGTTATTGGTCAGACAGCAATCCACACGTAATCCATGAGTCATCATTGCATCCCGAAAAAATTACGGTTTGGTGCGGTTTATGGGCCGGCGGCGTCTTTGGGCCGTACTTCTTCCATGATGATCAAGACCGGCACATTACTGTGAATGCGAATCGCTACCGTTCAATGATAACCGAATATTTTTGACCCCAATTGGATAATATGGACTTGGAGGACATGTGGTTCCAACAGAACGGCGCCACAAGCCACACAGCGAATGCCACAATCAATTTATTGGAAACCAAGTTTGGTGAACGTGTTATCTCACGAAATGGCCCAGTCGATTGGCCGCCTCGGTCGTGCGATTTGACGACGTTAGATTATTTCCTGTGGGGCTACGTCAAGTCTATGATCTATGCCAACAAGCCAGCGATGATTGATGAACTTTGTACGGATACCGAACGTTAAATTGCAGCAGTATCGGCCGATTTATGCTTGAAACCCATCGAAAATTGGGTTCAGCGTCTGGACTTCTGCTAGCGTGGCTAGGTGGCCATGCAAAAGAAATCGAGTTCCATACATAATGGCATCGAACGTACTTTCACAGGAATAAAGAATTTCATTGGTATCTAAACCCGGTTTTGTTTTATTTAAATAAACTTTTGTAGCGCTCTTATTGAAAAACCCGATATTTAACACAACTAGTTTGCCACAAAAACACCAAATTTGAACGCTGTTTACTATTGCCTCTATCTGGTGTTATTGAACCCATGTTCTCCACCATCCAATGTTTACTTTCCACCGTACCTATGACGTTTAATTTATTGAGAGAATAAAAGTATATATGTAGGTATTAGTCTTTGGTATGCAAGAGGAAAAGAAGAACATGGAGGGAAAAAGCTTTCTGTTCTTGGGTTGAAATTATGGATCTTTCAGTGTGTGTTGGTACTTAGGGATCTTTGATCGATACTAATTCGCATATGTAAATTGCATATTTGGTTTTGTATACGTTATATACGATTGGTGATCTATCGATCGTATCAATTCAGGAACAGTAGTTAGGCATCTGATGATGAACTTGTCACGGAGTCATGCCAGTGAGTGCGCATAACTGA
This sequence comes from Phaonia tiefii, assembly GCA_963931995.1. Classification (NCBI taxonomy): domain Eukaryota; kingdom Metazoa; phylum Arthropoda; class Insecta; order Diptera; family Muscidae; genus Phaonia; species Phaonia tiefii. The sequence continues at coordinate 365,769,557 of OZ008367.1, read as the reverse complement.
GTTGTCTACTATTTCAACAAGAACGTATAATTTTTCAATTAGAAAAATGTTTCTGACCTTGTAGCTTGTCGTGTGAACTTTTCATATATTAACTAATTCTACTGTTAGTTTAGTTAAATGTTAGTTAAGCCCTTCATGTAAAGCATTTATCGTACCAATATCCTCTTAGCTTTATAAACTATACTTTTAGGCTTATAAAGTAAACTATTCACTGAACTTTGCGGGCTTCGAGTACTTTGTCAAAGAAAGGATCATAGTCTCGTTTGTAATATATATTCAAATTTGTAGGCACTTGTAGTGTACGCTGAAATTTTTAGTTTAAGTGTAGTGTACGCTTTAGTGTACTTTAATGCATTATAGATGGGGGAGAGCTTCTCGCAATCAGTGAGATGTACGTACTCTACACGCGCTGATTGGAACATATAGTTTTACTCCGGTTCCGACGGGATAGTGTCGCCGTCACTAAGCGAGATGACCGTCGGCGAATGAAATGTAAGTTGATAAGAGCAGGGATCGAACCTACGTTCTCATATACAAGTCGCGAACACTAACGATTGCACCACCTAGGGCCACCGAATAACTAATTTCTATGTAATGTACGATATACAATAATATCCTTTGTTCTAGGACGACTGTTGTTACAACTGGAGCTTTTGCCTCATGCAAGTTTACCTCAAATGATTCCAACGCATCCGCATGATAGTCCAACAGATTCCTGATTGTGTGTTTCCAAATAGCCTGATCCATTTTACATATTAGTACCTTTATATTCCATCTAATTTAACTTGTATCTTGACGTTTTTCTTGTTACGAAATTCTTCCCTTGAATAAGAGGTTCTCCTTTTTTGACTACACAAAACAACAATTTGTATTCAAGTAATTTTTTAGTTTCAATGGAATTTTTAAAAAATAAATATACTCTCCTGGCCCGTTATTTGAAACTGCTTTCAATTGATTAAACCTTAGTATCTTGACGTTTTTCTTGTTACGAAATTCTTCCCTTGAATAAGAGGTTCTCCTTTTTTGACTACACAAAACAACAATTTGTATTCAAGTAATTTTTTAGTTTCAATGGAATTTTTAAAAAATAAATATACTCTCCTGGCCCTTTATTTGAAACTGCTTTCAATTGATTAAACCTTAGCCCAAGTCAATGCGGCTGGCGTGCGGGAGCTGTGTCGCTCTCATATCGCAATGTATTATGTTATTGTAACAGCAACATAATACATTGTGATTTGGGTGGCGACACAATTTTGCGCACAACAGCCGCATTAGTTTGGGGTGTGCTATAAAATCCGATTCTACAGTCTTATGTTGAAAATAGCTTAGGTTTAGCTTCCACAGATTCCAAACAATTACTTCTCAAAATTGTTCTCTCACTGGTTCACCTAGAATTAGTTCCAACCGTAACAACACCATACACATATTTTCCATGAAATAACCTCTTCTATAAATGGTTCTGTAGAACGCATTAGGGTCCCCCAACGGTCCTTGGAATCGACTCTTCAGGTAATAAATTCGAACAAAAAACATTGATGTTAATGCATAAATTGAATATATTCTGGCCTAAAACATGCGTTCTGGAAACTATGAAATAATTAGTACACGTTGATGTGCTTGGTTATTATCACGAGTTAGACGCTGCCTGAAGTTCCCAGCTGAAAAAAAAATACTCCACTAATAGTAAATATACTATATTCATCAAAATCTAGACAATCGCACAGCATGGTGTAGGGTGACGCTCTTTATTGCGCACATTATACGTTATTACTTACTACTCTCGTATCATGTTGTTAAAGCTTAACCATACTTAGCTTTAAGCGCATACACAGCTTCTGGCTAACAAACACTCTTGTACGTAGTATTACTCCAGATCACACACGCTACCTCTTCAGCCAGTACACAACATTCCAACTCTGACTTTGGAGTCATCATTATGGCTCATAAATTGCATACTTACGCACTTAATGTCATCTGTAATTGTCAAGTTGCCGTCTAACGAGCAAACAGTAGAATTATTCATCCTCTCTTTCATTGTGTTAACCCTTCTGTGACTTCGAGAGAGAAACTACAAGGATGTTAAATGATGATGATGAAATTGGGATTTGATGTTGAAATTGTGATGGAAGTAACAGGATTCAAGAATGTTTGAATAATAAATACATATCTTTGTTTTGTAAGAAATGGTTGTGTGTTTTCTAGCATGGAGCAACTGTTGCAATAGTCAGTGCAATAGTTTCTAGCCAGCCGAGAAGTCTTGGTTACATTCAAGGGGATTGAGTACAAACATCAAATGGCTGATGCAATCCATCTCTTAGCTCTAAATGGAGCCCGGGTTATTTGTAATGAAATTAACGGATAAGGACAAAAACCACAATTCCAGAAGGTTAATCGAAGCAAAACACCTACTGCTCTGGAGAAATGGCTAAAAATTCGAAAGATATTAATTTATACGAGTATACATAGTTACATGACGTTAGAAAATGTTCCCATGTTTCCCGTTGAAAATATGAGGCAGAACTGAAATGAGTTACTATTTCGTACATGTAGAATTTAAAAGGGTCTTTCGGGGCTCGACGTAGCTAAATGCTATGGATTGGATGGTATTATTCGCAGTTGCTCTACCATGGCCAAATCTCTTCAGGTATTCATAAGGCACGGGTGTCTTCGTTTCGAATTGGATAATTCCGATCCCCAGAACGAGTGATATTAATATCCTCGAAAACTAACGACCAATTTCAAAAAGTTATAAGCTCACAAAGTGATGGAGAATCAAGATTAGCTATTTAATTATCTGAAGTCCAATGTAATACATACAAAAATAACTTAGTAAAGTCATCCTCCTTTGGAGGTTGGGGTCCTTCTTGTTGTGTCCAAGGCTCTCTGAAACAATTCTTTTGAGCATTTCCCAAACACCTCACTACTTCCGACATTACGTCAAGAATCACCTGGGAATTCCATTTCTCCTTTCGGATGGTAATTAAAATGAGAAGTCTATTGGTTGAGTAACCTGAATAGCATGCCAGTACCGAATCCTATTAGGAAGCAAGACAACATCAACACCCAACATAGATGCTAGAACTCAAATGTTAGGCCCGCCTATAGTTTCAAATACTTCAAATACTAATTTGACACAAAACAGTCAAAATATCTGGACAGACATTGTTCGTATACAGTATAAAACTGCCACGGCGGTCTTTGGTGAAAAATACGTAATAATAAACGTTAGATTAGTACAGAATCCTGTACCCACATACGATATGTATCTTGAACGCCTGCGCAGTATGCGTCTTCTATACAATGCACCAGCGATAAAAAGTGCAATGAAAAACCAGACTACACTGGGAATGCATCACTAAAACATTAACATTCATTGAGGCAATGAACTGTTTGTCAATGGCTCAATGAATGTTTACGTTGTGGTGATGAAGTGTAAAATTATATAAGGTTTTAATTTTTAATCCCATTTTAAACTGGTGTACATTTTTATGCAACACTGTTAGTTAATAACAAAAACGATGTACAAGTAGACCAAAAACGATGTACAAGTAGACAGTCAAAATTTCTCTTCACTCAAATGCCAACAAACAAAACGAGTGAAACCCTAGCACTTCTCTGCCCTCTCTCTTACTCTCTTCATTGAATATTTCAATACACGAGCAGCTTTTTGGTAGTGTTATTGTGTATATCTATACAAATTCCAACCATGTTGAAGTAAAATTACATAAACTATGCAAAAAGTATGAAATAAGCAAGATATGACGCGAGAGAGAAATGCGTTTGAGTGAACTCCTAGCACTTTTTGGTTCTCTTTTACCAGGGTTGCCAAGTTGCGCAAATCTTCTGGTCGTCTAATTCTTAATAACAAACATTCAACCATAATAAAAACATACACAAAAAAACAACTGTTTGACAGATGGAAGCCGATCGTACATTTTCCGACGCATCGCCGCCACCAACATTTTGAAGCTCACGCCGCCGCCAATATAAATGACTCTTATTGGTTAAAACTGTGAGCAGATTTAGTCTGCCGACCCGATTTGACTCACTGATCCAATTTTAAAGGTTCAGTCATTTCAAAAACATCCCAAATTTGCACAAAACTGGCAAAACCAATAACAGCCAAATTAAATTTTCTGTTGTGCCGCCGTCTCGGCGCGGAGTTTGTCTAGTCTCGGCGCGGAGTTTGTCTAAGCACGGAGTTGCCAACTGATATGTAAATTTAATCTTAAATTGGGTGGTGTGCTGTGCGCGTTCTAGTTTTACACTCACTGATTGGGACCTGCAATTTAACACCGGCTCCGAACGGTATTTTAAGAAGCTTTTTCATGGCTAAGTACTTGAAGTGTCGCCGTCACTAAGCCAGGTGACCGCCGTCGAAAGAAATTTAAGGTGGTCAGAGCAGGGATCGAAACCACGCTCTCATGCACAAGAGCCGGGCACACTACCATTGCACCACCAATTGCCACAGGGAGTAAGAAAACATACCTAATTTGTTCCGCTTCACCTTCCCAGCGAAGTGTAAACTAGGCATACAACGTGGTGTCCCATAACATCCCATGAAGGGATTGGGGAGAGTTTCTCACAATCAGTGAAATGTGCGCTTTCTAGTTTTACACTCAGTGATTGGGACCTACAGTTTTACACCGTTCCGAACGGTATTTTAAGAAGCATTTTCATGGCTAAGTATTCGATAGTGTCGCCACCACTAAGCGAGGTAACCGTCGTCGAAAGAACATACATACAACATTTAAAAAAAAAGAATCTGGCAACTTCGTTTCTCCATAACGTTAGTCCACATAGTATGACGGCAAGCAACTGACCGCCACTTGGAAATGTGATATAACTACAACGATAGAAGAGATATCACTTGCCTGTCATACTCGTACCCATAAAACCTACCACCACTCAGTATTACTCACATGTGATACTTGCACCTGCAGTGCGGTGAATAATTGAAGTTTTTATGGCCACCGCAGCCACCATTCGAAAATGTACTCAACAATTGCGACACAAGCTATGAAGTTAGTCAATAAACTGTCTGCATTTCTCTGTGACTAACAGACACTGTAGCTACCTCCTAGTTATTATGATGACTTCAGGAATTAAAAATGTTATACTAAATGTCAAACATTGGCTAAACCAAATCGTTGTTGCTTTTAAAGTATCAAAATCATTCATATAACAATAATTTTGATTGTCAGCATTGAAAAAGGACCTCCCTGTGTAGTTTCTGCATTTTGTTGCGCTCTATCCACTTATAGAGAATTCGCCATAACTAGAGAATTGTGGAGACCACACTGTGTCGCCTGAGTCTATTGCATTTATAGTTGGAAAAGTACGTACTAGTACGCATTTGAACACAGGGTTGATATTTTGAAAATAGTACAAAATTTATATATATTTGGTACTTTTTAGAAACTAAATAACTTTTTAAAATAAATTCTGGATATATTTGTTAGGAAACGAAAAATATTTACCATAATTAAAGGGGTTAATGTGTTTTACTCTGTAAATAGGTACAGTTATAGGAAAAATAGTATCATATGTTCTTCTCGGTAAAGCAGTACTTTTATAGGACGATCTAAAAATGTTAATCCATAACAAGGCAATGGACTATACGAATATGATTATTGTTACGATTAATTCTTTACATGTTTGGATTAACTAGCATACATGTTAAAATAACATAGGTATGTCGACAAAGTTTGTGGTGTGTATTGCAAATTGATTGACTAGATTAAAAGCTACCTCATACCAACTCACCACGTGAGATATCGCGGGACAGTCTTGGCCAATCGAGAACAATTAAGTCAATGTCAAATTTTCGTGAACACTCGAGAAGGAGATGGTGTTACCACGAGATGGTTTGCTAAGCTGCTGATATCGGGATTGGGAGTTCAGCTCGTATAAGTAGCTGCTGTGCGCTGAAATTGGACGGGTAAAGGTTCACATCTTCGACAATACTGTTATTGAGAAAATACATATTGTAAAGTTTTAAGTTGTACTGTACGAGTAAAATATAGAAAACTCTTATACTTCTCGTAATTTAAAAAGAACCTAATTTTATTAAACTTTAAAATTAAACGCCGTTAAAAAGGGTAATATTCGTAGCAATATACTATGACATCTGAATCCCAAACCAGAAAGTTTATTTTCCAAAACATAGTAAAAATCGTACAAATTTTATCAGCATTCTGAAAAGTGTTTGGAAATAATAGCGGTTTTTGGTAGGCATCGAGCTTATACTCGGGTGAACCGATTTAAACATTGGATGAAGTCCAGGATAGTCTAAAATATGATGGGATATTTGTATCTCTGTTTTGCTGCCGGCCAAACTTCAATTACACGAATGTGCTTCGAAATTTGTATGGGAGGTATGGAAATGGACTAGGCAAAATCGACAACATGGTGGTGTAGTATATAATAAACGTATCAGTACCAAATTTAGTACCGTGTAACCAACTCTATGATTTTGGCACGTATAGCATGAGTATCTGATTCGCAGCTTTGATTCCGTTTCACTTGGGTATTTTTCGCCACCAAGAACTTGAACGCGACAAAACAAATAAAAAAAAACTTTAAATTGTGCCACTTTCGAGTTCTTGTAATTTGAGGAGGCAGCATTTTTGTGTGGAATTTGATGCGACTCAGTGTGGTTGCTTTGTCATCACCATCATCATCATTATACACTGAAAGAAAAATACTTCGTCGCTGGGATGACAAATGTACGTTAGTTGCTGCAACGGCTAAATTAATTACGCGATAAGAAAATAGGGTTAAATAATAAAATTGTAAAGTATTTGACATAGATTAATGATGTATAGAGCTGACATTGTTCTCATCTGGCATTTCCTTTCACACTATTCGTGGTGCGGTCGGTGCTATAGAGAGTTATTTGTCGTAAATTGACTTACACCAGGTGGAATTACAAAAATTGTTGACTTAAATTTTTCATGTCACTTTGATGGAAATCTCTGAAATTTACACGTATTTTGGACTTTTTTTGTTATATTTTATTGTTAGTATATATTTATGGTGTATTTACACAAAAATTTTAACGCACAAATCGAAATGCCGTTGCTGATTTATTGTTGGATGGTTTGAGCCATTGCCTCTATCTGGTATTATTAAAGCAATACTTTCCAACATTCAACCGCCCTTCTGCAACACACCAAATGTTATCAATTTACTGAGAGAGTTGGCGTCTCTATACGTCAATACTCTACGGTATTTGAGTTTCGAACCATTGCTATTTGGGTCGACTTCAAACAACACAATTTTTCATTTATTTCTTATAGTGTTTTGTCAACCATTTCAAGTTCATGTAGCAGTTGCTTTTGCGGCGAAAGTAATTGGTTTGGTATAAGATATTAAGTTGAGGTATGCAACACTGCTTAAACTCCAAAAAATGTTCATACCATTTTTGCAATCATGCACAAACATATGGACGTAATCCAAAAAGATTGCCGCCTCAAACCTCAAAATAAGGAATTTTAATTGGTCACCGAAATAGAAGAGGAACGAAGAAATTAAAAAATTAACTAAAATTGGGCTTGATTTTAATGTCCGCTTCAGTTTCCAAACCAGTTTGTTTAAGCATCAATGGAATATATTATTCGACTCTCGATGTAAACATTCTTTTGTGCAACAAATGCACTCGTGTAGCGTAGCTTTCCTTTCAGTGTACTAGCCGTGGTCTTCGTTTCTACCTCCACCCACGCCACGTCTACCATACCCACCATACTTCTAGTCATCATAAACAGCGTTTACGTTTAAATTGGGCCGTTGTTACCAATTGGAATAGTTAGTTCGAACCGAACATTAAGTTTGAGATTTCATAGCATTTGGAATGTTTGAGTTTTATCTTGCTTTTAGCTTAGGTGTTGCTCTTCTTGCGGAGAGACGGGCAGGGTCAGCCACACTGGCAGGAGGTTATAAAAAGTGCATAATTTTAAGAGCCGCATGACAGTTGGGCTTTAAACCGATTATAAGTAATATTATGTAATTTATGATTGTGTGTGCGGTGGAATTTGTGGACTCCATTGTGTTCTGGCTGTGGAAGCGGGTTGCAGGAAGTGTGTGTGAGAGGGACACCCCTCCCAATGTTGTAAAACTGTGAATTATGTTGCTAACACTGTGTCTGTGACATTTCTTAATGCAAAATTGTAGAAGAGCTTGAAATGAAGCTAATTTCAGTTGAGCGCCCACTCGAAGGTCATATTAAATTGTGCCACATTGTGGTTACGAGGGTGGGCCGGAGAAAGAGATTTTGTCATTAAATTCATGAGGGATATATTATACGCAACTTAATTACAATATTTGGATCTCAAGGGTTGAGTATTAATATGATATTAGGGGGAAGAAATTAATATAACAGATAAATTATTTTATCAGTTGTAGAACGTTTTGATATTTTTATAAAAGGAGGAAATTATTAAGGGTATTCACTATTGTTATCGGGAATTGAAATTTTAAACGCATGAGAACATTTTTGTTTTGTGTTGACGTTTTCTACGCAAGTTTTCGAGGTGAAATATATAATATCTTGAGGATATAACGCAAAATGTACAAAAAAATGGGAACAATTTCCAAGGAAAAGTACAAACATTGTACAACAAATGCGCCAAAGAGTAACTTCTGATTCATTTAAAGTTTTTTCGTTCGTTTGCTTTTTTAACAGATCACGCGTGACTGGTATCATACTATCATCTGGTTTTTATTCAGAATTATTTGACATTTATTAAGCTGTTCTGTGAAAAATGTTTTTCGTGCATTTCGAACAACGAATGGTGGCACATTTCTGGCTAAATGGATACGTTAATAAACAAATTTGCAACATTTAGTCTGATGAACAACGCGAAAAGATTCTCTAACTACCGTTACATCCATAAAAAATATACTGTTTGTTGTGGTTTATGGGCTGGTGGAATTATCGGTCCGTATTTCTTTAAAGATGAGGCCGCAGAGCACATAACCGTTAATGGCGACTGCTACCATGGTAACCATGGTAACGGACTTTCGCCCGTGATGTCGGCGTCAATTGATTTCAGCAAGACGGTGCTACGGCACGCACAGCGTACGAAACGGTAGTGGCATTCATACAAACTTGAAAGCCGAGAACTTTTGCTCACTGCAAGTTTCCCTCGCACCGTTGCATGAGGCACCAGGTAAAGTTGCTCAGCGTAGTTGTGCTCAAAACCATATCACCTGACCAAGATGGATACATAAGGTGGTAGCAAAAGCAATTGCATGTATTATGTATGTGTACTTTCTACTGTTCTAGTGCTATCACCTTATTTATCCATCCTAGTCAGATGACAACGAAATGTCAAAAGTTTACACGTTTCTTCATCCCACGTTTGCGCAGCAAATTTGCCTCGAAAACTTTCCACTTTTGAGCAAGTCGCTTTGTATGGGAATTTTTTTTGTTTTGACGTTTGCTGTGCAAGTTTACGATGTTTTCGAGTTTACGAGGTTCTTTCGAGCTTTCATGAAGACCACTAGTGTGTAGTAAAAAGGTGCATATCGTGCACCAACAATGTCCATATAAAAAATAAATAATAAATGGTTTCCCATTACATCCCATGAAGGGACTGGGGAGAACTTCTCACAATCACTGAGCTGTGCGCTTTCCAGTTTTCACTCACTGATTGGGACCTACAGTTTTACACCGATTCCGAACGGTAATTTGAGAAGCTTTTTCATGGCTAGATACTCGATAGTGTCGCCGTTACTATGCGAGGTGACCGCCGCCGAAAGAAATTTTAAGGTGGTCAGAGCCGGGTTCGAACCTAGGATCTCATGTACAAGAGCCGCGCACACTAACCATTGCACCACCGACGGCCAAAAGTTTACCAAAAATATAGTCCATAAAATCTACCAAAATAAACATGATGAGTGCCAAACAAGTATGAACATAATCAGCCATAAAGCAACTTTGGTATAGAGAAGGAAATTTACTCATGGAGTGGAATGCCAACAAAGAAAACGAGTGAAGCGCGTCGTTTCTCTGCTCTCTCTGTTACTCTCTTCGTTGAATATTACAATACACGACCAGTTTTCTATAGAACTATAGAAATTCCAACCATATTTAAATAAAATTATATAAAGTATGTAAAAAGTATGAAATAATCAAGTTATGACGCGGGAAAGAAATGCGTTTGAGTGAATCGCGTCGACTTTTTTGGTGCTCTTCTACTAGGGTTTCCAAATTCCAAAATCCTTTTTGAACCAGTACATAAATTTCAGTCGGGTGAACCGACTTAAACACACCCTCGCCCTAAGTCATCCATTGGATCCCAGTTCTCTTAAAAAATTCCTATATTAACCCTTACTTTGAGCGAATAGACGTGGCCAATGTGACCATATTCAATAGCAGATTAGCATTCTGCTAAATATTTTTTACTAACAAAGCCTAACTAGGATCCTAAGTGGTTTTGGGGAATTTTTGTGACTACTAGCCAATTGTCCACGCAATATATATATGGGAGGTACCAAAATGGGCGTGGCGAAGTTGTTAGTTTTTAATTACACAGTACCTTTGGCCAAAATATTGACCAGTACCAAACTTTATTAAGATTGGTTGTGGTTTACTGGAGATATTGAGTCGGCCAACCGGAAATACGCCTAACTTTTGTATGTGAGGTACGAAACTGGGCGTAATCAATTATTAATTACACAGTAGTTTTTAGCAAAATATTGCCTAGTACCGAATTTCATTAAGATAGGTTGTGATTTACGAGAGTTATTGTGGCGATCAACCGGTCATCCGCTTTTGTATGAGAGGTACCAGAATGGTCTTAATTGGTGATTGGCCTTTAATGACATGAAGCTTAATATATAATGTCTTTAAGTGTTTCACAAGATTTATCGGATTGACAACCCGGACGACCACCAAGCTTTTGTATGGGAGGCACCAGAATGGGCAGGGCAATCTCGGGAATTTTTTTCAATTAAGTAGACATTTACAGACTATTAACCAATGTGCCAGATGAAGCTAATCGCATTTAGCAGTAAAAGTTTTAGAAGAAATATGATTTTTTTACTAAATGTGTCGATTTGTATGGGAGGTACCAGAAGGGACATGGCTGAGTCGTGAGTCTTAAAACGAATTTCGTCGAAAGATACTAAGGGTCTAATATGGCTCCTTCCATGCGTTACATTTTGTTTCGAATTATGCCTTGTTCACGCTGCGTCGATATGGAAGTCTTTCGCAATTTGGAGCGAAACTGAGTTGAAATTGCTCAATTTCGCATACATTTTGACAACTACGAAATTGAGATCTTTACAATGCTGTTTTTACTCCGAAAATAGTTGTTCTTAAAATTGTTGATATTTTCGCAGTGCGCTCACCACCACCTTTCATTTCGACATCTGAGAAGAAATTGAAGTTGCCTCAACTAGTTTGAGAGTGTAAGGCCAAAATCGAAGTTGATGTGAAAAAATCGAAGTAGATGTCAACTTTTTCGTCTTTTATACGATGACTTACGACCCTGGGACATTGTGTTCATTCTCTTTTGGAAACGCTTCGTAAATTCATGTGCTTTCAGACGATGACTCTCTGTATACAACTATGCGTGACTCTTTGTGACGTATTGTCTGTCAATCTTCTTTTTTTTCTATTCGTAATAATCTCAAATTCAAATTTAAAAAAATTAATGAACAATAGCTGATACAATTACACTTGTATTGTTTTAAGTTTTTAAGGAATTGCTTCAAAACAAATTTTCACCACTTTTTGTATACTGTTGCTTTACCCCCATGTCAAAACACGAAAGAGGTGACAGAGATTTATCAAAATGCCCCCATAATTTCCAATTCGTGACTCTTATGCTGCCCCTCTTTCTGCTCTTCATCCCTCAGCATGAAGCATCGTAAGTCATGACTCGTATAAAAGACGAAGTTAAGTTAAGTATATATGATATATACCCCCATCCCATTGGGTGACGGTATCCACATACACAATTACTCATCTGATTGGTAGCCAGAAGCCGATCGAAAAATTTCCGGCGCCGATATGATTGGCTCTCATCTGTTTAAAATTTGATCAGATTTGATTGGCTGACCCCATTTGACCGACTGGTCCAATTTTAAATGTTCAGTTATTTCAAAAACATCCCAAATTTGTACAAAACTGGTAAAACCAAGAGCCGCCAATTAAATTTTTCTATTGTTAAGTTGCCACCTAAAATGTTAATTTAATCTCAAATTGGGTGAAGGAAACGGCAACCTGGCCGCGATCTATATGGGCCATTAGCCTTTGTCTGTTATGTGTGTTTCTATCATTTGGTTCGGCTACATACTGTAAGGACTTCATGACAGAATTTAATTTGATCTTTATTGAGAGTTGTTAAAAATGGATCACGAGTTTTTGCCTAGTTTTTAGATAATTTTATAGATAATTCTAGATAGATAATTTAGATAATTTTGTTGTTGTAAATATGGAATTGATTAGTATTCTATACGAAATATTTTACAGCAAGTAAGCATTTTATAGTAAGCATTTGATTTCAACTTAAAACTAATGCAAAGATGGAGTATATGAAAAATGTAATTCTATCATACATTCAGTTCCATTTAGTATTTAGAACTTTTAAAACTATTTAAAAAACTTTGTGTTCATTTATAATTATTCGAAATAAACTTACCTCGATTTTACTGCCTTTGAGATAAATCCTTTAGGAGTGTATTGATGTCCTTGAACGAAAACAGTTGCCAGTAGTTTTTAGTTCACAAATATTAATACTGTATTATTTTAAAACATTAATTATATTTTTAAACTTGCAAATTTTCCTTTTCACTTTTCTCTTCCTTAATACCACCTTTAATTAAAATTGTCCGCTTAATTACTTTTCTATGCAACACTTCATTCACAAAGAAATTTCTTCCTTTACATACATTTATATGCACTTTCAATTAATTTCTCGAAATATTCCTTTCTTTTTTATTATTTTTTTTTTTATTTTTTTAGCTCATTTATAAACCATTATTCGTCTGGAATGAAAAAAGAAATATACAATTTATGTATTTATATGTTATTAACACAAAAATTTAAACAATAAATTTAACAATTAAAAGAAGTTCTGAATTAAAATTATTCAACAGTTTATTTATTAATTATGAATGTTTGTCAACATTTAAGCGGACAGCACATTTGTCAATTATGAGCATGACTATCGGTTATCGTTGGCATTTATTGCAGTTTTATCAGCTTGAAACTTGAAAGTAATCGCAGTTGTTTCATCGCTATCATGTTTATACAATTATATGGAATCTTTAGTTTAATCTGATGAAACATATGAAAAGTAAATGACAAGTCTGTGGTCCGTATTGAAGTTACGAGACAAATGCGTTGCTGCAACGCGACGAGAGGCCGATCACTGGTCTGACCATCTTACATTTGCTTCGACGACATCACTTCGCTTAGTGGAGGCACCTCTGTTGAATAATTTAAAAAACATGGTTTCCCATTACATCCCATGATGGGATTGGAGAGAGCTTCTCAACCTTCAAGAGCTTCTCATAATATGTGAGTTATGCGCTTTGTAGTTTAACACTCACTGATTGGGACCTACAGTTTTACACTGGTTTCGAACGGTATTTTGAAAAGCTTTTCATGGCTAAATACTCGATAGTGTCGCCGTCACTAAGCGAGGTGACCGCCGTCGAAAGAAATGTAAGGTGGTCTGAGCAATGATCGAACCCACGTTCTCATGTACAAGAGCCGCGCACACTGCCGTTGCATCACCGACGTCAATCGAATAATTAGTCCTAAAAAAATGTTCTCAATAAACCGTTCGATACCGGTGGAAACCTCTAGGCTCCAATCAAAGAGTACAACTCAGAGACTGTGAAAATCGCATAAAGGGACAGCGATTTTACAGGATGTAATGGAAAAATAGTTTTTATCTTTTTTAGCCTTAAACTAACGCTCAGAAGGAAAACACTTTTATTAACTTGATTTCGGAAGGTTCTGTTGCTCCATTTTCACTCCTGTCCCTGGATCGCATATCTTGAACACGAAGTGTGAATAGAGGAAGTCTTATCTTTATTTATTATCTAACCTCAGAAGGAGAGGGCCCTTTCAAACGCAAAACAGTCGTATTAATAAGTGTCCGGAAGTTTCTGTTGCTCCTTTTTGACTCCTGTCCCTGGATCACGCATCTTTAACACGAAGTGTGTATAGAGGAACACCCAAGAGGGGGTCTAATCACCACTTCTTTGGATACTGGATATTGTGTTGCTAGAGCAGGACCGATCACATTACACAGTCGTAGCTGATGACCCGTGCATAGATATGATCCAGTACTTTATCAGGAGACTCTCTAATGGGTCACGTAGAATGGGCTGAGTGTAAATCCAGAGAAACCCGAACTCGTACTCTTTACCAGGAAACAGAAAGTTCCGTATATTCAGTCACTGTCTCTATATTATGGAGAAATTTCGCTAAGGGATAGTGCAAGATATCTTATTCTCGGCAGAAAGCTTAGTTTCAAGACAGACATTCTGAATAGGACCAGTGCAGCCACACATATATTCGTGTAAAAGGGCGATCGGAGGACGATGGGGATTATGCCCGAATATAGTTTACTGAATATATTATTATACAGCTGTTGTCCGCCCGATACTGCTCTACCACATTGTCGTTTGGTGGCCGGTACTGGAAAACCCGATTTATCTAAGTCTGATGACAAACGTCCAGAGAATGGCAATGGTGTTTATCGCGGGTGCCCTTAGCATAACCCCTACCCAGGGTTTGGGAGTTATCCTCCACCTGTTGCCACTAGATTATTGGAATGGCGAATGGTTGCAACGTTGGCAATCCGCCTAAGACGTGCCTCGCAATGGATCATATGTCTATAAGGTAATTAATCGATTTTAAGTAATGACACGACTCAAATCCAGGATAGGAAGTACTGCAAGGGACGCATACCTGGTTATAGAAGGTATTTAATCTTCTACGCTGGTGGATCCATACTATATAGGATTATACTGTTTGGAGTATATTATGAAGAGCTGCATCTAGACCTTGCACAAAGCCTTCCAGACCGTTGTTGTGTCTTTCAAGCAGAAGTCATGACAATCTGTTTATTGGTTAACCCGTACAACAAGATCTAATGTCTTATAATTACAGTACAGGGATGTCTTAATCAAAGAAACATTTTAAATTATATATTAAATTATACTTAAAAAAATAAATAAAAAATTAGAAAAAAAACATGAAACATAAATTAAAAAATAAAAATAAAAAATAAAAGTAAATATAAAAATAAAAATTTGAAGGCAAAAAAATTTACATTAATACATTATACAACATTAATACAATTTTTAAGAATTGTGGAACATTTTTGTTACAAATTACGATTATAAAGAATCTAAAAATACTTATAATTTATGAGAAATACAACATTAAATAAAAGAGCAGAAACAATAGACATACATAGTAGTTTAAAACAAAAAAAAAAAAAAACTTAACTAAAACTTAAAAAAACGTTTGATTGTAAATAACAAAAATTATACGTTTAAATTGTGCGATATTATGGATATTTCTAACATTGATCGGTAAAGCATTCCACTGACGTATTACACTAATAAAAAATTGACTCTCAGATACAAGAGAATTGTGCTTGAATTGAGTACAAATTTTATTTCCAAGGGACATTCTGAATTTTAATCGACTGTACAGATAGTCAGGTTCACGGTATATTACCAGTTTGTGGAAAAATATTAAACATCTAATTTGTAAAAAACCTTCGAATTCTACATTTAATACTTTTGTTGAAAACTGAGATATATGATCATATTTTCTTAGTCCGTAGACAGACCTCGTAATGGCGTTAAAAGTCGACTGTAATTTTTGTTTGCTCTGGGCATCACATATTTCAAAAATTTCACAACCATAGGTAAGAGTGGAAACTAAATATGTCCTTGCCAAAAGCATTCTTATATTTAAAGGCGTACAGTGTTGTGTCATCCATAAGGACCGTATCATTACAAAAGTTTTCCCACAGACTGTATTAATGTGATCTGTCCAAGTGAGGCTGTCATTGAAAATAATTCCTAAATTCTTCACTCTTTGAACATCATTGACATAAATAGAAAATAGGAGAGGTCCTAGTATGGAACCTTGAGGAACTCCTGTTTTGACTAATAGTGGACCTGATACAGTACCACAAATATCAACATATTGTGATCTTCCACCAAGATACGATTTCAAGAGACTTATTGAATAAGGTGAAAAATTCATAAGTTTTGCCAATTTCTGTAATAGAATTGTATGATCGACATTATCGAAAGCCTTGGAGTGGTCAAGAAGTACATACAAGTATAGCGACATGACCTGAGTCAATCTTACTTCGTATGCCCTCTATAACATCTATTAAGGCTGTTACACAACTATGCTTGGCACGAAATCCTGATTGCTTGTTCGTAAGAAGATTATTGGAACTAATAAAATCTAAAATTTGGTTATGCATAATACGTTCAAAAACTTTGGAAAGAAAGGGAAGAACAGCAATTGGTCTATACTCAGTTTTGTTTTTCGGGATCGGAATATTTTTAGCTTGCTTCCATCTCACCGGAAAGTAGCTTGAACTTAGAATTTTATTAAAGATAAAAGTAATATAAGGACGAAGTTGTGGAAGTAGAATTTTAAGAAATCTGGGATGAATATTATCAACACCAATGGAATTCGAAGATATAGACATACAACTCGAAACAACATCATCTTGCATAATGCCCTGAAAATTAAATAAACGTACACCACCGTAGTCAGTTTGTGCGCTTCCATAATACGTGTGATCGGGTTGAGTGATAACAATATTAACAAATTGATAATTCAGATCGTTGGCATTAACGTTTTCGACATCTATAGATGGTTTCACCTTTCCAATTCCAATTTCTCTAATGGTATTCCATGTTTTCTTAGTTCCAAGAGCATTACTGAATCTTTGGGCATAGAAATTTCTCTTAGTTTCCCTTATTTTCGCGTTTACAAGTTTACGAGCAGTACGATACTCTTCGTGAGTAAGGCATTTCCCTTTGGTCGGTGAGATATTTTATATCGCTCGTGAACCATTCTCTACCTTTCGG
This sequence comes from Phaonia tiefii, assembly GCA_963931995.1. NCBI lineage: Eukaryota > Metazoa > Arthropoda > Insecta > Diptera > Muscidae > Phaonia > Phaonia tiefii. The sequence continues at coordinate 365,752,463 of OZ008367.1, read as the reverse complement.
ATTGTTAGCTTTCGTTTTCAGGAGAACTGTTAAGTCAAAAAGATAATTGATGTTATTCTCAAGAAATGCTAACTGATCATCTATTGACAACACGTGGTAAATAGTTCAATCGGTGAAGTTGCCCATTCGATGGGACGAATCGTCAATGTTTACTCTGACAGTCAGTCTGCTACAAAATCTCTGCAATCTGTATTCCTGACTTCAAGAACTGCATAGAACTTCGCCCATCTCTAAATGAAATAACCAAGCAGGTCGATATTCATCTTTTTTGGCGCCGGGGTGCAGGAACGTTACAGGTAACCATACAACAGACGAGCTTGCGAGATTAGAGTCTACCTTACTTGTTCCAATGGATATGGAACATGTGGATATGTCATACAAGCTCATGCTTAAACCCGAAATTCTCGGACATGCGACTGATAGATGATCTGAAGGCACAAACCGCAAGATACCCAGACAAGTTATGACCTGAATCGTACGCCAAATAAGCTATTTATATGTTAGTATCTATGATCACTGAAAAATAACGACCCCAGCAACATATTGCAGGGACCATGTACAATTTCGGATTTTTAATAAACCCCCAAGTCTAAAACTGACTTGGTGAAAATTTGAGCCGAATCGGCAACTCTAAGCCGTGCCGCATTGTAGTCAAAATTTTCGGATTTTGGAATTTTGGGTGAAAATTCGTATACACTAGAAAATTTTCACTCCTCGGCGTATTTGAAAAAAAAAGTTGCACATTGATTTAGTTTAACCTGAATATAAACTGGGTAAAGTTTGAGTAAAATCCGACCATTTGCAATTTTTAACAAAAATGAAAATTTTGGCTTTTCGGTTTTTTCCAAAAATTATATCTAAATGAAAAAAATATTTAACTTGGATTCCAATACCTTCTAGCAGAAGTCTATACGCTTCCAATAAGCCATAACACGATATATTCATGCAATGGAATTTTCGCCCAAAATGCCAAAATCCGAAAACTTTGAATAAAATGCGGCACGGCTTAGAGTTGTGCTATTCGGCTCAAATTTTCACCAAGTCAGTTTTAGACCATAAGGAACAAGAATCCGCCTGGAGTTTATTAAAATTCGAACATATATTTTCCTCCATGCATTTCATTGCCACCCTAATGTACATACATGTTTGCAAGTATTGTTTTCGTGAATTGAAGATCTACAGCTTTTTGTTTCTTTACTGTCTGACACGTTTTGTTTTTAGCAGTTTTGAACAAACAAAGCCACTTTTGAGTCCCAAAAACATATACTATTATAACTATTACTATATTACTATTTCTTACTTGGTAGTGTCCCTTTAATACAAACCGAAAAAGCCAGAGAGAAATTTTTGCCAGTTCAATGATAGAGAACTTACAAGTTTTAAATGGATTAATTCTTGCCAACAAGTTTAAATATGAAATTTGTCATTAGAATTTTATTTTTTACGAAAAAAAATGATTTTGTAATGCCGGTAATTAACCTTTAACAATTTCTTTTAAGAAATAAGACAGTTTTTATAACTTGCAAAGTTTTATTCGCACTACGGTTATTGGTTCTTTATTTTACATAGGAAATCAGCGGTTTATGTACAAAACTCTTATTTCGTGCAAGATTTTGCTGAGATCATTCTTATACGGCATTTACACCAAACAAGATTAACGCATTTGAAAGGTTAACTCCGTTAACCCGCACTAACCCGGAAGATTACTCATACAATTTTAATCCGTAGAAGCCGAAGTTTGAATTTTAACCTCATTTTAAACTGGTGTATATTTTGATGTAACACTGTTAGTTACTAAAATAAATGCAAAATAAAAAAAACACACAAAAAATCAACTGTTTGACAGACAGAAACCGAAAAGCCACCAAAAGCTCACGCCGCCGCCTATATAAATCGCTCTTATTGATTTAAACTATTAGTTTAAACTCGACTGGCCGGATTTGACCCACTGATCAAATTTTAAAGGTTCGGTTATTTGAAAAACATCAAAAAAATGTTTCTGTGGTGCCGTCGTCTTCGATAATTTGGCCTCGGCGCAGTGTTTGTTTAAGCATGGAGTTGCCACCTGAAATGTCAATTTAATTTCAAATTGGGTGGTGTAAACGGCAAAGATTAGAGAACAAGGTTATCGCTAACCTAGCCACGATAAACGACGGTGTAAATGAGTTATTACTCTCAGAAAACTAGTTACTTGATAATGTTTACTGGAACAGTACTCGAACACACTATATAGTATTTTGTAGTCGGGGTTTTAATGTTTTATAATATATAAAAATCAATTGGTAATATCACACATGAGTAAAATAGTATTGTTTATAATCAATTAAATTTAATGTAATTGATAAAAATTGGTCTTCTGTTGAATTCTTCTTTGTGCGGTTTTATACACTACAGCATCACGTGTGATTTCAGCTCAATACAAAGCGAGGTGGTCGTCTCCCAAATACATTGAAGGTAATTCGAATTGGCCTTCTCAGTTGCAAGAGTCACGCCTGACAAACAATTTTAACATCAATTTTTTGTCGTTAAAATGCCAAAGAACTTAATGCCTTTTCAACTAAGCATCTGTCCGATTTTTTTAATATTATATACATTTTTACAAAAACAATGCAATGTACCAAATAGGGTTTACGCGAAATATGTACGCATTTGCTTTGCAAGATTGATGCATTTAGTTCAAAATGCACTTAACACCAGTATTGCAGCCTAGGCAACATGTACCGCTAAGATCTTACGCAGGTGGTTTATTTGACCTCATTTACTCCGCTTTGCAAATTTCACAAGAGGCCGCCTCATGTTCAATATGTAACTGTTTGGTGCGCATTGTTGCAAGGCCTTATCGATGACATCCGCGCTAGAAAAGCAAAACAAAGCAACATAGTCAGGTGTCGTATTATCACAAGCGTTTCGAATCGTAATCTACTAGTTTCCGATTTTTTTTGTATTCATTTTCAATTGTAAATTTTATGTGAACTTAAAATCAAAAAAACCTAATACGGATGAATTTCTATTGCTCTATTCATTTCTTCCACTTCCGAAATACGGATTTCAATACGAAATGTATTCGGTGATTTGACTGCCGTTTTACATGTAAAGTTTATTTCTAAACCGTTTTCGATATCCATTTGATTTTTTATTACTTTTCCATTTTTTGTGTGGTTGGGCAATGAAGTGACATTTTGAAATTCGTTAATATCGATGACGATGACAGCGTTTATCTTAGAAATAATTTGATTTTCAACTCCACGGGAGAGGGGGGAATTCAAGTGTGTAATAGTTGTTTGTCGTCACCTTGTCTAAGCTGAAATTGTTTGTTACATTGAATCAATACACAATCACATTTTAGATATTCGATAACACAAAATGTGTAAAGTTTGAGAATGAAACAAAGATTTCCATATTATTTGTATTACAATTATACACCGCTCGAAGGAAGTTCAGAGTGACGGGATAATTAATAAGTAGCTAACAAAAAACCTATACAAAATGATATCCTGAAACAATGACGCTTATGATGGCAACTATTTGTTACTTTTTTAAGCCCGGTATTCAGTTTATATGAACATTTCGTTGCCATAAGACGTACGTGTATAAAAACTAACGAAAATTTCATGAACCGACAATTCCACTCGCTTTTCATTTGCTTGGTCTCAGCTCTATGCGAAAATTCTGTAAGTAAAATCAATTACAGGGTAGTTACGCCAAAGTTATTTCGTACGAAAACAATTGTTTTGAAACGGAATTTTGACATTTCGATCAACACCACATGCGTTTAAAATAAAATGGAGGGCGTAGAGGAATTATAAATCCAATATTTGCAAGGTAATCCAAAGATTGGTGGCAACTCTCCTCAACAAAATTTTCGCTTATAGTCCCGTATTCAGTTCTTGCGGAAAATTTTGTTACAGAGAGTTATCATATATAAATTGAACATCCTTCCGGAAGGAGGAGTCTACTTTGGGATCCTACATATTTAGGTACCTGGGAGAATTATCTGAGATAGACGTAGAGCTTCTCGGAGTAAACCAAACGTTTCTCCGGTGGGGATATCGCTTAATCTCGTCTTGTACATTTATAAGCTGTTAAACACTTTCGTTTTATCTGTCACAATCATTGTATGCCAAATATTTAATTAATGGCCTAATAAACGCTTTAAGTTTTAATTGCTATAAATTTTACGGCATCCAAAGTGCTGATTCCAGCCGATTTTAATGATTATAGTTATTTCCGCTTCAGATCAGTGTCTGCATATTTCATCAAAAATTTGCCTTTTAACTCTCAAATCGTAATATCATATTTGCATAAATATCTGACTCGTATTTCCATCTAACTAAACACGTTACGTTTGTTGCATCACACTCTAGTGTTTTCTGTTTAATTAATCACAAACAACATTTGACAAATTAGTGAACAGTTTGGTACACAAATCATCGATCGAAACTCTAAAAATAATATTCGAATTCATAAAAACAGTAAATCCTCTTAAGAAACACGACGAGAAATACAAAACAACATGATAAATGACAAAATATTAATCACGATCTGACCCATAGAGGAATTTAGGATAGAGTATTTTATTCTCTCATCTCACGTTTAATTTCACACTCTTCGTCGTAGGTTTGTGCAAATGAGAGAAATATGACGAAAATTAGCTTACAGCATGTGGAGTTACAAAAACTGTTGACTTAACTTTTTTCATTAAGTTTTCGTATAGAACTGTGAAATTTAATTGTATTTTACACATTTTCTTGACTTTTATCGTTGGTATAATTTTCCACAAAAACACGAAATGCGATTGTTGTTCCATTGTTGGACGTTGTGTACTATTGCCTCCATCTGGTATTATTTAACCCATGCTTTCCACCATCCTATGTTCAGTTGCCACCATACCTATGACGTTAAAAATATTGAGAGAATAAATTACCCTATCCTAAATTTCTCTATGATCTGACCCGTAATCATGCTGAGTGAGTGACAGGTCGTAAGCATACAGTGGTGAACTTTCGTCTAAGTGCATCCAAATACAGGGTGATTCAGGAAGTTCCGGACAAATTTCTCCAGCGTATTCCTTGACTCATTTCATGAAGGAGAGTCCACTAGGACCATATCCTAAAATGCAAGGGTGCGAAATGGCAGCGGGTTCAAAATTTTCGGATTGACGGTCGGAGGGTTGTAGGGTAAAGTTGCTAAGTTCTGAGCCAGTGGTCAGATTTGTTTGTTTTTGGGCTTGTTGGAAAGGTCTTTAAGAGGCCTTTCAGAATCAATAAAAATCGCCGAGCTACAGAGCTTTCACATAACCGAGATACAGAGCGCCGAGATACAGAGCTTTCACATAAATTCACATAACCTCAATTTGCTCAGCCAGATGACAGGTAACTTGTGTTTTTCAAAGATAGCCATACCTCTTACCTTTCCAGAATTACCTAAACGAAGCCCAGAGGTCTTACCATTTCAGAAATGGTCATAACTTTGAAACGGTAAGACCTCTGGGCTTCGTTACCTGCCATCAGGCTGAGCAAATTGAGGTTATGTGAATTTTTTTTTTCCATTTTTTTCCGAAAGCTCTGTATCTCGGCGATTTGACTTTGTTCTACTTTTTTTTATTGATTCTGAAAATTTCAATAAAATAAAATCTTAAACGTGTTAATTTACAAAAACAAATAAATGTGTGCTGTTATTTCGCTTCCAAAAACAAAAACAAACATTTTTGCATTTCAGTAAAATGGTCATAACTTTGGAACGGTAAGACCTCTGGGCTTCGTTTAGGTCATTTTGGAAAAAATCCGACCACTGGCTCAGAAGTTAGCAACTTTACCCTACTACCCTCCGACCGTCAATCCGAAAATGTTGAACCCGCTGCCATTTCGCACCCTTGCATTTTAGGACATGGTCCTAGTGGACTTTTCTTCATGAAATTAGCCAAGGAATACGCTGGAGAAATTTGTCCGGAACTTCCTAAAAAAACTTATATTTTTTAACTATTTAAAGGTTGAATTTTAGTAACAACTTGATAGTTCGAAAATCCATAATTTTTGTAAATAAATGAATGATACACAAAAATTTCTTTATTTTGAGAATCTGATAATAATCCCGCTAATCCGGTATTTGACATACCCTATAAGAGATAGGGTGGTATTTTATAAGTCGTGAATCAGTCACTTAGCGTTAATTTTGTCGTTTTGGTAGTTTATAAAACGTTACAGCTGTTCTGTTACAGCTGGGTAGTTTATAAAACGCAGCGCAACGTGATCATTTAAGCTGTCAAATTCAACACGCCATATTTCCTGGCGTTAGTGGAAGATATTACAAATACAAGAAAAATGTCGAATGGGAAGTTACAATAAATAATGGGTTGCAAAACTTTGATAATTATATTTGTAAAATTATAGACCATCAGTTGCTGCAAAGGCACTATTGAATAAACAAAAGAACCAATACATTTTAAATGCAGCCAAATAGAACGTGTTTTTTGCAAAAACAACTAATTTAATATAGATTGGAAAATGTAGTCGGAATTGTCATTCAAAAAATCTAGGTTTTTACACACTTTACGTGCATTTCCTTAAATATTTTTGTTATTTCCAGTATTATAGCAATATCATTCTTGAAATTTGTTGATCTATTGAAATAGAGCTTACTTTTTAATTTGTTTCATTGTGTGCAGTTCACTCACGAGAGCTTTTTCTAACCTATCATTTTTTATAAGTTGCGCAACTCTATAAACCACAACTGTCAGTGGCAACATTCATAAGTGAACGCAAGCGCGAATTGATGTATAAATTACCACTTTTTGACTATGGCGTTCGCGACCTCCGGGACTTTTAGAATAGAACCCACAATCTGAAAGGCGGTCTACGGCGAAAGCTTTGCTTTATGGAGAAAATTGCTTTTTTTTGTTATTGGATTATTCATTACAAAAAAATATATATATTGCGTTACTTATTTAAATTTAGATCCACGGTATAGGCTAACTTGCTAAATGACAATTTATGAAAATAATAAATTCTACATAATTTTATACAATTTAACTAATTTCCAAAACCACTTAAATTAAAAAAAGATTCTATATTACTTATAAAGTGTATATTCAATTTCTGTTTAAAAGAGGATGTAGCTGATATCGTTTTTAATTTTTCCGTTAAATTATTCTATTCTCTTGGTCCAGGAAAGCTGATACGTTATTTCTTAAATTCTAACCTCAATCTTTTAACTTCTTAGTTTAGAGCTTGTCATGTGTTCCTTTCAGTTCTGTCTAGATTTTGGCTATATAATACAGTTCTGCCAACATGCCGTCACCTTGACTGAAACAATTACAGTAGAGTTGCCGCTGGTACAGTCCCTGGATTGGTAATATATTATTGGATTTGTTTTTCTAGATTTGTATTTGTGTAGAATATAGCAATGGAAAGTTAAATACCAATTTTAAAGCTTTAGTTTCTGTGAACTGAAAGGATTTTCAAGATTTTGTATCTCGGCTTCCATACGCCGGTGGGATGCATAGAGTAATGTCACCTAGAGGTGCTATCTTTCTCATTTCATGCTTCATTTCACACTCTTTGTGGTGAGGTCGGTGTGATAGAGATATTTCACGAAAATTTACTTAAAGCAGGTGGAGATATACACGTTGACAATTAACGGCCCCAGCAATATAATGTAGGAACCATGTACATGTTTTGCAAGTATTGTTTTCGTGAATTTAAGATCTGCTGCTTTTTGTTTCTTTATCGTAACAGACAGTAGTGTAATCAGCAGTTTTCAACAAAATAAGCCACATTTTGGTCACAAATACATATGTTATAATCTATTAATCATTAAACATGTTATATTGAACAGCAAACACAATGTTTTTGGACACAAGTTTACTATATTTGCAACAAGCTAGAAACACGTTGTATTTGCACCCAAACAATAAAAAATTACAAATTTTTCAGCGTGTATGATTACTCTATGTGTATATATATCTTCTATGTATAAGTGACTTATATATCTATATTTTAATATCAATACTCAATTTATTTCGAAACTTGTATAACAAATACTTTAGCCTTCACTTCAGCAATGTGAGGATTCCACAAAAAATGTTGGTTCAATGTTACTCTTTGATATTACACATCGTTCGACTCCGAAACATATGAATAAATGTGTATAATTTAATAAATTTGGTTTTGGCTGAATTTAGGACCAATTTGTTGATTCTTGCAAATTTGCGTATAATCCCATCATCAGTGTTTTCTGCTTGTATTGCTAAAACATTATACTGCAAGCAAAAGCAAAGGACGAAGGGCGCTTGCTTGAAGAACTCCATGACGTACAGGTAATATTGTACTTTTGTAGTTTCCAATTTGTACAGGTTATGTCCTGTTCTGCAGTGGCCGTCGGTGGTGCAATGGGTAATGTGCGCGCCTCTTGTACATGAGATCCTGAGTTCGATCCCTGCTCTGACCACCTTAAATTTATTTCGGTCACCTCGCATAGTGACGGCGGCACTGTCGAGTATTTAGCCATGAAAAAGCTTCTCAAAAATACCGTTCGGAATCGGTATAAAAACTGTATGTCCCAATCAGTGAGTATAAAACACAGCTCACTGGTTGTGAGAATCTCTCCCCAATTCCTTCATGGTATGTAATGGGAAACCATTTATTTATAGGTCCTGTTCTGCAAATAATCACCAAAAAGTTCCAAGATTTCAACCGACCATCCAATATATTTTAACTATTTTCACCAACACATTGTGAACCACCCAGTTAAATGCTATTGAAATATCGAAGTGTACTACTGCCATGCCATCACTGAAACCACCACATAGTATATAGTCCATAGCATTTACAACAGCTATTCCGGTGCCAGATCCTTTCTTGAAACCAAACTGGTACTCATATAATATATTATGTATTATCATGGAGATAATTGTACAGTTCTTCAAACATATAATTTTCAAATATTTTATCCATCAAATCAACATTTCAAATACTTGGGAGATATCGGCGAAAATTATCAATGTGTCATTTCTCGTTCAATGAATGTGTGGTATTTTGTATTAACCAAATGTTAAGGACACAGAAAATATTGTAGTCAGCCTTGGTTTATTGCTGGTCAATGACGCTACGCAAAAGTATGAGCGGTAAAAACTATTTGGCGACAACGAATTTATTACCAGTTTTAGCAGATAATGGTCTAAAATCTGTTACATTTTTGGAATTTCGTATTTTGGGTATTGGTATGTCTTGTGTATCTTTAAAACATTTGGGTACTTTTTATTCATGATCATATCATTAAAGATTCTTTTCAACATTTCAGCAATATTAACTTTCCTTACTTAGAACATTTTAGGAGTTATCTCATCATGTCCTGGCCTTTGCTTCGAGTTCAAGGAGCCTAGGTAAGTTAAACGCTTGTCCTTTAGGCGTTTCCACAGACCGAGATTAAAGCAACAGAAGGATTACAAACGTCAAATTCTATAACTAAAAAAAACACCGGTGATCCCGATAATTCAATGATCTAGTTGTATGGAAACGTCATATCCCTGCAAACATTATTAATCGCGGAACAATCATTGGCAAATCATATGGAAGGCTCATTGAATCACGCGGATCATTTGCGATTCAAACACGAATCCCCATTCGGATACATATGTATGTATGTACATATTTCGCAATGAAATCTTCGAGACGGTCGCCAGCCAATCGCGCTAATGGGTAATAGGCGATCTGTTTTAGAATTAAAAATGTGATCTAATAGAATTGCAGTTTCCCCCTTACTTTTTCTTAATTATGTATTTTATTGGAAATTTCCATTTTTTTTATTATTTATTAAATACACTTGCCAATATAAAATACACTGTTTACAACTTCTAAAAATACATATTTTCTTAAAAATACATATTCTCGTTAAGTTTGATCGACAGAATGAATCGCGGGTACATCGCAAATGCCGCTGTCAAAGCGATCATAATAATAAGTTATGGCAACAACACTATTCAGTTTCATACCGAAGTTTATCACTGCTCAAACGATTAATCTTCTAATGGTCGCCAGGACGAATCGCAAATTCTTCACGTTTTATCTTACGCCTCCAATAATCACCCAATTAATTGTTTGCAGGGATTACTTATATTTTAGCACTCACTCGTACAGAGATTGTCTTTCCATCGTTATTTTGTTTTCTTCCAACACAATCAAGTAGATTTCAAGAAAAAAAAATAAAACGCTTGAATCGGTGTTTACTGGGTCGTCCCGCCGAACGTCCTTCTTGACACTGTAAACAAATAAATCTTTCGCCTAACACACTAACACCAACCAACCAACACACCAATTCTTAAGCAGCCGAAGGGTCAAATTTTGGGCGCAAAGTATAAATAAGAATTATGCAAAACAAAACCTTATACACACACCCACAGATGTTCCCAAACAACAGCACGCACACACAAGCACAACAGATAATTTAAGTAACCCCACTCCGTACCGTATCGTACTAGAGTAAAAGGTAAACAAAAATTTGTACATTTTTGTTCAATTCTCTTTTAATACCGGTTTCCGATGTCTGTGTGTTTGTTTTTCTTATTGTTGATGATTTTTAACAAAATACGTTGACAGAACCGCCGACGAGCGATCAATTGATTTACCACAGACCGTATGACTCGATCGTCTCTAGGGGACACAGACTAGACTAACTTGGTATGAAGTACGCAAAAAAAACAACAGCACAAAGCAAAAGAAAAATAATAACAAAACAACAGCAAACCAAAACAAATACAACGTGGTTGAACTTCCCAAGTGCTTTGTTGCAATTAAAGGTGTTTGCTGCTCCAAAAACTTTTTTGGGGATTCTAAAGTACTATATTTAAAACTTATTCTTATCGGGTTTCTGTTTTTTTTTCTTCTGTTGTAGCCACTACCACAGACAATATAAAATTTATTGTTACCCTCTGCGAGAGGAAACTGCACTCACACTTTAACACTTTTTTGTTTTATACATATTCGGGTTTAAAGACAGCAATACTGTAATCTACTTCATCTTTATTTATCCAAAAAGACAACAACACACCAAACTTTGTTTATTTTTAGTTCGGTAGAGTTTAAAACGACAGCACCACCGTGTGTTTCAGTTTACGCGTTATGACCGGTATTCACACGTCCGTTACACGCAAAGAACTCCAAGAAACTGAAAATACGTATTGTTTGATGTTTGAACGAACCTCATCGGCCGCAAATACAGAAATTTGTTCGTATGTTATTTCTTTACAGCGGATTTGGTAATGTTAATTGTGTGTGGAGTATTTAACAGCGATCTGTTATCTTGAGTATTAAAGGAAACTGTTAACGGTATTTTACTCTTATAAGAACAATGTTAACAAAAACAGAGCTGCCACCTTATGTTTCTATGAAAACTTCCGTTTTTCAAAGACAACAACCGAATAAAAATGCACCAGATGGACACATTGTATGCAAAAAAACAAATACATAATTATTAAGGGTAGTATGTATTCCAAAAGTCCCGGAAGTGAACATAAACGCAGAAGCCAACGCGAATGGTATAGTGAAAAAATGGTAGTTTATACCTCACTTTGCGCTTGCGTTCGCTTGCAAAAGCTGTCACTGACATTTGCGGTTTATAGAGTTTCCCAACTAAAATAAACAATTATAGATTAGAAAAAGTTATCATGAGTGAAATGCGCAGAATGAAAAAGATTAAAAAATGTAGCTCTATTTCAATAGATCAACAGATTTTAAGATTGTTATTATTTATAATACTACAAATACCAACAATAATCACATAAAATTTGTAAAAAACCTGTTATTTTGGGTTACAATGTCGAATAAATTTTCCCATCTATATTAAATTAGTTATCTTTTAAAAAATACGTGCCATTTGGCGGTATGTATTGGTTCTCTTGTTTATTATTGTTTTATAAACTACCAAAACGACAAAAGTAACGCGAAGTGACTGATTCACGACTTATAGAATAAAACCCTAAATTTGTCAAAAGTCTTAGGTCACATTTTTGACTGGTTATTTAAATTGGTAATCAGTTGATTTTGATCTGTCGTTAAATTCGAAAAGAGTTTTTCAGTGCTTTATCAAATAATCTCACTACCGTGTGGCAACAGTGGCAAATGCTACGAAAAATAACCGGTATTCAGACATTTCTCGACTAATCGTTACGATGCATCAAACTGATTCCAATTGCGAAAACAAAGTGAAGTTATAAAATACAAAATATTTAATGAAATTGAAGAATATTTGAGCAGAAATAAAGTTCTAACTGCATTACGAGTTAAATGATACATTTTTATTGTTATTTCAACTAGGTTGGTGATTATAATTGTTCACATTAACAATTAAAGAAGCTTTGTGTTTGTTCTTCTTGTTGTTTTCTGTCAACATCATATGATCACTTGATCATAGTTTAAATGCCCAACTTTGGCTGTTTAAACAGCAATTAACTATTAACCTAAAAAGTGAATTCAGAGTTTATATTATGTTTGATCGTTGATAAAAGATGATTAAGCAGTCAAAAATTGGGCCTTATTAACTCGTAATTAAAGCAGTGCGCCTATATTTATAGTTGTATTACAGGTTTCTGAATTTATCATATAGTTGGTTATGGCCAGTTTTTAAGTGGGTAGTTTACTATCGGATTACTTAATCTTAATTCTAAGTTAATTAGAGGTTAACTTTGCATTTTGTTTTTCAATGGTGAGTTAATGTAAGTCGCCATATTGTCAACTAATATGGCAACCCTTGTATTCTTATTGGAAAAAACGTGTGTTTTTGGATAAATACCAAAACAACAAAGAGGAACAAACAAAATGGAATTATGTAAAATAAGAAATAGATGCATAAAATCAAAGTCATTTTAACAAAAATGTGTAGAAAACTATGTAGGCGCAACAATTTAACGATCTAGACTCAACGTATGTGTACAAATACGCAAATCTGGAACATGTATTTTATACAATCTTCATTTCTCCCTTTGACACTCAGTAATTTGATTGTCAAAATAATATGGTTCTCACTATAAGTTAACCAACCAACATTGGTTGGTTAAATCATAGTTAAACAATGACTACAAAACACAATTCGAAGTTTAAACACAATTTAACTAAGAAACGAAGATCACCACTGACTGAAAAACTGGCCATTAATGGGGTACCTCCAGTCCAGGTTGTAAATAATTTTCCAGCTTTTGTTTTGGATGTCTTATAATTTCTTTTGTGTTTACCCATAGGATGGGGGTATATGTCATTTAATACGGGAAAAATGTAACGCATAGAAGGAGCCATATTAGACCTCAGTATCTTTGGTGGTGCAATGGTTAGTGTGCGCGGCTCTTGTACATGAGATCCTGGGTTCGAACCCGGCTCTGACCACCTTAAAGTTTCTTTCGGCGGCGGTCACCTCGCATAGTGACGGCGACACTATCGAGTATCTAGCCATGAAAAATCTTCTCAAATTACCGTTCGGAATCGGTGTAAAACTGTAGGTCCTAATCAGTGAATGAAAACTGGAAAGCGCACAGCTCAGTGATTGTGAGAAGTTCTCCCCAGTCCCTTCATGGGATGTAATGGGAAACCATTTATTTTATTTTATCTTTGGATGAAATTCGTTTGGGACTTTTTAAGCCCATTGCGCCATGGCCGTCTGTCTGGCTGGCTGGTCAACACGATAACTGCCGTAAATATTTATCGATCACAGCGAAATTTTGTCAGTGACTATTATTTGTCCATCGTTAGTTTGGGATTGAAAATGGACTTTGTGGCCAAGACCCCTCTGGTACCTCCCATACAAGTCGACACATATAGTACGAAATCATGTTTCTTCTAAAACCTTTTTCTGGTAGATGTGATTAGCTTCTTCTTAATAATCTGTAAATATCTACTTAATTGGAGAAAATGGGCGAAGTCGCCAGCCCATTCTGATACCTCCCATGCAAAAGCTTGGTGGTCGTCCGTGTTGTCAATGCGATAAGTCGCGTGACACACTTCCGTTCTTAATGAAATTGGGTATTAGGCTTCATGTCAATAAATGCCAGTCACCGATTAAGGCAAAGCTGGTTTTTCCACGCCCATTTTAGTATCTCCCATACAAAAGTTGTTCGGGCGGCTGGCTGTTCGGCCAGATAACTCCCGTAAATCTTTGCCGATCAGAATGATATTTTATTTTTTTATATTTTTGTTAGTGACCATTATTTGTCCAAACATAGGTCGGGGTTGAAAATGGTCGTTTTTGTGGCCACGCCCGTTCTGGTACCTCCAATTCAAATCGACACATTTAGTACGAAATCATATTGCTCTTAAAACTGTTTCAGGTAGATGTGATTAACTTCAACTCAAACATTGGTTAATAATCTGTAAATTTCTACATAACTGGAGAAAATTGGCGAGGTTGCCACACCCATTCTGGTACCTCCAATACAAAAGCTTGGTGGTCGTCCGGGTTGTCAATGCGATAAGTCGTGTGAAACACTTCCGATCTTAATGAACTGGTTACAGGCTCCACCTAGAAAACTTCCCATTAAACAAGAAATTTCGCAACATATGAGAGACATCTAGTTAGTCTAGACACAAACCAAAGCAAAAGTAAACAATATAGTTGATAATAGTGGGTTGTTAAATAGTGTTAAAACAAAAGTGGTTTATTTTTTTTTTTTTCATTTAACTCCCATTCCCCAACGTGCGATAAGGAACTTCGTTCCAACATTTCCGTACATTCGGATATACATTTTTGAAAGTCGTATTATGTTATATTGTTCAAATTAGTAAGAAATTTTACTCGTATCGAATTACGCAGTAACCCGCCTGGTCACGCATATTGCTTTTAAATGTATCCTCACCAAATTTAGGGTATTATGGGCGAGGCCATGCTCACTTGATATATTAAATATCTAAGTAAACTATTTTCACCAACTACCACACCGCTACATTCTCATATGAAGGAATTGACGTGCACTGAATACCCGTGTGAATTTAGCAGTATTTTCAGTTTTTATTGTTTTTCGTTATTATTAAAGCATGCGATGGATGGAATAAGCTGCGAGTCCCTGTATTTAGTCAAATAAATCTATGTAGTATATATGTATATACATGTCATTTGGAAGGTATTCTAACGAGGCACGTATCGATCCGATGTAAATAACAAAATAATACAATATATTTATATATCCCAACGTTGCATGTCCATAACTCTGTTCCTTTAAAGGCAAAGGGAACTAAGTCCGTAAAGTAATTTATTTCAAAAGTTGAATGAGTTTATTAAAATGTATCTGAATAATCAAGCATAACCACATAACATTTTGTATGTACCAGCCGGCACTCATCCACTCACTTACAACTTAGCTGACATCATTTGTTTTAAATGTCCTTCGAACGTTACATTTACTGGTTCCGCATTCAGTTCACACTTACGAGCGTTTTCCATCAGGCGTTCATAGACCCGACCATCATAACATCCCAATGTTGACGACAACACACGATCATGGAAATCGAAACCATCAACTACAGCGACAGCGTTGCGTCGAAAATCAAATAAAGTTTCCTCATAACGTCTTTCCACATCATGGACCTGTTTTGTATTAATTGTGGTATTAAAGCAAAGAATATCTTCCAAACTTGAAAGAAACGCATCCATTATGAAAATATCGAGCAATTGTTTAATAAACGGTTTTAAGGTATCACTGATCTTGTTCTGCCTTACTTGTTGTTCTACTTCATCCAAGGCCATACGTGCTAAGAAAGCGTTGCCATGCATTATGGCTGCCTTAGTCAAAATCAAACCAGCTCGATTGGTAGGTTCAAGGGGATATGTTTTGTCGGGGCGTCCTTTGCTGAATGCCCGTTGCATGATGTAAGCGTGTTTTACTCTTTCCACAGCAGTAATTTCCAGTATCTTAACTAAAGTTTCCAAGTTTGGGGACCATTTCACACGTTCCGTTAAACGCAAGTAGTTAACAGTCTTTGGTAAAACTTTACGTCTTAAGCCATCTTCATAGTTTTTCATCAAAAATCTTGAAGTCTGCAGGAGTAAAACAGTATTCTCTCCTTCATATGTGCAAGCGGCTGTAGCAGCTGCATAAATGTTACCAAAATTTGCTGAGGCCATAAAGCCATGCCCGCCACAGGCTTTACGCAATATTTCAACTCCCTTGGCCGATTCATGTGAGCAGACAGCTTTCAGGCAGCAAGTCAAAGCATGTAATTCAGGAAGATTTCTCTTATTGCCAGCATTAAGTTCGTTATTGACCACACGATATCGATTCCAGACGTGATCAGCGGCCATACGGTAGAAAATTCCCTTGGCTATTTGAGGAAATAGTTTATGTTGTTGGGTAAGAAAATCAATGATTTGAGTTTCCTTGTTGGCTGAAGTATCCAGACCTTGACGGCGAACAGCTGAATATCTACATAGGAAAAAGTATATTAATAATTTATTAATATTAATTAATTATTATTTTTTTTTTGTAATATCCGGCAAAACTGATCTCAGATTAGGAAACTGCAAACTCCAAATGCTGTATCTGTGGCTGGGTGAGCCACTACAACAATAAAAAATCACTAGTAAACTGGGATTTCTCGCAAGAATTTATTTAACTTAACACAAAACTTACCTGGTTGCAATTGTCGCTGCTTGCAATAAGTTAAAAGAAACATCTCTCACGATCATTACTCTGACGTAGACCATTGTTCCATACAATAGCAAAGGTTCGGGTCCCTTAATAAAGCTTCCATCTGATAAAACTTGATTATGCTTTGCCAACATTCGATTTAAAGGGATGCGAACATTTTTCAATCCCAAAAATCCGTTACCAACCCCATTCAAACCGATTCTTGGGCCCACTTCGCCAACATCAACTCCTGGTTCCGGTTGATGTGTCTGCTCATTGCGTATTCTAACTAAAAATGGCTGCAATCCAAACGAACGATCTTTAATGTACAGTTGAGCCATCAAAACGACCATGTTGGCTGTTTGTCCCAAACCTCCGGGCCACCACTTGTATGAGGTGAGTGTGGGTGTATTTAAAACAAATTCTTGTTTTTCCTCATCATAATCAGCCCTTGTCTCAAGTCCTTTCAGGTATGTGCCGTGACCCAGTTCAGTTTGTGCGTAAGTCCCAATGATGCCGTCAAACATCCACGCCTTCTCTAGCCATTGCAAATGTTGCTCCTTGTTTGAGTGTCCCAACAGTGCTGGTAGAAACATGCCAAAATGTAAACGGAGAGGAAAATTCTGTGGAAATAGACCGGAACCCAGCGGTCCAGCCAATAGTGAACGTAAATCATAGAACTCCTCAATAATCGTAGTAGAGTCACTTTGTTGTCGGCGTTGCTGGCTATACCATTCTTTAAGTTTACGAATAAAACGCACAGCTTTTGTTGTGGTGTACTCGTAAAGGTCTTTGTGCGATAAGTTAGAAGTCTGTTGATTATCGTCAAACTGTGGATCGTCAAAGAAATGCTTGTGCAAAGCTCTTTGCTTACAGAGTTCATTGTAGCCACCCGACCACCAAATGGAAAAGTCCTCACTGTTGACTGTGGCATTTTTTCGCTCTTGATGTAGGTCAGCATTCACAGACATGATAGTACTATTTAAAGATATTTTTACTTTTCTTCGGTTTCTCTGCTGCTCCAGAAATACCAATGTTCTTCATATAGTATTAAAATTAAATTCAAACAAAGGTTTTACTTTACCGACTACGATGTGTACTGTCTCGCTCTCTGTGGAAAACTAATGCAACTTTCAATTTAATCTATGTACCAAGTGGAAAAATTCTCTTCCATCAATTTCATTATCGAAGGCAGTGGAAGGCGGTTACTCGGATGCACTACACAACATAAGGTAAACTTGTTTTTATTGCACATTTAATTTAAACACATACACATCATCCGTATCATAGAGAACGACACCACTTACCATAGTAAATGCTAGAATCCATCGGTGGGGCAACGGTTAGTGTGCGCGGTTGTAGTGTGAGAGAACGTGGGTTCGATCCCTGCTGTGACTACCCTACACTTCTTTCGACGACGACCACCTCCCTTAGTGACGGAGAGAGACTATCGAGTAATAAACCATAAAATAGCTTCTTAAAAACCCGTTCGTAACCGGTATAAAACTGTAGGTCACAGTCAAAAAAAAAAAATAAATAAATTGTTTCCCATTACATCCCACATGAAGGAATCGGGGAGAACTTCTCACAACCAGTGAGCTGTGCGCTTTGTAGTTTTATACTCACTGATTGGGACCTACAGTATTACACCGGTTCCGAACGGTATTATGAGACGCTTTTTCATGGCTAAATACTCGATAGTGTCGATAGAGGTGACCGCCGTCGAAAGAAATTTTAGGTGGTCAGAGCAGGAGGCGCGCACACTAACCATTGCACCACCAACGGCCACTAGGTCACAATCAGTGAGTGAAAACTGGAAAGCACACAGCTCAGTGATTGTGACAAGTTCTCTCCTGTCCCTTCATGGGATGTACTGGGAAACCATTTAGTTTTTATTTAAAATCGTTTTTCTTTAGAAAGATAAGCATATTGGTCTTGGTATAAGACGCCTTTTTTATAAAGTGACCCCCTCTCAATTAAGGTCATCCGTGGTGCTCTCATGGCCTAATCCAAGCTGACTACTTTTAATTTATTTTGGCGACGGCCACAATGCCGTGTACAACGTGTCCGTTTCGGAATCGGTGTAAAACTGTACTCTTATCCGTCGTTTGTACAACTAACTTAACTCACCGATAATTGCAAGCAGCTCTTCACTATCCCCTCACTACACGTACGAGGGCGGTCCCAAAACTAGCCAACCTAACAAAAAGAAGACACAAAAAAGTTTGGGAAAATTTTCTTTATTTTTCTTCAACATAATCTCCTATTAGCTCGATACACTTTTGCCAGCGATATTCAATAGCTTCGATACCTGTTTATAGTAAGATCTGTCAAACTCCTTAAAATAGGCATCAACCGCAGACTCCACCTCTTCACTGTTGGCAAATCTTTTACCACCGATCCATTTTTTCAAGTTTGGAAATAGAAAATAGTCCGAGGGAGCTAAATCTGCGAATAAGGTGCGTGATGAAGCAATTCGAACTTTATTTCATTAATTTTGGCCATCGCAATAGTGGATGTGTGAACTGAAGCATTGCCTTGTTGAAACAACACTTTCTTTTTCGCCAAATGTGGTCTTTTATCCACAATTTCATCACTTAAGCGCTGCCATAAATTAGCATAATATTCGCCGTTGATGGTATTTCCTTTTTGAAGATAATCAATAAAAATTATACCATGCGCATCCCAAAAAAACAGACGCCATGACCTTGCCTGCAGATGGAACCGTCTTCGCCTTCTTTGGACACAATTCTCCCATTCCAGTCCACTGCTTTGATTGCTCCTTTGTCTCAGGTTTGAAGTGGTGGTTCCATGTCTCATCCATGGTTATAAACCGACGCAAAAATTCGGCTTTATTGCGGTGAAACATCGACGACAAACACTCTACTGAAACATATTCACGACGCTATTTTTGCTCTTTTGAAAGCAAACGCGGCACCCATCTCGCGCACAGGTTTCTCATCTTCAAATCTTCGGTCAATATACGATGTATAGCATTTCAGCTACATATGTAGCTCACGCACCTTCAGCCGACGATCATCCAATACCAGTTTGTGGATTTTCTTAAGTGTCTGGCGTGGACACCTCAATTGGTCGACCACTACGGTGTTCGTCTTGGCAGCTCGTGCGGCCTCGTTTAAGCTCTGCTACCCAATATTTTACAGTCGTAAACGAAGGAGCAGACTCCCCCAGAGTAGAATCTAGCTCGGCTTTAATATTGCTTGAACTGAGACATTTCAAATGGAAATATTGAATTACATAACGATGACCAATTTTGTCCATGTTTACAAATTCACTAAGATCGTGGTACTTTTGATGCCTCAACTAAAAATACTAAACAACGTGAAGTAGACAGTCAAAATTTCTCTTCCCTCGGATGCCGCCAAACAAAACGAATGAAACCCTAGACATTCTCTGATCTCTCTCTTACTCTCTTCATTGAATATTTCAGTACTCGAGCAGCTTTTTGCTTGAAACTTAAAACATATGTTATAAGCTTGCCACTTTCCACCAAAATATTTTTTTTTCAAACTACTGGCCCTATCTGTACATCAGGTCGACTAGTTTTGGAACCGCCCTCTAATGGCTAGTTTTTAAGTGGGTAGTTAACTATCGGGATACTTAATCTTAATTCTAATTTAATTAGAGGTTAACTTTGCATTTTGTTTTTCAGTGGTGAGTTAAAGTAAGTCGCCATATTGTCAACTAATATGGCAACCCTTGTATTCTTATTGGAAAAAACGTGTGTTTTGGGATAAATACCAAAACAACAAAGGGGAACAAATAAAATGGAATTATGTAAAATAAGAAATAGATGCATAAAATCAGTCATTTTAACAAAAATGTGTAAAAAACTATATAGGCGCAATAGTTTAACGATCTTTACTTAAGATATGTGTACAAATACACAAATCTGAAACATGTATTTTTTACAATCTTCATTTCTCCCTTTGACAGTCAGTAATTTGATTGTCAAAATAATATGGTTCTCACTATAAGTTAACCAACCAACATTGGGTGGTTAAATCATAGTTAAACAATGACTAAAAAACACAATTCGATGTTTAACCACAATTTAACTAAGAAACGAAGATCACCACTGACTGAAAAACTGGCCATAAGGGGAAAACTATGACGGAGTTTAAGCCCCTCTGTGCTTACCAAACTATGAAAATGGTGTCCCAAAATTCACTCTAATTGTAATTGCTGTTTTCGAGACATATGGTATGTGGCACTGTCTTTTTGTAACCACATAGAATTTAGGAACAAAACTATATTGGGCCTGTTCATAAATGCATCTGCATCTGATGCACAGCACGTACGTAAATGCAAAACCTGGCACAATTGCACACGTTAATGTTCGTAAATGTATCATTTGATGCGCAAACTCTGCAAATTTGCACCATAAAACTATCTGATGCACCGACAGAATAATGAAGTTCAAATTTTGTTAATTTTTAATTTGTTTCATTTCACTTATTTTGCAATTTATTTATTTTTTTATTTTATTTACTTTAGAGAACTGGCAGATAATAAATTTTTAAAGCTTTTGCTGAGAACTTGTTTGGATATGGAGGAATTAATGTCCGGGAGGAAGAAAACGTTCGTTTTGTGGGGAAGAGTAATTGATAAAATTAAAGAGGCAAGACCTAATTTGGACCTAAACAAGGAGCAAATAAATATGAAGTCCTCGATTTAAAAACGACGTACAAAAGTCTACAACACCGGAATAAGGAAGAAACTCGAGTGCGTTGGATTTTACTTTACAATTTAGACCGTTTAGACACAACGCATTCAATGGCTCAACGTCCTCTAATGCGCTTCTTTCCTCATTGGATTTTTCATCCAATTCGCATATTAAATTCAACACGAATTGGCATCAGTGATGCTAGATGCGCATTAGAAGCAGAGCAATGATGCATTGACGAACAGCCCCATTATCATGTCGCAACAGAGCTTCGTTAACTGGGCCCTAACTATGTAACTCGCTTCGAAAGAAAAATTCAACGGAACCGAATTTTTGGTACCACGAATGTCGAATCCGAATGGGCGGTATCCGAAAGTCGGATTATAGTTTCGTTTTTCGAAAAGATTGAACCATGTATCTCGATTTTCGAACAGAAATGAACTCGATTTTTGAGATTCTTATTCGGTTGCTCTTGAGATAGCGGAAAGAAATAAAATATTCGATTTTTATAAAAAATAGACAAATTTTATATTATTAATTAAGGAATTTGTATGCACAATACGAAAAAGAATGCTTTTTTGTAGCAAAAACTTATTTTTATGGCTAAATGTCTTAAAAAATTTGATTGTTCAATGTTACATGTTTTTTTCAACTTCTTGCCATGCCCATGACCAAAATATCGCTATACTTCGGAAAACAGCGACTCTAAGGAATTCGTGCACTAAATAAAATGACAAAAAAATCTCCTATTACTAAACCATAGTATTAGTGTCTAATATTTTTACTCTGTACTTATTTTGACTTAAATTTGAACACTGAATTTGTGCCACTGCCTCTTCCTTCGTTTATTAGAGCCTTCGTGAGATAGAGTCTTCATATACATATAACGACAGTAATGCTTTTCACTCACTAAATGCATTTTGAATGTAGAGATTGTGGTTATGTCGTTGACTGCTGCCGAAGTTGCATTATTTTGTAAATGTTCAATGTATATGAATAGGGTGCAAAAAGGCATAGTCCAGTATGGAACTAGGGACGGGCGAAATGGTTAAAACTAGTGAATAATAAGAAATTGTAATTTCTTCCTTACCCTTCCAATGAAATAATTAACCCCAGGACCCCTAATTTACTTTATCTAGGATATTTCTAAAACCTATTTATAAACAATCACAAACCAAAAATAATTTTGACATGAAATGTTGCCAACCAAAAAAAAAAAACTTTACGAAAGTATTGGTAACACTTTTTGTTCAATCCAAAAGTTGTACATGGTACCATTTCAAATACGGATCGGAAAGAACTTTCGAATAGTTTTAATTTTCGAATCGAATTACATAGTAGGAGCCCTGGTATTGCCCGACCAGCCACATTTTCGAAGAATGGTAACTATCATGCCCGCCAGCCTAAAAACTATACCCAACAGTTGACTTCTCAGCTTCTCAACAATCGCTCGTGTATTGTTTGAAACCCAAATGCGACAATTTTGTCGAATCACAAAGACATCAAGATGAAAATGAGCCTCAACGCAAAGCGAAGATGATGTTCGAAAACTTTTCATTATTTTTATAATATTTCTCAACATTGAAAACGCGCTGATCTTTAATTTAGAGTACCATTTTTAATAATCATGAACTGTAAGCTGTCACGCTGTCTTTTTTCTTCATCAACCAGAATCTTGCGTGAATTTGCGGACACCTTTATTTACTAAATTAAAACAAACTTTTTTGCTGTTCGTTTCGTCTGGTTTTATTGAAATCTAGTTAAAATATTTGCAATGGGAATATATAGAAGATATTACATATAATGGTTAGTTAGTTGTATTCTTAGCGGTTTTTTAGTACATATTAACAAAATGGGGTGTTTTTCATATTTGTTTTCTATAATATTTATTCCATTAAACATACCGAATAAAATCCAGAGGAGAAAGAAGCTAGTATTTTAATGAGGTCATCCCCTATTACATCGAAGTGTATTTCATATGGTGTTCAAAGGACGTGTGCACAAAGCTGAGGGCGAGGATTTGATATGGTCGAACATGCGAATTGAATGCTGCTTGGGCGTGAAGTGGAATTGATAAATCCTTCCAAAAAAAATAATAAGCAACCACAAAATATGGAGACTCAACACAATTGATTTGTTAAGAAGACGAAAGTATCGCAGCTCAATCCATGTGGGGAAAATAATCACAAACCCGTTATAAAGGATGGATTCCAGTTCCAGATCCACTTTCGTATGTATGAAAATCCGGTGGTGTATGAGACAATCCTCCCTCGTTGTCCTATTTAAACAAAATGATCAGGAAATCATATTGGTAGTTTAAATTTGATAAATTCCTGGAAATCTTGAAATTTTTGGTTGCGCAAGTAAAACGTGATCATAAATTCCTTTTACAAGACATCAAGAAATAGCAATGTCATTGCGCAAATCCTTCACAAATTAGAACAATAATTGCAATTAACAATTTTGGTTATCCGATTGTGTATGAGTGTAACCCCGTTGAAAATCCTCCCTCGGTGTCCCAATACCTGCAATTCCTTACGTTTGATATGAAATCCTACCTTCCGTTTCTTTAAATGAAAAATCCTCGTTGAAATTGTAATGATATCGGAAATAATTTGAATTCCTTGGAAATACTGGTAATTCCACCGAATGTCCTTATCAATCGCGTCCTTGTCACAATTATTTTCAAAAAATCTTAAACAGTAATTTTTTCATTTCCTTCCTTTTGTATTTATTGAACTTCTCCAATCCGTAATCCTTTAGAATCCTTTTATTCGCGTTTCATTTACTTCGGTTTTTATACCAAATACCATTCCTTATCCAATATCCTTTTCATATCCTTATTTTCATATCCCTCTCCTCCTCCTTTAATCCTCTCCTCTCCTCCAATACAATTCCATTCCGTTTTGAAGTGGAAAGAGAAGAAAAATTAAGAAATATGTATTAATAAAATTGTAGTTAAAATAGTGAAAAGTATTTAATAGGAGCAAGAAGTAAGTAAGTGGTGTTATTGGCGGGTTGGGATTAAATAAAATGATAATGTTTGACTGCATATGTAATTGATCGAGAATAAACAAGGGAACGCATAAACCTGCCGTAGCTTTTGACATAATAAATACGAGAGGGAACAGCTGCAACTTGCTAAACTGTTTCTATTTCGATCCGAGTTAAAGATCAGTACAGAAAAACAAATATTTAAATCGATATGAAGGCGAAGCGAAAGTAAAGCGGTCGACAAATATATATATTAGAGAGGTTTATCAACTTTTTGCTTTTGTAGCGTTTTGTACAAATCATAAGGATATGGGATCAAGACTACAACAAGGAATGGTTAGTACAAATTAACTAATCGATTTCCTTAATACAACGTATATTAAAACAACAGGGAAGGGGTTTTTGTTGTTGGTTGGTTCTCAGTGCTATTTAAATGGAAATTAAACTTGTAAAGGAATAAAATCAAGGAATGTTGGCGAATGTAATAGTATCTAAAGGATAATCAATTATGTCTCCTATATTGTGTTCGTACGTAGTCACAATATGCCTTGATTTTTCACCTTTAACTTGTACTTATTAAGATTCCTGTATTTCTTGTACTTATTGTTCCAACAGGGAAGAGAAAGATTGGACAAATTGAAGGGAAAAACTAAAACAACCAAGAAAATTTTAAATAAAAAATACATTACAACTAAGTGAATCTTGGGGTGTTAGTTTGGAATAATTGTAAAATCGTAAATGTCTTAATATTTTTTTTTTTTTGTTCAATTTCTAAATTTTTGTTTTTGTCTTTTAAGTCAAATTTCTTTTATGCAGTTTCTTCATGATTTCCTTTTAAAAATACTTTTTTAGTTATGTTAATTAAATCGAGTTGCTTGTTATCTTAATGTTTTGTGTTCATAGTTTGAGTGATTAAAAGTTTGAACGAGATCGTGACCTTGAGAATGCTTGTCGTCTGACTGGCGAATAGGTTGGGGTTCCACGTCTTCGTGGACGTGGCGAAAACGAGCGAGATCTAAAAGCGAAATGAATAATAAATATTTTGTAAAAGCAAATAAATGCTTTAAAATATATAAGATACTTACCTGCCGCGTCCAAAATCTCCACGTCCTCCAACAGCGCCACCTCGGTCACTTTCGCCGGAATCTTCTCGCACACGGATGTAAGATACTTCACCCTGTTATAAACAACGAAACGCAAGGCAATATGATAGAGAACAAATTATAAAATATAATTTAATGTAATAATTATCAGATTTATTAAAAAAATTATTGTGCTTAGATAATAAGTCAAGAGAAAATTGTGTAGCAAGTAATTCAAAAATTTCCGAGCATATTGAGAAGGAATCTAAGCTGACCAATTATGTTCAACGTCTACATATAAAATATATTCAAGATATGTTTTTTTTTTATTGTTTCATCCCGGATCCCTGATCAGATGATTATAGGTCTGTCTGGGTACTTTTCCAGTAAGAAATATCCAGTAACTTTTTTGGGAGAGTAAAAAAAATTTTACTCTCTCAGTAGAAAATATCACAAAAAGTACACAGACGACATCCAGTAAAAACTTGCAAGAAACTAAAATCAGCTGGTTCGTAAGCAGCTGATTGCAATGTAAACAACTTAAAAGACAACAAAAGTACTGAATTGAAAATGAGTAGCGATAGACAACTCGATGTGCAGTGCTCGCCAGGAACATTTAAGAGGGTTCAAGATGGTAAGTATAATGATGTTACAAATTAAATATTAGGATTCACACAATTCGCAAAATACTTACTTCTGCCATTGTTCAATTTCAACTTTATTTTGTTTGCTTACATAAAACATATGATTCAAAACAGCTGTTCGAACTTGCAAATTCTTACTGGCAAAAATGTCTCCAGTAAAAACTTGTAAGTTCTCTATCATCGAACTGTCAAAATAAACTCTCTTACTCTCTCGTTACTGACTGTTTGGTGTACACAGACAACATCCAGTAACAATTTGTACAAATTGTTAAAAATTATCAGTACGCAGACAGACCTATTATATAAGGTCTGATAATTTGTAACAATTTGTACAAATTGTTACTGGATGTTGTCTGTGTACACCAAAAAGCCAGTAACGAGAGAGATTATTTTGACAGTTCGATGATGGAGAACTTACAAGTTTTTACTGGAGAAATTTTTGCCAGTAAGAATTTGCAAGTTCGAACAGCTGTTTTGAATCATATGCTTTATGTAAGCAAACAAAATAAAGTTGAAATTGAACAATGGCAGAAGTAAGTATTTTGAGAATTGTGTGAATCCAAATATTTAATTTGTAACATCATTATACTTACCATCTTGAACCCTCTCAAATGTTCCTGGCGAGCACTGCACATCGAGTTGTCTATCGCTACTCATTTTCAATTCAGTACTTTTGTTGTCTTTTAAGTTGTTTACATTGCAATCAGCTGTTTACGAACCAGCTGATTTTAATTTCTTGCAAGTTTTTACTGGATGTCGTCTGTGTACTTTTTGTGATATTTTCTACTGAGAGAGTACAATTTTTTTTACACTCCCAAAAAAGTTACTGGATATTTCTTACTGGAAAAGTACCCAGACAGACCTAATAACATAATTGTGTTTCACAGACCTTTTTAACTACTGTTTTTTGTGACATACATAAATTCCGCTACATCGATGTGAATTAATTGTCAATGCGTGAAAATTTGAAGAAGGCATAGGTCTGTCTCCGTACATTCCAGTAACTATTTTTAAGAGAGTAAGCTAGATTTTCGTCACCTCAGTAGAAGGTGGTTTTTAATATATGGTTTTTAATATACGCACACTTTTGTGAAGGTGTGTTTTACACCCACATAAAATGTGTGAATTCATTAGTGGCCATGACATCATTGCATACATTTGCCGTCAGAGCAAAGGCTGCCGGGTCAGCTAGTAACTTATAAACCACAAGATTCAATCGTCGCAATGACTACAATCAACAGCCTTCTATGCAGTTACAAAGCATCGTTATTTTTCTGTACGCACACTTTTGCCGCCTATCAACAAAATATTCCTATTCAAAACTCATCTAATTTTTTAACTTTTAAAATGCATAAAGTATACATCTTGATAATCTTAATTTTTTTTCAATTTTCAATTACTGAGTATTTACTATCATCTGGGAGTATTCCCTTATCTGAACATTTGTGTCCTAGGTATGTTACTTCTGTCATAAAAAATTTACATTTTTCAGGGTGTAACTTGAGATTGGTTTTTCGACATAGTTCAAAAACATTTGTTAGATTTGAAAGCGTGTGTTTTTCGGAACATCCTAATACGAATAGTTCGTCCATGTATAGGAAAGCTTGTTCTGGTTTCAAACCACTGAAAGCCATCATCATCTGTCATCATTCTTTGGAATGAATTTGGTGCTATTTTTAGTCCATAAGGATGAATCTGTATGACCCATTATTAGTCGAAAATGACGTAAGGTCCCTAGATTTCTCTTCCAACTGGATTTGATGGAATCCAGAAATTAAATCTAAACATGAGAAATATTTAGCCCTACCAAGTTGATCTAGAATATCGTCTATTCGTGGTAAAGGGAATTTGTCCGCTACTAGCTTTTTGTTAATCTGTCTATAATCTATTTCAAGTCTCCATCTATTTTCCTTAGAACCAGGGAGACTTTTTGGGAACCAACAAGATTGGACTGTTATATTCGGAATGCGATGGTTCGACTATTCCATCGTCTATTAGTTTCTTTACGTGTTTGTGAATTTCCTCCTTATGTGTATGTGGTACACGGTAGTTCTTAATGTATACCGGTTGTTTGTCCTTAACCCTTAACTTTTGTTTATAGAAATTATTTGTGGTTATTGTTTCTGTTTCTAAACCAAAGACATCACTGAATTCAGAACAAAGATCTTTTAAAACATTTTCGAAATGTTTTGGAAAATTGTTCTCTAATATTTGCAAAATTTGTGTCTTCTTTGTTTTTCATTTGAATTGTTTGTAATAATTTCGTAATCATTAATGTCTTCAGTTGTGATTTGTGATTCTTTTATTGTAACTATTTTATCGTTTGTATTTAAAATGGGAATAAATGCATTGTTTGCCTTTACCAAGGTGCTAGCTATAAAAATACCTGATTGAATTTCTTGGTGAGGTACCAATATGTCTTGATTTGTGGCCACTAGCCTAATATGGCGTATCACCTCAGATCTTGCTGGTAGTGTTAAGCTTTCATTGCATGTACTCGTAATTTGTATTTCTATCTGTTGTGTGAAATTTGGTGATCGTAGGATAAGGTAATCAAAGTCATCATTAAAGTCTAAAATACAATTGTATTTTCTTATAAAATCCATACCGATGATTCCGTCGCATGGTATTGGGAAATCATCGTTCACAACGTGAAAAGTATGGGGAATTAAAAAGTTTTTGTATCTTAGATCAAAATTTGTCTTTCCTATTGATTTTATTTTACCTTGTCCTATACCACTTAATGTTGATATTCTATTTCTGTTTATTTCATCTTGTGTAAAGTGAGCAAGCTTTATTAATGAAATATCTGCTCCTGTGTCTACTAATAATGTTTTTCTTTCGTTATGGTGTTCTATTTTGACGTTAACAAAAATACTCAAATTAAGGCTAAGGTTATATATACACTTTTCTGTTCTCCATCTTGATCTTAGGGGAATTTTCTAGTTTTCCGAGTTGTCTTGGTCTGTGTTAGTTACTCTAACGTTACTGTTTCGACCATTGTGGTTTTGTCTGTTATTATTACCATTGTGGTTGTTTCCACGTCTGTTACCACGGTAGTTAGAATTGTCATTTCTGTATCTATTGTTGTTATTGCGATTGTTGCCATTGCCATTTCTTCCTCTATATCCACCTCTACCATGTGGTCTTCCTCTGTTCCCACGGTAGTTTCTGTTTGACATGTTTCCGAAGTATAGGATAGCATTTTGTTGTCCAGTAGCGTCTGTGCAGCTACTAACAAATTTTCCTATAGCTTCGTTCCTATTGTCAAACTGACCTGCTTCCATGATGAGTTTAACCCTTTCAATGGTGCAATTTTTGGTCATTGCCTTCACCGCGACTTGGGCAGACTTATTGTTCTGTCGGATGTTCAGTATTTTGGCTGATAGGACCTCAACTTATTCGCCTTTCACAGAATTTGACAGTTTCAAAATTACGTCTTGTATGGTGGATTCATTTTCAAGTAGGTTTCTGGCGTTACCTTTTAATTTTGTCTTAATCAGGTTTATGGCTACCGCTTCGTGGGTGCCTTTTAGCGTATCCACTAAGGAAAGCGCATCTAAAAATGATCTTAAATTCTCAGGTTTCCCATCGAAATCAGGGATTAACCTTGTGGCCGTATTCAAAAATTTTATAACTGTTTGTGCCATATTGACTTCCATTCCAATCGACTCAATGGTTTTCGTTCTAATTGTGGCTTCACTTTCAATTTTATCATCACCTTCCGTATTATCTAGTGTTATTTCCAATTCCTCGTGAAGGTATAAAGGAATTTTTATTTCTCTCCTCTTTCTTTCCTCTTCTCGAAGCTACATTTAGGAATTTTTCCCTTATATCTCCGTAAAAAGCATCAGCTGCTACCTTGTGACCAGTGGTTAATCGATCGTAATAAACGTTAAATAATACCTGTATTTTCTTTAACGATTGTCTAAGAATTTTAAAATGTTTTGATACGGTTTCTTCCCTCGTATCTCTATCAATGTTCAGACACTTACATGATCTATCAAAGGTTTCCTTAATTAGTCGTGCCTGTTGCACTACTTCTGCCCAATGCATTTAGTATTATGAGTCTTAAAAATTTAATCGGAGTTTGGGACATGATTTATAAGTCTACAGTGGGTAACTATATTATCCCGATCCATAAGATACTCTGTGGTGCTTAGATTTTGTCTAAGTTATCTCCACGACTTGAGTATCTCTTCCTTAGAGATCTCTTATGCAATAAATATAACTTAAGTAATAAGTTGACTGCACTTAATACTGTAGAGATCAATAGGAGGATCCACAATGAATCTATTTGTGAAGTGTGATCGACCACTTCTACATTATTAATGACATTCGCAGTCGGATTACTTATTTTCGAGTTTCTATGACCCATAATTATCCTTATCCACTCAGGTTTTTCTTCCTTTTTTTACATAAAAATTATTTTATTAATTAAAAATACAATTTTGTTTATTATATTTCTTATATATATATATTTCTATATATTAAATTTTCTTAATAAAAGGATTGTTTCTAATTCTACTGTTGTATCCCTATAAACCTCCACAATTCTGTTAAAAATTCTAATTGACTTTTCATATCTTTTGGTTCCTCTGAATCCATTATTTAATTATTGTTTAATTACTTATAATTATATATCTATATATATATATTTTTTGTTTTTTTTTTTACAATTATTTATGATTATCTTCAAATTTATTTAATTAGTTTTTTTTTTTCTTCTTTAATAATTTTTCTTTTGTCTCGAGCGAGTACTCGCTTATAGACCCTATATATGCGCTTGGAATCGCATACGAAATACAAGAAAAGGTTTTATATATATTCTCGTCTCAATTCCTCTAGGGGGTTGGCAGGTAGGCTCTTATCAACGTTTCAATTTCGAAGACTCGCTTCCACATGTGGGTTGAGTTGTCCCATGTTGGTGGAGGGTCCGAATTTAGTAGGCGTAACAGGATTGCCTTCTCTTTTTTCAGTTTATTAGTATATCCTCCCCTGCGTTTGTAGTTATTCCTGTTGTTGCCTCTTCTTGTAATCCTCGATTGTTAGAGGTTGTGGCCCTTCCTTCATTCTTCTGTTGTTCCGGCTGTGGCCCCTCTCGTATGGCTGGGCCAACTGTCGTTTGGCCAGACAGTATCTTCCTTCTCGCCGCTGACGGATTTTTGGCTATCACGTCAGAGAAAAAGAAAATGTTTCTTTAATCCTGGTGTATTTATAAATTTTTAGTGCACTTCAGGATTTTACAGCGGCTAAAACGCTTCGTTATTTGGACAAAATGATCCAACTCCAGCTCCTTTTTATTTTTGGAGTTCCTGGAGATCCCTGAGCTTTTGGAGCTGTGGGATTTTTTCTGAGTTTTTGAGCTCCAGATTTTTCCTCCGTGCTTTTTTATTTTTGAAGCACTGGCAGGATCGCCATGTAATAGTTACATAAATTTTAAAAGGGAATTCTTTAAGGCTGATCTATCTTGAGCGTCAAAACCTTTCTGTTTCTTTATTGAATAGTTTGGTTATTTTTATATTAAATCTAAATACAATACTGTCTTACATTAATATTCTTATTCCTATATAATTTATATGGAGTTGTCGCGGCAGACCAACGAATATCATATGCGTATCCCTCAGCAGAGGGAACGCTCGCTGCTCATGGCTTATCATGCCGTATACATTGTTGTATGTATGCGACGTTCTTGGAGCTATGAACGGTCGCTGTCAGCAGAGACGATCGCCGTTCTGTGGCTATGCAATATTGTATGTGTCGCTGTGTGTATGCAGTAGAACATACTCAAAGCCATGGACGGTCGACGTCATGTCTGCGTGTGCCATGCTGGCGAATCAGTTTCACTGGC
Organism: Phaonia tiefii; assembly: GCA_963931995.1. Lineage (NCBI taxonomy): Eukaryota > Metazoa > Arthropoda > Insecta > Diptera > Muscidae > Phaonia > Phaonia tiefii. The sequence goes on along the minus strand of OZ008367.1, from coordinate 365,720,605 downwards.
GTGAGAACTGTTCTTTGCCTTGCGTACAGAGCAATGTGTATCGTTTAGAGTATTATTCGGACACTTTGGGAAGTGCCAATGAAATGTAAGCTAATACCTCTTTTGGTATTTCTTTAATATGTATTTCTGTTGGTTATATTGGCTTTAGTTTGTACTCTATAGCCGTTGGTTGCGCTAACTGTGTATGTATGTATGCTACAATACATATGTATGTGTGCTTTATGAAAGATAGTTTCAAATGCGTACCCCATTATTTTCAAATCGCAATTTGATGACAATATATTTTTTTTACGCATCCAGGGTAACCCATCGCCATTATTGGTCGAAAATATGGAATAACGTTTATATCTGGTAAACGAAGAGTCCAATCGAAAAAAATATGTCGACCCTTCTGCGAGGAAAACTAGAGTTTTTAATGCAAAATTGTTGTTTGGTCATATGACACATAATTTAATTTCTGCCATTAAATTATGTGTCATATGACCAAACAACAATTTTGCATTAAAAACTCTATTTTGTAACGATCATTTGCGTCGGGGTGTGGATATGTATTATTAGATGCTGCGGTGGTCTAATAGAAGCTAGGATTGTAATAGCAGTACTTTCTTACTGTTTTACTAATACACAATGGAGTTGGCGAACTGCGGTTTATAGAAGCGACAATTGATCGGCACATTTTTCGTACCAAGTATTGCAAAACTCCAATTAACCGGAAATGATATGTTCATGCATGACAACGATCCCAATCATAGTTTTAGCTTGGTTAAAGAATGGCTGCTGTATAATGTGCGATCAAAGCTGGATCACCCCCCGCAATATCCAGATCTGAACGAGATTGAGCATTTGTGAGCACATTTGAAAACGAGGGTTAAGAAAAGAGAAGTAACTTCAATTCGAAATCTGAAAACAATGTTGGCTGTCTTCTCGTCTAAAAGAAGTAATAAAATCAAAAGGTGGCACAACACATTATTAATTTTCCATTATTTCTTATTAGATCTATGGCATATGTAGACTTTTGGAAATGTATAATCATGCTCTTTTTTTTATATTTTGAGATTTAAGTTAATTCTTGTGAAAGAAATATGCGATTTTTTACTTTTGTATTCTTTTTTTATTGAAAATAAAAAGTCAAGTTAGGTGTATAAACTATTCTAATTGTCTTTTTCTAAAATATTGGAGAAGTTACAGTAGTAGGTAGACCATAGAATAACACATACCATAGAAGGTTTTATTCGCTCAATAAATTAAACGTCATAGGTACGATGGAAAGTAAACATTGGATGGTAGAAATATGGGTTCAATAATACCAGATAGTGGCAATAGTATACAGCGATCAACATAGGAACAACAACCGAATTTCGTGTTTTTGTGGCAAATTAGTTGTGTTAAATACAATACAAATGTATACCAACGATAAAAGTCAATAAAAAAGTGCAAAATATATTTAAATTTTTCAGTTCTACACCAAAACGACAGGAAAAAGTTAAGTGAACATATTTTGTAACTCCACCTGGTGTAAGATAATTTTAAATTTAATTGCTCTCATTTCCACAAACCTACGATGAGAGTGTGAAATGAAACGTCAGATGAGAGAATAAGTTTATCTAGGTATGGATTAGTCTATGAGGTAGACTTTCGTATGTCTAAAAGATATTTCTTTCAGTGTATCTCAGGAGATTTGTTATTGATTTAACAAATATTTTGACACATACAGTAGTCATGTCTGTATGATATGCTCGTGTGTGGACAAATGTAATGTACTATACGTTAACTTATATAACCGTCGGTGGTGCAATGGTTAGTGTGCGCGGCTCTTGTACATGAGATCCTGCGTTCGAACCCTGCTCTGACCACCTTAAAATTTATTTCTGCGGAGGTCACTTCGCATAGTGACGGCGACACTATCGAGTATATAGCCATGAAAAAGCTTCTCAAAATACCTTTCGGAATCGGTGTAAAACATGTCGGTCCTAATCAGTGAGTGAAATCTGGAAAGCGCACAGCTCAGTTATTGTGAGAAGTTCTCTCCTGTCCCTTCATGAGATATAATGGGAAACTATTTCTTTTGCTTTTATATTAATACTGTAAGGTATTTAAAGGTTTCAACACCAATATTGCATGCAGCTTACTTTAATTATTGTGGTTATATTTTTTTCCGCTGGGTAACTATACGATACGGTTGTACCAGGGGGTTTCTATGGCATAGCTGATCGAAACGGTACTAGGGAAATGATGTAGAATAAGAGACCAACGAAGACAGAAACTAAGTTTAAATAGTGTTTATTTATACTAATGACAGTTAAATTATGTTTTATGTTGTTTGCATTGAACGAAACTACGCATTCCCATTGATTTCTGTCCGTTTTATGACCAACCAAAATGTAAAATTGGTAAAAATACAGCAGCAAATCGAACTCGATGAAATTGTAATAGAGGCTCTTAAGTATTACTCTATGGTTGTACGCAGTTTATAATCTTTAAGAGAATTGTTTCCCCCAAAAACAGTCAACGGTTCTTTACAAATGGTCGATCTTTAGCAAAAGATTGTAAAAATTAAAATGTTCGAGCGTTTGGCTGTTTTTTTTTTAAATACTTTTAAAACTAAAGGTATGGTAAATTCATTGTGTATTTTATAATATGTATTATTTTATTATTTATTCGTCGGAAATGGGACATGGAAAGCACTGCACGAATGAAAACCGTGCCAATATAAAAAAAATTGTCTCTGAACATAACCCCATATTCAGAAATCAGAAAAATAGGTGGATGCTCAAACAAAATAATTATTAATGCACTAAAGTTTGGTTAGATAATCCAAGAAGGACCCATCCAAACCAGCCATAGAGCTTAAAAAGAAACTAAATGTTGCAGCAAGCGTCGAAACCATTTGTCGGAGATTGCGAGACAACTTGTATGCATGTAGTCCTCGAAAAGCACCGCTACTATCACGTAAGTACGATGATAAACGTTTTGAATTTTAGAAAGTGGAGAAATGTGCTTTGGACAGAAGAGTCCAAAATTGTTTTAATTGGTGGCAAGGGATCATGATGTTACGTTAGAAGACATCGACAACTGGACATTAGTTTTCAATGGAATTTAAGTGCGAACTTAGTGGTGGCCAGACGAAAACTTTGGTATCCATATCCGTAAAACATTGCTTCACAACTCGTGAAGTATGCTTAGGATCGTTGTCCTGCTGGAAAATATATATAATATTTTCTAACGAAAATGGTTCAGTTGCATTTTTCAGATTGCATATCTGTATATTGGTGTTGGTCTATTCGACGATCTATGCTGTGTATAACGGGAATAAGGCCGATTGAACTCTGTTCGCGTACTGGATAATTTGTACAAATTTGTACAAATTATTACTATTTCTTACTTGATAGTGTTCGTTTACACCAAAAAGCCAGTAACGAGAGAGCAAGAGACAGATTATTTTAACAGTTCGATGATAGAGAACTTGCAAGTTTTTACCGGAGAAATTTTTGCCAGTAAGAATTTGCAAGTAATAACATATGTTTTAAAACATATGTTTTATGTAAACAAACAAAATTAGGACGTAGAAAGAATATAAAATAATAAATTTATCATTGGAATTTTAGTTTTTAAGAGAAAACGTGATTTTTGAATGTTATAAATCTTTAAAGTATTTCTGTTGAAAAAGAAAACAGTTTTGCTGATTTGTAATGTTTTGTTCGAATTGCGTTTGTTGGTTCTTCCAATGTTTACATTGCATATCAGCTGTTTACATACAAAGTTCTTATTTGTTGCAAGTTTTTACTGGATATTATATTTTTTACTCAGAGAGCAAAATCATTCTTACTCTCCGAAAACTTGTTACTTGATATTTTTTACTGGAAAAGTACTCGAACACAGCTTATAACGGGAGTTACTAAAAAGAACGACATTTTATATTTAATTAATTAATAATTGATAATCAACAATGGTATCAATTCATGTACAATAGTTAGGCATTTGATGATGAACTTGTCACGGATTTCGAAACTAGTCATGCCAGTGAGTGTGCTTATCTGAATTGTCTATTATTTGAACAAAAAGCCAATCATTTTTCAATTAGAAAAATGTTTCCGACATTGTAAGATTGTAGTATGATTTTCACATACATTAACTAAAAAGTAACGAAATCGGTCAACAATATTACATTTTGAATTAAATCAGTTAATGTTATCTATCTACATATATCGCACAATAATAGTCGAGAAATAATTTTCTTAACCTTGGTGTTTTTTTTAATGCAGTTGTATACAGGTCCATCAAACAAACCAGCTTTTTATGCCAACTTAAAAATCCAAAAATTCAGGTTGCCTTTGCTTGGGCCTCTTAAATTAGAAGCAATTTATCGACCCATGTGGGTAAGCGTGGATAATCGAATTAAAATTTTGTACCAATTTTTGGTGTATTTGAGACCCACGAAGCGGTAATCGTCAAAATTCATTACTAATAAGATTTGCAATTTGGAAGGTCGACTTGTGTGCAAAAAAAGTATAAAACTACCTCAACGACACTGGCATACGGAACTTTGAAAGTGATGCAGTTGTTACATTTGGCAGCACAACACCTTTAGATTATGTCAATGATGAAATCGCAGAGACTTTACAGAGAATTATGTATCCCGTTATGTTGGCGTTGTACCCGATCTCATCGAAGACCTAACCTAAAGCCCTGTTTTTTTTTTTCTTATTCTTTCCAGCCCAAGGTGGTAAAATCTAACACAAATTTTACTTTATTATTCATGGTAATAAGTTACGTTAATAACGTCGTACAGTGGTTCAAAATTCATTTCCATCGGCCAAAATTCAATACAATATCTTTTGATCTAGTCAACGTTTTTAAATTCTCCACAAAAAAAAGTTGTAGGTAAGGAGTCAAGTATTGTATGGGAATATTAAAATTACAAATCAGATAATGGGCATGTGTGGTATTCCAAAGTTGACAACTTTTATTATTTTTTTCGATTTTAGAAAACAAAATGTTTCTACGGTTTACATACATATTTTGTATTAGACAATTCGTTTTATCGCATTTTGAAAAATTTGATTCCATTTTTCGGATTTAGAGATATTGAACTCTATTATACTTTATTAGAAAGTGGTTTCTAGACTTGAATATGACGGACTAAGTTTAGTCTATATCGAATATAGTTTGGTGAATATTTTAGAATATAGATCCGGAAAAACAAAAATTGATTTTTGACCAACATCCAGAATTTAAAAAATTTTGATATACATACACCCACTTTCCGATTCGTATATACTCGTACTATATGGAGGCATGTACTATATACAGGCAGAAAATATCAATTTCTTTCTTTGAATTTTAGTATACAAGATTTTCTGGGCCAATGACTATTGCTATTGAAACTGCCTTACTTCTGTCCAGAATTTTGATATATGTCCCATACAGATGTACTTACTTCTCTGCTTGGTATTATCGACTCCACATGTTACACAATCCCATTGAAAGTTAGTACAGAAGATTTTCTCAGGCCAAGGATTTTTGTTTTCCAAAATTAATAATTACGGTTTGAGTTTTGATTAACTTCCAGTGCAGATGTACCTGTCAAACTTAATACTATCGCTCTTTTTTTACTCTACAAGAATAGTTTCAGGAAGAGAAGAGTTGTATCAGACCCTGACCAAGTGTTGTTTAGGCCTAAACAATATGAACAATGCCATTGACAGAATACCACTTTCAGCATTTGTCTCATACACGAGCTTGCTCGCCGTTGTTGTATTACAAAAACATGAAATTTTTCTTTACTCCTCCAAAAACCACAAGTGTAACTACAGCTCTTGAATTTTATACGTATTCTGACAAACACTGATGTCTCACTTACCTCATGTGATCTGAATCGTGAATCGTCCAACTTTTTGATAGCATATTTCATGTCTTCCAAGCGTAAAAACTCAACAACTCCAGTACCATCTTTATAAGTGTCGGCAAAACAAACATCGCCAGCCTCACGCATATGGTCTTTTAAATCCTGCCAAGAACCAGATGGTGGCAGCCCCGTGACCGTAACGCGATACTGTGATCGTTTAGTGGGTGGACCGCGACCACCTCGACCGCCGCCATCCCTGCCTCCACGGCCACCTCCGCCGCCACCACCTCCGCCTCCCTCACTACGACTACCTCGATAGCTACCAGGACCTCCACCCCGAGGAAACTCAACTCGCAATCTGTAACCATCATAATCGTATCCATCTCTGGCCTTTACAGCGTCATCAGCATCTCTAATAGAGAAAACGTTAAACAACAAAATATTCAATTGCAGATGAAAGGATAAGAAAATAACTGGCTTATTACCTTGCATCTTCAAATTCTACAAATGCAAATGGCGGACCACGCCGGTTCTTTAAATCGACAAATGTAACCTTGCCAAATTTGTGGAACAAATCCTGGATATCTTTAGTGCGAATATCTGGCGGCAAATTGCCAACGTATATACGTGATTCGTTACGTGAACTCATATCTGTTTTTAATTATATTTACAATAACACCAAATATAAGCGAGTACTATAATCGTATAATCACTTTTTGCGCTTTGTTTTTTCGATGATGTTACCCGCTTGAGCCCTTTTCGCACGCACCTTTTGTCTACACTTCTTTCTGAGAGTAACAATAGTAACCAAAGGTACACTAATATCTGCATGGTAATAGCAGCATGCGTTGTTGTAGTTGTAGCCAGCAACAACAAGCATTATGTTTGTTTCATTTGCTTCCTTTGTCAATCTGTACCAAGGAACCATAGACTAATATATACATGGATACATTTATTCTCTCAATAAATTAAACGTCATAGGTACGGTGGAAAGTAAACATTGGGTGGCGTAAAATATTGTTTCAATAATACCAGATAGAGCCAATAGTAAACAACGTCCACCAAAGGAACAACAACCGAATTTCGTGTTTTTGTGGCAAACTAGTTGTGTTAGTTCTACATCAAACCAACATGAAAAAGTTAAGTGAACATATTTTGTAACTCCACCTGTTGTAACCCTGCGGCTACACGAGCAAGATATTGCTCAATGAATTTCACACATACTAGCTGTCAGAATTACGTAGAATTGGCAGCTGTGACGTAGGCTGTCTACAAGAAATTGTAGCAAATTCATTTCTCTATATGGCGTCGTCACAGAAGCAACAAAAATTAGCTCTGTCTATGATAATTTTGAAAGAAATTGATCATTTGATAGAAGAAAATGAAAAAGAAGAGAACAAAACACTAATAACTGAAAAAACACAAATAATACCCTCTACTACACAGCGCGGTATTTCAATTATTCATGTATTATCGGTCGCAATACGCTATCAAAATGCGCTACCGCTACCGCTTTTGTTGTGTTTTGACTTTCTCTGCAGCGACCATTGCCAACTAGCTGGTATTCAAAATCCTCTACCAGCTAGCTTTCAATGAGCAAAATGTGAGTGTCTAGTAAAAAAATGTGAGTGTATTGTGAATTGCTTACAATTTCTTGCTCGTGTAGCCACCGGGTAAGATAATTTTAAATTTAATTTCTCTCATTTCCACAAACCTACGACGAAGAGTGTGAAATGAAACATCAGATGAGAGAATAAATGTATCTATGTATGTATTATTCTAAGCATGAAACAAACCATAGTAAAATAACCAAGTAGTCGCAGAAGATACAACAAAAATTCTGGGCAAAAAAGTACGGTAACGAAAAAATTTTAAATGTGGTAAAACTCAGAAATGGCCGAGTCCGAAACGTCCAACAGGAAATGCCCTGTTTCTGTTTACAAAAAAAAACAATTCAATTGACGATATTATATTATTTTTTTTAAATTTATTTTGACAATTCAATAGACAACGACAATTTACTACTATTACTCGGTAAAATTCTTCGAGTAAAAACTAGTAAAAGATTGTAAAAGAGAACGCCATGTTTTTCTGTTCTCTCTTAAATTTTCTTACTACTTTTACTATTTTCTTGAGTACGGGAACGCTCATGGTTGAAAGACAAGGTTGTATCGTTAGAACAGCTGATTTGATTTTTTTCATTTGACGCACTTGGGAAATGTCAAATTTGTTTACATTTGTTGGTTATAAGTTCTTTACAGACGCGGAATTAAACAACAGACGCGATTACGAGTTAGAGTTTCACACCGGGAAAAACCAATTCAACTGCAGCATCAAACAATTTCAATTATTAATTTCAATCTTCATTAATTTGGCAAATATTTCTTTCCAATTATATCACAACTGATTCAAAAATGCACATTTTGTTTACATTTTTATCAGCTGAGTTTGACAGAAGCCAAGTGCGATTTTGCACATGATTGCACACATATTTACTGCTACTACCGTGATTAGTGTGCCCTGGGAACGCTTGTAGTACTTACGGGAACAGAGCTTATATTTACTGAATATTGTATTTCGGTCTTTGAACAAGAAAGCCAAGTAGACGCAATCCACACGGATTTTGCTAAAGCTTTCGACAGTGTCCCATAGTATTCTCTTTTCTAAGCTAGAGCATATGGGTTTTCCTACTACGTTGTTATTGTGGTTAAAGTCATATTTTTCTGGTATTGTCTGTAGAGTAGCTATTGAAAGGTTTCTTAGGACCACTTTTTTCATCCTATTTATAAACCACATTTCTTCATGTTTCACTAAATCTAAATTTCTTTTACATATATGCTTATGATTTAAAAAAATTTTTAAGAAAGGGCCAAGGCATCTTGAAAAGGTCGAAGCAATACTACAAAAATTACAACAAGGGAGCATGTAGCATGGTAGAAATATAATGGTAGATGCAGTACGACGACAACTACAACAGGGCAAAAACAACAGGCAATTTGTTTTTGCTCAGTGTCTGTATTATGTCAAAGTCAGCTGATTGAAAAATGTAAACAAAGTTGAAAAAGCTGATATTTACAAAATTATTGTTTTAGTTCATATTTTGAAAGTGTTTAAGATTGAAAATTAGAACGTTTCTGTGTGATTTTTACAGAGAAAACGTTTGAAAAACGTTTTTTGGAAAAAGTAGCAAAAACTTTGAAGCAAAAACTTCAAAAAAGGCACATCACTGGGAATTAACGAATCTCTTTCTGCTCCTCTCATAATGCCTGAGAACAAAAAGTGATCGGCACATATGCAAGCATTTGCTGACAACTGCATCCGACAAATATCACTCCACTTGCTTCTCCTGCGTTCATCACTTGGAACTTTGAAGAACGGTCCAGCATTACGAATAAGCAGCAAGCTCGCATTTTTCCTATTTATATTCCAAAAACATAATTTAGCACAATTTTTGTAATTAATTCCGTTTTCATTCTCTCACACTTTTAAAACACTATTCAAATTATTTGCAATTTTCCAACCAAATAACGTAAACAAAAAATGTAAACAAACTTTGACATAAGAGAAATACTTATTCATACTCACTCAAGAAAAAACTTAAAATCAGCTGTGCTAGTGCTTCTACCATTTCTTTGTACCATGGTGTGTAGTTTAGTCAATATCAACGTACTACGAACAACGGACACAAAACAAAGGTAAACAGAATTTGGCGGCTGGTGTGCACCACTTTGGCACCACAGCATGAAAAAAAACAAATCATCTGTTCTAATACCACAACCTTCTTAAGCAGCCTTGGAACGTACTCACTGCGGAATGCTCTTGATCATGGTAAACTAAGGAAGGTAAACTCGTTAGAACAGATGTTTTCAATTTTTTCATTGTGGTTGATCGTGTCAGCTGTCAAACTGATGTACTTTTTTGTATTCCTGTTTTGTTGGGATTCTTCAACTTATGCGATTGATACAAAAACAAAAATCACACGAGGTGTCATGGGACACCCGGTTGGAACGAAGTTTCTTTCGCTATATATTATGTACGAGTTCGTTCCAGCACGTATAAAGCGCCCATTGAAAAGTAATATACTTAATTTAAATGGATCTTTAAGAAAAGGTACTTTTTTGTAAAATAAACTTTTTTTGAGAATGTTGAAAAGAATTGCTTTACTAATACCAGATAGAGGCAATGGTTCAAAACAACGAACAAAATAACAACAACGGCATTTCGTTTTGTGTGTTAAAATTATTGTGTTAAATACAACACAAATGTATGCTAACAATAACAGTCAATAAAAACGTTTAAAACACATTTAAATTTCACAGTTTTTCACCAAAATGGCATGAAAAATTAAAGCAAGAAGTTATTGTAATTCCACCTGGTGTATATCACTTTTCGTCAAACATCTCCCTATCACACCGACCGCATCACGAAGAGTGTGAAAGGAAACGTCAGATGAGACAAATGGCGGCTCTACTATAAATTTACTCTATGGAACAGACTTATTGTTTCAAAAAACGTTTGCTTCATACATCGATATTGACATTATTGGTATTAATTTTATATAAAACACTTTATTGTACAGTTTGTTACTAAATCGTAGTCTAACGAATTTGTATGCATTTCCATTGACTAAAAATGAAATTCGGAGGTATTGCTTGTTTGCAGAAAACGCAACTGCAATGTAAATAATATACATCTGGGAAATACAGTAATACCACTACAAAATAAAATGAAAATACTCGGGCTTATTTTTTCAAAAAATTTACTATGGAATAATCACTTTACACACCTTCAAACAAAACTGAATAAAACAAATAACTTACTTAGAATAATTTGTTCGAAGAAAAAAGGCCCCCATATCGATACTGCTATTGGTATTTGCTCCTCTTTAGTTTATGGATTGATACAGCATTGCAAAACCATATACGGCTGGGCTAATAACACCAACGTTAAAAAACTAAATACGTCTCTAAAAAACTGTTTCCGAACATCAACAGGACTATTAAGAGTAACACCTATAGAGTCACTTAGAATAGAGTTCTCGAGACTTTCATACTTTGTTGCATAGTAGATCTGTAAATATGGCAGCTCAGAGCATAACTGATCCCACAGATGGACTTCATGAGCTTTTCTGGGATTATATAAAACGGTCAGCCCAAGACAAAAAAACCCTGTGCTTTGCAAAATGTAATATATCTTCGGGTTATATCGGGTAAGGCAGCCTCAGGGATGCTATTGGTTTTTCATCATTTTTGTCCACCATGTAAATTTTTTCAAGTATATTCTTCTTTTATTCTGTCACCTAACATTCCGTTTACCGTTATATTTTAATTGTAATGCTCTGGAGCATCATTTGTTTACATTGTGTTCAGTTTTGTACAAGCTAATATCAAAAAAGTTAAAAAATAGAATATGAAAAATTTTTGTGATTGGAGTGAAGAAAAATAATATCAATATTTACTTGGAACACCTGATAATTTTTTTGTAAGTAGTTTTGGAATATTTTTACAATACAGAAAAAGATTTATAATGATAAATCCTGTCATTTGTGATTTAAAGCCAAAAAACGTATAGCAGCTTCAGGGCGTGCTTACCGGGTTTTGTGCTAATTTTTCATACCGGATAGCAGCCTCAGGGATTGCTTACCGGGTTTTGTGATCATTTTTATAATAACAAATTCACTTAAAAGTATGTACATAACTTATATAGGAATACACAGAACAATGGCTGAAAAAGGGACTTCTTACAAAAATAAAAGACTAAAATTGGCACAATTAACCGATGAACAAATGCAAGAGTTTATGGATTCGGTAGATACCGATGAAGAAGTGGAAAATGCAAGCAGTGATGATGAATTGGAGGAGTTTGACTATGTAGAAGATGATGTCATGGAAGAGGATGTGTTTGATATTGCGGAGTATGTAGGAGATAATGTGGTCACGGATGAGCATGTGATTGATATAGAGGAATCAGACCATGTTTTGTCCGATATAATAACTCAAATTTTCGATTCAACAGCCCCTGCCTCAGAGGTTGATATAACCAGTGTTGAACCATCCTCTTCATTTGTTAGGTCCAGTAAGCGACCACGTTCGCCACTGCCTATTATAGAAGGAACTGGTCCCAATATTTCTCCATCAAATGGCGGGTTCAATGGCTCAGGTTGTTAATAATATATATTTCTTAATATTTTTAACTAACTACTATTTTACTATTTTAGATTTGCGTGAGATACAAAAAGAGTCTCGATATTTTTCAAAAATATTGTGGCGAAATGCATCCATAAAAATGCACGTAAACGAGATTGCATTTCGAGGAAATTCCTCTTTACCGACTTGTGTTATAGACCTGAAAACTCCAGCCGATATACTATTTTTATACTTTTTCTCGAAAAATATTATAGAACATATAGTTGACGAGACAAATCGAGCGGCATTAGACACTAGTATAAATAATACTTTTACAGTGACTTCTCATGATATTCACCACTATATAGGAATATTAATTTATATGTCTGTATTCCGATACCCAAATTTAAGAAAGAATAAAATACAATAAAAAGATTTTTATCTTTCCAGATGAATCCCAGCGGATTCAAAAAGGGCAACCTGGATACGATCCATTGTTTCGAATTCGAAAGTTAGCAGATGCACTAAATGCGAAATTTGATTCTATTCCAAAAACTGCAAGGTTGTGCGTGGATGAACAATTGTGCAGCACAAAAATTAAACATCATCCTCGGCAATACATGCCCAACAAGCCCCATAAATGGGGAGTAAAACTTTTTGTGCTTTGTGATTCAAATGGCTACGCATATCGCTTTGAAATATATAACGGATCAGGAGACAATGTTATCTTACCTAACACACCCGACCTTGGATCTACTGCGAATGTTGTTCTTCGGTTATCACAAACAATTCCTAATTTTATGAATCATTTTCGAGTTTACGAGGTTCTTTCGAGCTTTCATGAAGACCACTAATAGCGGCATTCATGCAAACGTGAAAGCCGAGAACTTTTGCTCATCGCAAGTTTCCTTCGTACCGTTGCATGAGGTACCAGGCAAAGTTGCTCAGCGTAGTTGTGCTCAAAACCATATCAGCTGACCAAGATGGATACATAAGGTGGTAGCAGTAGCAATTGCATGTATTATGTATGTGTACTTTTTCTACTGTTCTAGTGCTATCATCTTATTTATCCATCCTAGTCAGATGACAACGAAATGTCAAAAGTTTCCACGTTTCTCCATCCCACGTTTGCGCAGCAAATTTGCCTCGAAAACTTTCCACTTTTGAGCAAGTCGCTTTGTATGGGAAATTTGTTTGTTTTGACGTTTGCTGTGCAAGTTTACGATGTTTTCGAGTTTACGAGGTTTTTTCGAGCTTTCATGAAGACCACTAATAGCGGCATTCATGCAAACGTGAAAGCCAAGAACTTTTGCTCAGCGCAAGTTTCCCTCGCACCGTTCATGAGGCACCAGGCAAAGTTGCTCAGCGTAGTTGTGCTCAAAACCATATCAGCTGACCAAGATGGATACATAAGGTGGTAGCAGTAGCAATTGCATGTATTATGTATGTGTACTTTTTCTACTGTTCTAGTGCTATCATCTTATTTATCCATCGTAGTCAGATGACAACGAAAATTTGCCTCGAAAACTTTCCACTTTTGAGCAAGTCGCTTTGTATGGGAAATTTGTTTGTTTTGACGTTTGCTGTGCAAGCGGAGCCATTGCAATTCGGACTTGGATATTCGCCAAGTTGACGAAGATTTGACGCATATTTTGGATTGCTCAACATATGAGTATCTCGGAAAAATTTTGGAAGCCTTGAGAAAGCATGCTATTTTTGATGTTTAAATTTAAAAATTTTCAACATTTTATATATATTCAGCCTTATTACGTATGTCGTTGTCGTATTTCGACTACGACAGTTTTGTAAAAGATTAAAGATAACACGCCAACTTTGTCTTTAATCTTTTACAAAACTGTCGTAGTCGAAATTCGACAACGACATACGTAATAAGGCTGATTAATCTTAATTTAAGTTATCTCTTATAAATTTAGTAGCATACATACTGAGTATGTCTTGCTAATTCTTTTTGTACAATTTTCCTTATAAACAATATAAATACTTATCTTTTGCGCCCATATGGTATCTGATACCCTGCGCCTTCCTTTTTGTATTTTATAAATTTATTTATAAAATATGTATTCAATAAATAAATATCGATATTGACATTATTGGTTTTAATTTTATATAAAATACTTTATTGTACAGTTTGTTACTAAATCGTAGTCTAACGAATTTGTATTTCCATTGACTAATAAATAAAATGAATCCTCAGTCGTGTCGAAAGTAGACGAAACATCTGTAGGAGTCTTTGAGGGCAAAATACTCCGAAAAATTTATGACCCTATAGTGCACAAAGGCGAGTATCGGCGACGCATGAACCATGAGCTTTATCCCGACATTGATATAGTTAAGCGGATCAAGATAACGCGATTTCGCTGGCTAGGCCATGTCAGTAGAAAGGATGAAGACGAAGCAACACGAAGGTCTTTCGAACCCGAAGGAAGACAAAAAATAGGGAGACCAAGACTCCGCTGGAGGGATCAAGTTGACGAACCCCTGCGTACACTTGGTATTGCCAACTGGAGAGATAAAGCAAAAGATCGAACTGGTTGGCGAAATATGTTATCTTCGTTTTGTATTGTAAGGTCCCTGACCCCCAGCGGTTGTTCGAGACCGGATAAGTAAGTAGAATCGTTTTCTTTTTTTTTTGGAACTGTTTTCGGTTCTCTTGATCCCGCTTTTCGGTCCTGAAAGAACCGCTTTCCGTTCATTTGGACCCGACTTTTGGTTCTTGTAAGCCCCGGTCCGGTCGGTTCCTGTAAAGAACCGGATCTTCCGAACCGGTTCCTCGATTCTATGTATCACTAATACCCACTATCAAGCACATGAAGTTGCCAGTATCCATATGTAATAACTTTTCGGCAACCGGCAACGCAACTGAGGTTCGGTTGCCATCATAGTGTAATAATATAAGTCGACGCGTGGCGTGTTGTTGTAATATGAAACGATTTTGACAGAATTTTGTTGTACTATTGTTATGACAATACACTCGATATGTCAAAATCATTTTATATACGAAGAAGAGGCAAAGGAAAAACGCCAAAGTAAATAATTACATGCATAGAATTACATGATCCAAATTGGTAAGTATCCATCGGTAAGTCCATACATATGTAGGTAATTTTAGATACTTCTATATATTTTTAGCCATCAAAAAAACTACAGGCGAAAGCAAAGAGGGCAAGGAAGATTCGCTTGACAAAGCTCCACCAGTTGCCATTAAGACGGAGCCAGTGGGAATGGATCTACACCATCGGGCAATTTTGGTCTAAAATTGGATCAATATGCTAAGAAACCGGCTGCTATGAAAAATCGTACTGCAGCCAGTATGTCAAGAGTGGACTAATCAAGAGACACTGTTGTTGCTGGAAGGTTTGGGGTTGTATAAAGATGATTGGAATAAAGTTTGCGAGCACGTTGGCACTCGTACACACAGATTTTTCATTTTTCTTTTTATTTCTTTTTCCAATTGATTTCAATTTATTCGAACTTATTCGCACTTTACAATTATATTTATATTTCAATTTAATTTGCACAACACTTTTCAAACGTTTAATGACGAACAATAAGAATCAAAACAAATGATGAGACAAGTTTGACACTTCGAGTGTACTACGTAAACAAAGAATGATAAAAAGAAACAACCCAATAACAAAATGCCTGATCAGCTGGGCTTATGCTTCCACTTATATTATTACACTATGGTTGCCATCGATAACACTATGCAACAAAATTTAGGGTTTTGCTTTGGGGGTGGACGATTCCTACGCCAAATGATCACACTAGGTGGGTATAGTCAAACCTTAAAAATTTAACCGCTGCACACTGTGAGATTTAATCAATCTGGCATCTCGAAATTCAAAAAAAAAATGTTTTCGTAACTCGCTCATATTTTTTTTTACGTGAGAAGAGACCCCAATTGTTACGAAAACAAACACAAAAGAGAATAAAAAAATGTTATTGGCTATCAAACACGTGCAATTACATAGCATGCAAAAATTAATTTGCAAGCTTCCATTGATCACAAAAGTTTGAGTGATCAGGTCAAAGTTGTGAGTGGTTTTTTTTGGCCTAAAATATTTTTTGTATTGAAGGTTATTACTTAAACTTAAACTTTTTGCTTTATACAATATTTAGTTTTGCACTCAAGTATTTTGAAAAAATTGTTTTATAACCAGCTAAAAGGTAAGACAAATTTTAAAGCTTTCAAATCTTTGATAGACTAGAACTTCCAAGTCCCACGGAGTTCCGTGATGGGAATGCCAGCAGAATCTTTGTTAATGTGCCCAAAACAAATTTCAAAAATAAAATCCTGTCCATTTTTTGCCTTTTTTTAGTATGAGTGAAATATCGCGAGAGGAGCTATTTTGGATTTGGTTGAGCAAGGTGAAAAGCGAAAAAACAGAAGCGGTCGAAAAGCACGTTATATCAATTTTTGGACCAGATGTTGACGATACCAAAATTAAAGATCGTATAAAAAAGCTTTGCTTCCAATTTTAATCGCGATGGAGCAAATCTCACCGTGATAAAGCAAGATTTATGCATGACAATGCTATTTGGCTAAGTTCAAAAATTTCTGTTGTGAGAAAAAGAGTTTGCTGAAAGTGCTTCGAGTACACAAAAACGGAAATGCAAAGAGTTAATATCAAATGTAGCTTCGGAACAATTAACTATGGCTACCGCAATGCATCTGAGATCCTGTGGAAAGAGACTCAGCAAACATTGTCAAAGAGTTGTCGGCTGCATCCCCTTCGAGAGGTACAGCTATAAAAAGAGCAAGGGTAAGCATTACTGAAAAGAAAAGTCTTACACCAGATCAAGCACTGGCCATGATCGTAGACGAAAATTTATCAACTGAGCAATACCGTGGAATACGATTGCATACGATACCATACAGTCCGAAATTGTATCCATGCTATGACCTCGTTAAGCAATCAAAATTATTGTGCTACCCAAGCCTTGTTACTGTTACTGAAACATATGCCGAAATCAATTTGCAATCCTTAATAGACCACACGGTGAAAATAATAATAAAATGGGGATGCGATGGGGCTGAACAGAACCGTTACAAGCAAAAATTTTCGGATGATAACAAGTCAGACGAAAGCATGTTTTCTCTTTCGATGGTGCCTCTTCAACTTAACTCTGGAGCTGAAGGAAGGAAACATATTTTTTGGCAAAATCCAGCTGCGTCTTCGACAAGATATTGTAGACCGATCAAATTTATTTTCACGAAAGAGACGCGTGAGGTCATTAAAGCGGAAGTGGAGCATATTCGGCAGCAAATTTCTGTTTTGAAACCAACTAGCTTTGAGCTTCACGGTTATAGTTTCACGGGTAAAGCCAATTTAATTCTATGTATGATTGACGGCAAAGTCTGCACCGCGGTGCAAGAAGCACGCAATAAAGAGTCGAGACAGTATCGCGAACTGTTCACAAGAAAAACGTCCCGAGTTGACACCAACATAGATTTATTGCATAGGTTGCTTATCACGTCAGACCCTTTGATTGCAAGTTTACGTTTGCCTCCAAAAACCAAGCGTTCTACTTTACCTTCTGAGGTCATTGCACTTTTGTCTGACACCCAAATAAATGATGAATTTGATGATTTAGCATAAAAAACTTTGCTTGCAGCTCTCTGGAATTTTTATTTTTGTATAAATTTCTTATTTTTTTTATTTCTACTTTTCGCTTTTTACTTTTGTATAATTTGTATAACTTACAAATTTATTCAAGCTCAAGACCTTTTTAAATAATATAAAGCTTATTATCTTTATATTACTTTCAAAAAAGTCGAGCATAAAAATGTTCCAATGATACCAAGACTGTCTGTATAGCTATTTCGGATCTTTCCAAGATCTTCATCAGCTGATGAGCTTATTATCTTTATCTTTATCGAAATAGCTATACAGACAGCCTTGGTATCATTGGAATATTTTTATGCTCGACTTTTTTGAAAGTAATATAAAGATAATAAGCTTTATATTATTTAAAAAGGTCTTGAGCTTGAATAAATTTGTAAGTTTTAGAAAACAGACCGAATAAAAATTCCCGTAAGGGAAATGATGAAAGTTGACGAAGAGCACCGCGAGCTTGAAACAATAATATTGTTGATGGCAACCCTCTGTTTTGTTGGTTTTGTAATGACATAACAAAAACAAATCATGTCTGATTAAAACCAATGGTTTTACGGCATGATAAAAAGAGTTGTGCATGAAGGTGTTCCAATGGTAGTGCTTGGTATTCTTCAAACGAGTACAGTACAACCTACCTAATCCGGACAGATATAGTTTCGACCTTTGTCCGGATTACTGAATTGTCCGGACTACAGTACAAAAAATTTTAAAGTATCTAGTTGGTTGGGTTTTTTTACATATATATTTAGTAAGACAGTTAAAATAAAAGAAACAAAAAATAAATAACATAACAAATTCATTTACATAGATTTAATTCATTTATAGTAAACATTTAGAGTAATAAAATATAATAATATTAGTGCATAAAATATAAATTTATTTTAGGTTGAATACACTTGTCTTTGTGTAGTTTTTCTGCCTTTCTTTTAAATTCCTTTAAAAACAATATTTCTTTTTCAGTCGCATTTGTTTGTTCAGCCCACGAAATAGCTCTTCCAAACAGTTCAACTGCCTCCTTATTCGATACTTTATCTTCGACTTCTTCAATTTGGTCAATACTGCTGTCGGAGTCCATATTTTCTTCAACATTTTGGTTTAACAAGACTGACTGAATAATATCTTCTTCAGAAAAATCGTGGACATACTCTTTTTCGCCGCGAGCCCAGTGGTCAATTTCGGAACTGCTTAAGTTAGCAGAAGGATTCAGAGTTGTAATGGTTGTATGAATGCTGTTTATGTCCTGACAGGTAATATCTTCTTCTCTCAGCTGAGAGAGAGGTATATCGTCCTCATCCTCATAACCTCGTCCTGAGCAAATCTCTGGCATCAGCTTCGACCAACTTTTGTTTATATTATTTTTAGTAATATCAAGCCATGCAATGTTTAAATAGGAAACTGCATTCCGTAAATTAAAGGATTTCAGGACGCTTCCAATGTTTGCATCGTTTTCTTTGAGAATAAAGCTTAGAAGATATTTTCTGTAGCGTACCTTGATGTTTTGAATTAAATTCTGGTCCATTGGTTGTAGTATTGCCGTGCAATTTGGAGGCAAAAATAAGACTCGAAAGTTAGGGTCAGTATTGATTTCCTTTTCTTTTGGGTGTGATGGTGCGTTATCCAATACCAATAGCGCTTTTAATGGCTTGCCAGCGGTGGTCAAAAACTCTTTCACATTTTTAATAAAAACGTTTTTGAACCAATCTTCAAAAACTAATGTTGACATCCAACCTTTTTTAGTTGCCTTATATGTTACAGGAAGCTCGACATTTTTAAAAATCCTTGGCTTTGTAGACTTGCCAATTACAAGTAGGGGCAACTAATGCGATCCACTTGCGTTAGAGCATGGCATAAAAGTGAATCTATCTTTGGATATTTTTCTTCCAGGTGCTGAAGTCTCCGTTGGGTGAACCCATGTTTTTGTTGGGGGCAGTCTCCAAAAGAGAGCAGATTCATCTGCATTATATATTTGATCTTCACTAAGACCCATTTCCTTGACTGTATTCAAAAATTTTGTCTTAAACGGCTCGACAGCTGAAAGATCACTTGATAATTGTTCACCGCATATTTTTAAGCATTTTAGCAGAAAAATTATCATGGCCCACAATTTAAAAAGTGTCCGAAAAATTGAGCTGTCCGGACTACTGGATAGTCCGGACTAGCGAGTGTCCGGACTAGAGAGGTTATACTGTATATAATAAAGGAATTCTCATTAATATGATGAGTTTTTCTGGATATATATTTTTGAAGAATTCACCAAAAACGTCTGCTGATGAAGATCTTGGCAAGATCCGAAATAGCTATACAGACCAGTGTTGCCGAAAGTGGGCATAAAAAATGTAAAATTTATGAGTTGGGCGGATTTTGGGCATTTTTTTGTTTGCGGAGATTGCTAAATTTTTTTTCTATTTTTTTACATATTGCGGTTTTGACATATTGAGTTTTTTTTGCTTTTACATTTTGCCGTTTTTACATTTTGATGTTCACGAATTATTAATTATTTATTATTAATTTATTAATCAATTCCTTTTTAATGAAATTGCTTAAAATCAGAAGAAATTTTTGTTTAAGCTGGAATATAAATACGGCAAATGTGAACTGTCCGACAGTATATATAAGTAGGTATGATATAAACAGAAAATAACATTTTACTTGATTGATCATTCTTTCCGCAAGATGTGCAGGTGGAACGCCTTGTACTTCATAAAAGCAGGAAATAACAAATAATTGTAAACTATCCCATTGTTTAATAATTCTTAATATTACTCCCTCCAGTGAAATATTTTCATATACATAATATTTACTGAGGTTTCACTGAGCAGGAATCCTGTAATTCTTTTTGTTCATTTATGCGTTTAGGCGAATATGTGAGAAAAAGCTATAAATGTTGAAAAGTATTTCAATACTTTTTGGTAAATGTTTGCAAGCGTAACTTGAACACTTTATATCAAATAAATCTACGTCATTGCATAGCAAAGCTTTAAGTCCGCCAATATCGCCAGCCAATAACATTCGCACTATCTGTTGCTAAACCAATCAAATTTGTTACGCGAATATTGCAAGAAGAAAAACGTCTTTAATTAAACAATAAATGGAAACTGCATCTGCTTTAGTGATCTCCAATATGGCCAGGAACTTATTTTGAATGCTAGAAATAGAGCCATAAAAACAAATAGCAATACTGAAAAATTACTGATTTGCCTTTTTTAATGTAATTAATAAATACAATGACTTCCTTAACCAAAGCTTAACTTTAACTAATTTTATAAAAAACAAAAAAAAAGACTGAATTTTTGATTTTTTTAATGTATTTAATACATATAATGAATTCCTTAATATTTATTTGAATTGTTTTTTAATTTTATTTTATATAAACTTATATAACCAAAGCACAGCTTTAACTAATTTTATAAAAAAAGACTGAATTATTGATTTTTGTTTAAATGTATGTAATGTAATTTGTTTTTTTAATTTTATGTAATTTATATACAAATTTAAAAAAAAATACAAATTTTTATAATAAGTTCAAATTTTAAAAAAGTACAAATTTTTAAAACAAAGAAAATTTTTTTAAAAAAATACAAATTTATAAAAAAAAAAGTTTTTTATTTTTCCAACATCTTCATGCTGCAAAAGAGTATACTTTTCAGCATTTGGAAAAGTGAGGAGTAAAAAAGAAAAAAAAGGCCCTCACTTTTAATATATAACGTCAGGGTATACTTTTTCAACTCTTGAATTTTTGGGCACAAATTGTTGCTTTTGGGCACTTTTTAGTGGAAATTTTGGGCGGAAAAAAAATTTTTTGATATTTTGGAATACCATCATACTCGTGTAATAGCTCTTGTGTCAATCACAATAAGAAATTTCATTTGTTGTTAAGCATTCAAAGTGGGCAGATGGCGTGGCTAGATCGCGGGTTTTTACGTGAGTTTATTTCGCTTTATGAGCATTTCCCAGAATTGTGGAATGTCAAAAGCGAAATATACCACAATAAGCAAAAGAAACAAAAAGCATACGAAATTCTTTTAAATAAATTAAAAGAAGTGGAAGCCGAAGCGACAATAGATAGTGTTAAAAAAATAAACCAAACAACCTCACACTTCGGTGTTTCTTTCAAACTGATATACATAGAGTAAATTTATAGTAGAGCCGCCATTTGTCTCATCTGACGTTTCCTTTCACACTCTTCGTGATGCGGTCGGTGTGATAGAGAGATGTTTGACGAAAAGTGATATACACCAGGTGGAATTACAATAACTTCTTGCTTTAATTTTTCATGCCATTTTGGTGAAAAACTGTGAAATTTAAATGTGTTTTAAACTTTTTTATTGACTGTTATTGTTAGCATACATTTGTGTTGTATTTAACACAATAATTTAAACACACAAAACGAAATGTCGTTGTTGTTATTTTGTTCGTTGTTTTGAACCGTTGCCTCTATCTGGTATTAGTAAAGCAATTCTTTTCAACATCAAACGTAAATATCACACCATGCCAAATGTCATAAATTTGGTGAGTGAAAGATTTTCTCCTGATATATGTCAGCTTGGTATGATAGTGTAATAGCAAAACATATTTTTTTCATCATACCTTCGTATCATACCAGGTATTTATTATATATATATATATTTTGTATATAATTTCTTTATTTTGGTTTTTGATTAATATCTTATTTTGAATATTTTCCATTCTTTTAAGAACTTTCGTTGAATTTTTTAGTTTTTCCTCTTTATTATGTTTTAGATATCAATAAATTTAACATTGAAACAACATTAACTTTTTATTTTGCTCATTTGCAAAGAATCATCGAAAACTAATAAAGTTCGAAACTTGAAGCATTTTATAGAAATGGTTGTTATGTGGGTACTTATATCAATATATCGACAAGTTTTAGTTAGAAGAGAAAAAAAGAAGAAATTTTGAATATAAATGTGTAAAAAAAATTGTCCCCAACTAGTGTTTTTGAGGATAGTTCGGAACTAGTCCCCTTTGACACTAGTTGGAAATTTCAAGTTGATATCTCTAAAACTTCATATAAAAATTAATTTTGAGATGCTAGATTGACAAATCTTACACTGTGCGTTGTGTAGCTACCCTTTTTTATGGGCATGGCGAGTTTGAATTGTTTTATATGATACTGTCCGAGATAAATTTAAAAATCGAGTATAAATATTGAATTGAGCACATTCTTGTTATTACACATTTTCAGTGAAATTTGACAGATTATTTTTGTAGAATATTCAAATGCTCTATTTCAAAGTTTAAAGGGTCCTTTGTTAAAAAAGTACCAAAAATTTACACTAAAATGACCAGCTACGGATTGTGAATGTTCCACAAATTTATTCCTCATTAAATTTCATTATGGGTCGTCATAGACAAAAATTCTCTATCTTTATTTCCAGGCGTCCTATTTTCAACCAAAGACAAGAAAACTTCACCAAAATATCCAAATGTTCTGCCAATTTATTGTGGAATACATTTTACTAGAGGATTTCGCAATCGAAAATCGTTCATCTTGATTTTGCACATGTCCCTTTAGTACTTTTTTAAAAATTTAAATCTTAAAATTTAAATTATAATTTGTTTCTAATTTTTCGACCTTTATTTTAATTATTCTTGACTAATTTTTCAAGCTTAAGGTCACTTCTGATTTTATAAAACTTTTTGTTTTCCTCTTTTTTCTCTCGATATTTTAAAATTTTGTTCGATTTAATATTTCTACTATTTCTAATAGTATTACTTTTCACAATTTGTCAAAAATTTTCATTTTAATTTGTATTGATGTTTGTTTGTTATTATTAATATTAAAAACTATCCTGAAGAAGATTTCCAAAGGAAATCGTAATATCGAGAGAAAAAAAGAGGAAAACAAAAAGTTTTATAAAATCAGAAGTGACCTTAAGCTTGAAAAATTAGTCAAGAAAAATTTAAATTATGCAATTCCAAGTTTAATATGAAGTGGTGGTGGCATCAATATTTTTTCTTTTCGAACGAGATGTTTGTATATTATGTTCCACAATTCAAAAATGTAATTTTTTCATAAATGCATCAATTTTTCCATATTTTAACAAGGTTTTTATGCCATTTTTATTTTTTACTGTTGGTGGAATTTTCCGACATTTTTTGAAAAGGGACTAAATGACATGTAAACAATAAAGACAAACTTCTTGAGCAATATACTTATATACATGTTTGTTTGAGAATATATTTGTAAAGCAGTTTGTTGAAAATAAACCATTTTCGATTTAAATTGTAAGATTTCAAGATTTCGGTTTTTAAAAAGGACTAAAAGAAAATTTCTTTCGACGGCGATCGCCTCGCATAGTGACGGCGACACTATCGAGTATTTAGCCATGAAAATGCTTCTCAAAAATACCGTTCGGAACCGGAGTAAAACTGTAGGTCCCAATCAGCGAGTATAAAACTAGAAAGCGCACAGCTCACTGGTTGTGAGAAGCTCTCCCCGATTCCTTCATGGGATGTAATGGGAAACCTTTTTTTTTTAAAGGACATATGCAAATTCAAGATGGGTGATTCTCGTCTGCGAAATCCTCTAGTTAAATCTATTCCACAATAAATTGGCAGAACATTGATATTTTGGTGCAGTTTTCTCGACCTTGTTTCAAAAAAGGACAAGTAGGACGTCTGGAAATAAAGATAGAGAATTTTTGGCTATGATGACCCACAATGAAATTTAATGGGGAATAAATTCGTGGAGCATTCTGAATCCGTAGCTGGTCATTTTAGTGCACATTTTTGAACGAAGGACGAAAAGGACCCTTTAAACTTTGAAATAGAGCATTTGAATATTCAAAATTTCACTGAAAATATGCTATCACAAGAATTCGCTCAATTCAATATTTATACTCGATTTTTAATTTTATCTCGGACAGTATGGGATAAGTTCAAACTTGCCACGCCCATAAAAAATTACAGCAGACAGTTGTCCGAGGCCTTCGGCCACGGACTGTCCCTGCAGGCTGTGTCAGAGACACGGCCATTAAGTTTAACGTAGAATACGCCATCCGATAAGACAGAAAACATATATAACAATAAATTCATTTGCTTATATTATTTATCATTTATTGTTATATATGTTTTCTGTCTTATCGGATGGCGTATTCTACGTTAAACTTAATGGCCGTGTCTCTGACACAGCCTGCAGGGACAGTCCGTGGACGAAGGCCTCGGACAACTGTCTGCTGTAATTTTTATATTTACCAACGGCATTTGATTCAAGTCCGTTTAAAAAAAAAAATATTATGTTCAATTTTTTTAAACTTAATTTAATTTATGTATTTTAATTAATATTTTTATTGAAATAAGTTCTGCGAATGTTGAGAGGGCCGCCCTAATATTAAAAAAGGTTTACCTTATCGAGTCTTCGCATTAGCATTCGAGCGTTGTGTGAAAGCTTTACGCTTTACAATTCAAAATTAATGTTACAACAGCTTTATTGAAGCTTTCGCAAAAAAGCTTTATTACGTTAGCTTACTGTTTGTTTCACTTTTTACTAGATACATGTTGCCAAGCAACATTAGCTTGCTGTTCGTTTCACTTTTTACTAGATACATGTTCCTAAGCAATGTTGAGCAATCAAAAACACTCAACCAAACACCACACATATGTTTGAGTGTATGTGTTTAAACAATTTTCATTTGAGAAATTAAAATACTAGAAATATATCAACCAATATGAAATGTATATCAAACGAAAGATAACATCTTCATTTACCTACAAAAAAAATTTTAAAATTCAGTGAAATAAAGATTACAACAATAAAAACCTGACATGACTCCTCATACCGTAAGGTAAGACGTATTCTACGTCAAAAGTATAGCTACACAGCGGTCTAAATTTTTGGAGTTTGACTATACTCACTTAGTGTGATCATTTGGCGCAGGAATCGTCCACCCCCAAATCGTCCGTCCCATTAATTGATTAATCAGGATGCCTATCAATAAGGTTGCCTGATTAGTCATTACGTCGCACATCCCTAGTATTTACTAAATAAACAAACAAGTTATTATTGCTGTTCGTTTCGTTCGGCTTTATTGAATTCTAGTTAAAATATTTGCAACTGGAGTATATAGAAGATATTACATATAATAGTTAGCTGTATTCCTTGCGTTTTTTAATATAAACAAAATGGGGTGTTTTCTATATTTATTCCATTAAACATACCGAATAAAATCCAGAGAAAGAAGCTAGTATTTTAATGAGGTCATCCCCTATTACATCGAAGTGTATTTCATATGGTGTTCAAAGGACGTGTGCACAAAGCTGAGGGCGAGGATTTGATATGGTCGAATATGCGAAGTGAACGCAGCATGGGCGTGAAGTGGAATTGATAAATCCTTCCAAAACAAAAAAAATGCATCAAAAATTAGCAGATGTCATTTCGCAAATCCTTCACAAATTAGAACAATAATTGCACTAACAATTTGGTTTTCCGATTGTGTTTAAGTGTTATCCCGTTGAAACTCCTCCCACGATGTCCCAATACCTGCAAATTCTTACGTTTGATTTTATATTCTACCTTCCGTTTCCTTAAATAAAAAAATCCTCGTTGAACTTGCAATGTCATACATAGGAAATAGTTTGGAAATTCGACCGAATGTCCTGATCATCGAGTTCTTGTAACATTTATTTTCCAAAAAAAATCTCAAAATCCTCCAATCCGTAATCCTTTTATCCGTGTTTCATTTATTTAGGTTTTTATACAAAATACCATTCCTCATCCAATATCCTTTTCATTTCCTTATTTTCATATCCCTCTTTCCTCCTTTAATCCTCTCCTCCAACACAATTCCATTCCGTTTTGAAATAGAAAGAGAAGAAAAATTAAGAAATATGTATTAATATAAATTGTAGTTAAAATAGTGAAGAGTATTTAGTTGGGAATACAATTATGTTTGACTGCATAGGTAATTGATCGGGAATAAACAAGAGAATGCATAAACCTGCCACAGCTTTTAAATACAAGAGTTTTATGTATGTATATATATAAATTTTAGAAACTATTATTCCCTTTTATTGCAGGCAATTTGCCGTAACAACTTGCTAAGCTATTTTATTTTCGAACTAAGTTAAAGATTGATACGAAGCCGAGGCGAAATTCAAGCGATCGACAAATATATCTGTTAAAGATGTTTATTAATTTTTTGACTTTGTAGTGTTTTGTACAAATCATAAGAATATGGGATCAAGACTACAAGGAATGGTTAGTACAAATTAACTAATCGATTTCCAGAATACAAAATATATTAAAACGGAAGGTATTTTTGTCGTCAATATTTAAAAAAATGTATAAGGAATAAAATCAAGGAATGTTGGCGAATGTAATAGTATCTAAAGGATAATCAATATGTCTCCTATATTGTTTTCGTACGTAGTCACAATATGCCTTGATTTTTCACCTTTAACTTGTACCTATTTAGATTCCTGTTTCTTGTAATTATTGTTCCAACAAGGAAGACAATAAATGGCAAATTGAAGGAAAAACCTGAAACAACCAAGAAAATTCTAAATAAAAAATACACTACAGCTAAGTGAATATTGGGATGTTAGTTTGAAATAATTGATATATCTTTTTTGTTCGCCACGATAGTATGGTGTATTCAATTTTGCTTTTGGCTTTTAAGTCGAAATTCTTTTTTGCAGTTTCTTCATGATTTCTGTTTAAAAATACTTTTTTAGATGTGTTAATTAAATCGAGTTGCTTGTTATCTTAAGGTTTGGTGTTCATAGTTTGATTCATTAAAAGTTTGAACGAGATCGTGACCTTGAGAATGCTTGACGTCTGACTGGCGAATAGGTTGGAGTTCCACGTCTTCGTGGACGAGGCGAAAACGAGCGAGATCTAAAATCGAAATGAATAATAAATATTTTGTAAAGGCAAATAAATGCTGTAAAATTTATAAGAATCTTACCTGCCACGTCCAAAATCTCCACGTCCTCCAACAGCCCCACCTCTATGAGTTTCACCGGAGTCTTCTCGCACACGGATGTAAGATACTTCACCCTGTGATAAACAAGGGGACAAATTAATAACATGCAATTTGACGGATCGAAAAAAATTGTATAGCCAGTAATTATACAATCACCAGGGACATTGCGAAGGAATTTACGAATCTAACAAAAACACTAATTTCGCTGCTTTTGTTAAATCTTTAATCTTTGTTGACAAATTTCTTTGTTCTACATTCTATTTGTATTTATTTTTTTATAACTGTTGTATACAGACAAATGTTTTTGGATTCACCAAAACTGATAGAAGAATGATCGTTCGATTTCTTTCAAAAGGAAAAGTTTCATTCCATTTCTCTCGACAGTGTCTCCCGATGTAGCACCTGGTTGTATGATTTATAAAACTATTTCGAAGCAGCGAAGCCACAATGTATAATACCGCCAAATTTTTGTAATTCTTTTATTTTACTCGATTATCGGTCTTGCCTTCCTGCCTTTCCAAGTAAAATTTTCAGTCCCATATAAGTTTTTCTCAGGTTTTTTTTGAGTTTTTTTAAAAAAATGATAAACTTATTTTACCAAACGTGTCTGGTATTTACTCTCTACTGCTTTAAGACCACAAGTGTAAATATTACACTAGTCGAACTACATACATGTATACATATGTATTTATTGTCTGACAAACAGCATTGTCTCACTTACCTCATGTGATCTGAATCGGGAATCGTCCAACTTTTTAATGGCATATTTCATATCTTCCGAACGTAAAAATTCCACAACTCCAGTACCATCTGTAGAAGTGTCGGCAAAACAAACATCGCCAGCCTCACGCATATGGTCTTTTAAATCCTGCCAAGAACCAGATGGTGGCATTCCCGTGACCGTAACGCGATACTGTGAACGTTTAGTAGGTGGGCCGCGTCCACCACGACCGCCGCCATCTCTGCCTCCACGGCCACCACCACGACTACCACCTTCACTACGGCTGCCACGGTAGCTACCAGGACCACCGCCTCGAGGAAACTCTATTCGCAATCTGTAACCATCATAATCATAACCATCTCTGGCCTTTACAGCGTCATCAGCATCTCTTGGTGATTGAATGAATAGAGAAAACGTTAAACAACAAATGAAGTATAATTAATTGCTACAGATATAAAAAAAAAATAAGAAAACTACTCGCTTACCTTGCATCCTCAAATTCTACAAACGCAAATGGCGGACCACGCCGGTTCTTTAAATCGACAAACGTAACCTTGCCAAACTTATGGAACAAATCCTGGATATCTTTAGTGCGAATATCTGGCGGCAAATTGCCAACGTATATACGTGATTCATTACGTGAACTCATATCTGCTTTTAATTAATTATTTTTACAATAATAACAAATATAACCGAGTGCTATAATCGTATAATCACTTTTTGCGCTTGTTTTGTTGATGATTCTATACGTATGAGCCCTTTTTCACACACCTTTTGTCTACACTTCTTTCTGAGACTAATAACCAACGAGTAATGCATAAAAAAAAGATAATAACTACATATAGCGTGGCAAAAATAAATTTAGCACGCAGATGTGAAACAATTCCAAAGACGATGACGAATTAGACGACTAGAAGATGTGCGCAATTTGGCAACCCTGGTAAAAGAAAATCAAAAAGTGCTAGAAATTCACTCAAACGCATTTCTCCCTCCCGTTATATCTTGATTTATTTCATCCTTTTTGCGTAGTTTATGTAATTTTACTTCAACATGATTGGAATTTGAATAATCATATACTAAAACACTATCAAAAAGCTTCTCGTGTATTGAAATATTCACCGAATATTCGGTTTGTTTGTTGGCATTTGAGTGAAGAGAAATTTTGGCTGTCTACGTATACATCGTTTTTGAAAATTTTATTTTGTGGCCTGGAAACTTTGCTGGAAATACAGAAATATAGATAGAGGACCTTAACTTGTGCGAAATTTGGCAACCCTCGTAGAAGATATCGAAAAGTCGACACGAATCACTCCTACCCATTGTTTTCTAGCGTCATATCAAAGACGATTTAGAATTAGACGACCAGAATATGTGCGCAACTTGGCAACCCTGGTAAAAGAGAACCAAATAGTGGTAGGAGTTCACTCAAACGCATTTCTCTCTCGCGTCATATCTTGCTTATTTCACACTTTTTGCATAGTTTATGTAATTTTACTTCAACATGGTTGGAATTTGTATAGTTATATACAATAACACTATCAAAAAGCTGCTCGTGTATTGAAGTATTCAATGAATAGAGTAAGACAGAGTAGAGAAGGACTAGGGTTTCACTCGTTTTGTTTGTTGGCATTTGAGTGAAGAGAAATTTAGACTGTCTACTTGTACATCGTTTTTGGTCATATATTGATTATTACATACGTAGTCGTAAGAACAGCTGTTTTTATTTTTTTCATGAGGTTCTTCGCTTCGGCTGTCACACTCACATGTATTTTGTTTTTGTACTCTTTTGCATTCATGTGTTGTTGGTATGTATTGGTGTAGGGTTTGACAGCTGAAGCGAATAGAACAAAAGGAAATGAACAACCTGCCTACAACAACAACAACGCGCGCTGCTATTACCATGAAGATATTATTGTACCATGGTACTAGTGGTATTCATGCAAACAAGAAAACCTAGAACTTTTGCTCAGCGTAAGAGTTCAAACAGAACCAGACACGCTTCAGACGGCGGAAAAAATCTCTACCGTCTAAACGAAATGTGAGAGCGTCTGGCGACTTCGGTTGATTTTTTCTCTCTGCGTCGTAAATTTTTGCGGCTCCTTTCTGTTTTTACTGTTTTTAAAAATGTATTCACTTTTATTGTATTGTGTTTAACAATAAATTATTTTTAACCCTTTCTTTAATTTTCTTTTGCATTCACATGTACGTACCATCGTATATATGTATGTGTTGGTTTCTCTTATGATTTTCTGGTGGATTTTCTTGAACATGTGGCAACTTCATTCTCTCAATTGAGAGATTTCGTGAGAGCGCCGCCAAGAAATTAGAAAAGATTCTACAAAGACGATCTAGAATTAGACGACCAGAAGATCTGAGTAACTTGTCAACCCTGGTAAAAGAGAACCAAAAAGTGCTAGGAGTTCACTCAAACGCATTTCTCTCTCGCGTCATATCTTGCTTATTTCATACTTTTTGCATAGTTTATGTAATTTTACTTCAACATGGTTGGAATTTGTATAGTTATATACAATACTATCAAAAAGCTGCTCGTATATTGAAATATTCAATGAAGAGAGTAAGAGAGAGAGAGTAGAGAAGTACTAGGGTTTCACTCGTTTTGTTTGTTGGAATTTAGGTAGAGAGAAATTTTGACTGTCTACTTATACATCGTTTTGGTAATGCTTCACTCGTTTTGTTTGTTGACATTCGAGTCAAGAGAAATTTTTGACAGAAATGCAGTGTTGCCACTTTCTGGATAATTATCCCAAAATAGGACAATTTCAAACTTTTTGGGTAATTTTCGGATAATGATATTTTTGTGTATTCCGCTTGTCAGAACGACTTGTGCGATTCCAAAAGATAACCAAAAAGTGGTCCCAATTCACTCAAACCCATTTCTCTCTTGAGTCATTAATTATTTCATACTTTTTGTATAGTTTATGTAGTTTTACCAAAGACGCCGATTGAAAATTTTCCGTTACCAAACATTTTTTGAAGCTCACGCCGCCGCTGATATAAATGGCTCTTATTGGTTTAAACTGTGAGCCGATTTTATCGATTGGCCCGATTTTACCCACTGATCCAATTTTAAACGTTGAGTTATTTTAAAAACACCCTAAATTTGAACAAAACTGGCAAAGCCAATGGCCGCCAACTTAATTTTTCTGTTGTGCCGCCGTCTTCTATAATTTTGTCTGGGCGCGGATTTTATCTAAGCACGGAGTTGCCACCTGAAATATCAATTTAATCTCAAATTTTGTGATATAAACGGCAAAGATAAGAGATCAAGGTTGTCACTAACCTAGCCACGATAAACGGCGGTGTAAATGCGTTATAAGCTATTTAATTGGGCAATATTCCCAATAAACGTAGGCAATTTTACATTAACTAACAATATAAAAATTTGCGTGGCATATTTGTAGATTTACACAATGCAAAAAGGGCAATGTGCAGAATTTTTCTAGGTGAATTTGATTAATTTCAATGGGAAATCTTACCAAAAATTTAGCCCATTTTTTTCATATTTACAGAAACGAATTTTTGATTTTGTTCTTAATTAAGGAAGTATTTATTGCATGGTTGCTTACAATAATAACATTTAAATAAATAATCACGAATTACCAGGCTCCTCAAATGTAGTAGCACCTCTCGTTTGTCACTGCCGAAGATTCCAGCCACGTTCCTTGTGAAGAAATTTATGGCTTAGCTCTAGTTTGGACGCACCAATGTACAGAATTTTTTCTATGTGAATTAGATTAATTTCAATGGGCAATATTATTAGCCCATTTTTTTCATATGTACAGAAACGAATTTTTGATTTTGTTCTTAATTAAAGAAGTATTTATTGCATGGTTGCTTACAATAATAACATTTAAATAAATATTCACGAATTACCAGGCTCTTCAAATGTAGTAGCACCTCTCGTTTGTCACTGCCGAAGATTCCAGTCACGTTCCTTGTGAAGAAATTTATGGGTTAACTCTAGTTTGGACGCACCTTTCAGATTTTGATAAATTTTACATCATGTATACATACAATTATACAGAGTCCAAAAAATTTTTTTCTGCGGCCCATTGTTTCCGAATTACGGCCCACCAAAGTTGGAATACATAATTACATGTTATTTCTTATCGTATCGGAACAAAATATAACTCGCAAAGCTTTTCGAAGTGTCTTTTCAACGATTTACATAATTATATTCAACACCTGTAATCTTCTTAAGAGTAGGGGTCGGGTTTAAACTGCTGGAGATATTAACCGAAACATTTTATTAAATCGTGTGATTTCCCCAATAAATGTATTCTCAAATGACAAACATCTAAATTATTTTAACCGGAACATTTCAATATTACAACAAAAAAATAAAAATTATTTTACAAAAATCACTCGATTTTGTCCAAGGTTATGAACCGAATCCTCTCAAATGCTCCTTCCGGGTGGGGATTAATTGTACTGTACAACATGCCCGCAAATTTTAAAAATTCCTTTAAAGGTTTATTTTTAATGGCTATTAGAAGATGTTCATTTGTTCATGTCACATTTGTATTCTAATATTTTGGGAATTAAAACCCATTCCTCTAACACAGGTATCAAATTCTCAGGCACCGGACCTTGAATTTAGTAGTTAAACAATTCAAACAACTCGGTTATTGTGAGGTGTTATAAAAAAATAATTTTGGAATATATTCGATTTCGAATATCTCAAAAACCAAGCGAGATATCAAAAAATTTTGTTATATTTGTTCTTCATGTTTTGAGGAGTTCTACAAAAAAAAAAATTTTATGAAATTAAAAAATATATAATTACCGTTAATTAACATTTTAATTTCCGAATATATCAAAAACTAAATGAGATATCAAAATTTTTTTTTAATTTTGTTCTTCTGATTTTGAGTTCTACAAAAATAGTTCACCAGATTGCGGCGTTACGCAAATCTTACTCGTACCGAATATGCTACATATCTCAACTTTGAAGGCCAATAACTTAACAATGATATTGTAGAAAAACTTTATGAAGCAGGAAACATAAATCAAATTGAGAAGAACAAATGTGGCCACAGCACCTAGGTTGTATGGAGTCCCAAAAATACACAAAGAAAATTTTCCGTTGAGACCAATATGTTCTTTTGTTAATTCACCTTCTTATGAGTTGTGTAGGTACATTACGAATCTACTGAAAAGGATTACAGAAGACTCCAAATACTATATAAAAGACTCATTGCAGTTTAAGGATAAAATAAAGAGACTAAGAATACAAAATTGTGAAAAATTGGTTTTCTTTGATGTAGTTTCTTTATTTCCGAGTATACCAGTAGACTTAGCACATCGTATTATCGAGGAAAAATGGGACAGAATAGAACAGTACACAAATATTAATAAATCATTATTCCTCTATATTTTAAAGCTTTGTATAGAAGACAACAGGTATTTCCGATATGATGACAAGGTATATTTTCAACAAGAAGGACTTCCAATGTGATCTCCAGCTTCCCCGATTTTGGCGGAAATTGTTATGGAGAATCTACTTGATTCCTGCATAGAAGAGATGGCCATAAAACCGAAAATCATTACGAAATATGTAGACGATTTATTCTGTATCGTTACAAATCAAGACTCCCTTACTTGGATACCATGGTAATAAGAAATGCGGAGAATTTATTAGTGAATTGGTACCAAAAACCAACTGCTTCTGGAAAGGTTATCAATTATCAAGAAACCTAATAGAGAGAGTCTTGAAAATAAGCGACGGGAATTTTCACAAAAAGAATAAGGAGAAGATTAGAACGATAGTAATGGACAACAATTTTCCAGAAGGTTTAGCCAATAGATTAATAAGGCAATATGAAAATAAGGGACAAGATACCCAAAACCCAACGGTGGAACCGAAAAAGTTTAAATCATTATCTTATGTGCCAGGATTTTCTGAGAGATTAGAAAAATCAAAAATATATGATACTAATAATTACAAAATGGCCCATAAAAGAACACACATAATAGGTATATTGTTGAGTAAAACCAAAGATAGAATAGATACATTTGATAGATCTAATATAGTATACAAAATACCTTGTGGAGGAAATAATAGTGAAAATTGCAATATAGTATATGTAGGTACAACTAAAAATAAACTTAAGACTAGAATTGCAGGACACAAAGCATATCAAAAATATAGACACATCTCAACACAAACAACAGCATTATCATCACACTGTGCAAACTTAAATCATTTTCCAAACTTTCAAGATACGTCAGTTTTGAATAGGGAAAATAATTATAAACGTCGTTTTATGTTAGAAATGTTACAGATAATAAGGACTCCAATAGCGAAGAGAATAAACTTTAAAGCAGATACGGATAATGTAGTACAGAATTATAGACATTTAATTAGTAAAATGTAGAACATTTCACCGAAAATTGTTTGAATTTTTTGTTTCATTGAATTTGTCACTAGGTAACATTTTTAATATATCCGGGTGTAACTTGTTGAATTTACCATTATGAACATATTTTTATCAACCAAATTATTTTTCTGGCTGTAAATTAGAGAAACTATTTTTCACAAAATTTTTCTGGCTGTAACTTATAACATTTTTCATATGACAAGAAAATTTCTTCAATTGTTTAATTTTTTGTTATTGTCGTTTTTTCAAATGACATGAAAAAATTTTGTTTAGCAATTGTTTTCATTTCTAATTAATAGTGTGTTTATCTTCCTGACGATGCTATCCAAAGGGTAGCGAGATATCAAAGAATAAAATTAATTAAAAATACGACCAAACGCTCGAACAATTTAATTTTTGAATACAATACGAAAGGTCTCATAAATCATCTTATTTATAGTACGTAAATAATAATTTCGGTGAGTAAACAATATACGAGTCATTTTGAATTATTTAAAATAAAATATTGATATTCAGCCAAAATTGAAATGCAAAATACTCCACTGCCCATCCGCGATCGACTTTTTTTGTTACATTTGTAATTTCTGCAACTAACGTGAGGAATTGTGGCGCGGTGAATTTGACAGTTGAATTAATCGAAAACGTTACGCTGCGTTTTATAAACTACCCAAAGCAATGCAGGTAGTCACGGAACAGCTGTACCGTTTTATGAATTATAAAAAAGAACAAAAGTAACGCGAAGTGATCGTTTAAATGTCAGAAAAATAGAAAAACGTTTTCAACAAATACTAATTTTTGTATTAAGTTAGCAACATTTTCTTGACGCCATAGAAATAAAAAGATTTCAACCACGAAGTTAACAACCCTACAAGAAATGAATATGAAATGAAATATTTTATACTGAGTTGTTGCCATTGTTGCATAGGAATGCGCTAATAGTATGGAATGCATGTGCAAGAGTGAAATAACACAAAAATTGTGAGTCATTTCACCGGTCTTTTGACCTAAAGCAACTATGGTATAGAGAAGAATATTTACTCATGGAGTGGAATGTCAACAAAGAAAACGAGTGAAGCTCTTTACTCTCTTCGTTGAATATTTCAAAACACGAGCAGTTTTCTGCAGATGTTATTGTATATAACAAAAGAAACTCCAACCATTTTTAAATAAAATTACATAAAGCATGTAAAAAGTATGAAATACTCAAGTTATGACGCGGGAAAGAAATGCGTTTCAGTGAATCGCGTTGATTTTTTTGGTTCTCTTCTACTAGGATTGCCAAATTGCGCCGGTTTTTCTTCTCTACTTGTACATCCTTTTTGCTTTTGACAAAAACGATGTACAAGTAGACAGTCAAAATTTCTCTTCACTCAAATGCCAACAAACAAAACGAGTGAAACCCTAGTACTTCTCTACTCTCTCTCTTACTCTCTTCATTGAATATTGCAATACACGAGCTGCTTTTTGATAGTGTTATTGTATTTAACTATACAAATTCCAACCATGTTGAAGTAAAATTACATAAACTATGCAAAAAGAATGAAATAAGCAAGATATGACGCGAGAGAGAAATGCGTTTGAGTGAACTCCTAGCACTTTTTGGTTCTCTTTTACCAGGGTCGCCAAGTTGCGCACATCTTCTGGTCGTCTAATTGTAAATCGTCTTTGGTATAGCCATAGAATAACACATACGTAGAAGGTTTTATTCGCTCAATAAATTAAACGTCATAGGTACGATGGAAATTACACAGTGGAGGGTGGAAAATATGGGTTCAATAATACCAGATGGTGGCAATAGTATACAGCGATCCACAAAGGAACTACACCCGAATTTCGTGTTTTTGTGGCAAACTAGTTGTGTTAAATACAATACAAATGAATACCAACGTTAAAAGTCAACAAAAAAGTGCAAAATACATTTAAATTTTTCAGTTCTACACCAAAACGACAGGAAATAGTTAAGTGAACATATTTTGTACCTCCACCTGGAGTATGTAAACATTTCCACAGACCTACCGAGAGAGTGTGAAATGAAACCAAAAACGATGTACAAGTAGACAGTCAAAATTTCTCTTCACTCAAATGCCAACAAACAAAACGAGTGAAACCCTAGTACTTCTCTACTCTCTCTCTTACTCTCTTCATTGAATATTTCAATACACGAGCAGCTTTTTGATAGTGTTATTGTATATAACTATACAAATTCCAACCATGTTGAAGTAAAATTACATAAACTATGCAAAAAGTATGAAATAACCAAGATATGACGCGAGAGAGAAATGCGTTTGAGTGAACTCCTAGTACTTTTTGGTTCTCTTTTACCAGGGTTGCCAAGTTGCGCTCATCTTCTGGTCGTCTAATTGTAAATCGTCTTTGATGAAACGTCAGATGAGAGAATAAGTTCTTCTATAGTATGTGTTATTCTATGGGTATAGCTAAGAAAATTCACTCATGAAGTGGAATGCCAACAAAGAAAATGAGTGAAGTGTGTCGTTTCTCTGCTCTCTCTCTCTTACTCTCTTTGTTGAATATTTCAATACACGAACAGTTTTCCGATGATGAAATTCTATAGAAATTCCAACTATATTTAAATAAAATTACATTAAGTATGTAAAAAATATGAAATAATCAAGTTATGACGCGAGAGAAATGCGTTTGAGTGTATCGCATCGACTTTTTCGTTCTCTTCTACGATAGTTGCCAAGTTGCGGCGGTTTTTTCTTCTCTACTTGTTCATCCTCTTTGAATTTCACAAAACCCCATCCAAACAAATGTTTGCGAAATGATGAATGTGCCAATTCTAATTCAAGGTGTCGAAAAATTTGATCGTTTTGTGTTAACAAAATGACCCTCAATCTTTATTTATCGCTGGCCAATGTAAATCGGCCTTTATGGTGCAAGCGAAATCTAGATTTTGAATGCTTGATTTCGATAAAAACAAGCTCTTATTAGGGAAATCATTTTTTTCTATGGATCTAGATTTGGCATGAGCAGAATAAAGAAGGTTTTAGTCAATAACATAAAATAGGAAAACAAATGTATATTACTTTAAAATACCTCTTTATTTTTCATAGGAAAGAAAAACTATGCAGTTCAATGTATTATGCATGTTGTGGTTGTCTGCAGTCTTCTTTTCAATGTTGAAGACATGCTTTGTCTGGTTCTAGACGTGCAATTGTAATTGCTGCAATTATTCATGATTCTCTTTTGGAATTGCAATTTGCTTTTACGCGCACGCAATTCTGGTTTTTATTATTGCTGCTTCTGACATTCGTATAAATCTGAGACATATGCAGACTATTCGTGTGAAATTTTTACGAATGAGTAAATGAAAAGAAATGTCAAATTATTCTGCAGCCGCCATTACTAAAAAATTACGAATGAAAAGAACTGAAAGAATTGCAGAGTTCATGCAAGTTTTTTCCTCGTTCCATTCTTCTTACCTCTCTCTCAAACGAACTCATGAATTGCAGCAATTCTAATTGCACGTCTAGAAACAGACTTTTAATGGAATAATAATGAGGTGACAACATGCAATTAACACCTATTGTATGACAAATGTAGATACATAAGTATGTATGTGTATTAATTACGAATCGTGGTACAAATACAAGGTAGTAGCATTAGTATAATTTTCGTACCGAGTTATTGTTAAAATCAGCTGATAAAAATGTCACACATACATGTACAATTGTCGACATAGATGAAATCAAAAGGACTCAGCAAACAACTTTGACATTTACTGGGTACGATGAAATGTAAACGAAGGAAATCAGCTGGTTAACGCTACTACCTTGTATTTCTACCATGTTACCAATTATCCAGCGACTCCCATTAGCCTTAAACTATGTATTTCATATCCTTATTATATATGTATGTATGTATGTAGTTAGGATTTCTATTGATGTCTATTTTTGCATCCCTTGTTTTTCTTTAGCCATTTGTGTTTTTGTATACCACATCACCTTCACAGACTTCTTAATCGGCACATTCCTCATCACCCTTACCTTTCGCTTTCTCTTTAATTTTCTTTAGCTGCATTATCGATATTGGCGAGTTCACTCTTTTCATTTGTCTAACTTCTTTTGTTGTCCTTCGGGCGAATGTACTGACACCCCCTTTTTAGACTTGTTCTTTCTCCTTTGTCTATTCTTCAGCTTAATTAAAGTTACAAGGTGGTTAGTTGGATATATAGATAGGAGCTTGGCCTCAGCTATGTTTACGCCGGCTGACATCAGAAATTGCATTCTATTCTCGGTCGCTTTCGTAGGAGTAATGCCGTTGGGAAACTTTAATTCTGATTCCTTTAATAGAGCCGTCTTCCTGATTACGTATTTTATGTGCTCGTTGCTGTCGGAAATATTTCGCGTTTTTCCCCCAACTGTCACTTGAGACGGCGCCTGTGTATAGTAAAATATTATTGTTCATTTATGATTTTCAAAAGGGTGGATAAATAATGTCAGGTGAATAAAGTATTGAATTAAAGGATCATTACTCATCAATCGATTTGTTTGTTTGTATTAAATGCGTCTATCTGTATTCCTTATTATGTGATGGGACATTTTGAATCGTAGAAAATTAATAGTTGCAAAGAAAACGGTTATTTAGCGATAAGAAACTTATATTATTCAAAAATATGGAAAAGGATTGAATATGGTAAAAGATGGTAAAGATGTCTAAATACCAACTTAACGAAAATGATTTGTACCGCTAAGTGCTTCATACCAAACAAGCTAGCGGTGCAACCAAAACAATCCTGATGTTTATCATAATAAGATCTGTATTACACAGCCTTTACACGATGCCATTTTTTAACCATGCAATTTGCGTTTGTTGATAAGAGGTGTAGAGAAGCAAGAAGGGAGGAAAAAATGGCACGAAGCGCCACCGCACCGGGTTTCATGAAATTTTATTGCAACTCTCTTTGTGCTCTTTCCGCATTTGTTATGATTTTGGCATTCTTTCATACTAGTTTAGTGGACACTCACATACTACTGTACTCAACATTCATTGTACGTTGTATCCAAATATTCGAATGTAATATGTGAATACAGTTTGTGGCGAATCAAATGAATGCACCCACGGTACTCTCTAGCTCATAAGTTATTTATTAAAATTGCATTTGTTTTGGCAGTTTCATCAATATTAAATAACGAAATAAACAAAGAAGAAAATATTAAAAGAAAAAAGTTGCGGGACTCTTCTAACCCATTAGACTTGCCGGAAAAAATCAAGTTACAGCATTTATTGCTAAGTTCCACTAATAGATAATTGTTTAGTTTCGTAGAATTCCTTTAAATGGGTAATGGATAAAATTGGTACAAATGTTAGACCCTCGTCCATTCCTATAGCTATTCAGTTGGCAGCAACACTGATATTATTCGCTGAAGGCAGCTTTTTATTGCGAAGAAAGAAATGTGCTTTTGTAAAATCGTCACCCAAACACTACTCGAATTAAAAACGAAAATCAAAATGGTAATTCGTTTTCTATCACACTCTTTCTTATCCATATCTTCATAGAACGAAATGGAATATGAAATCGAATTCGATTTCAGCTCAAACCGAAATGAAATCGAAACAGACATGTGCATCACAACTTTCATCGTTTTTGTCTCGTTTTTGATTCGTAAACGTTTTCTATCACATACCTGATAGTTACTCCTTTTGGTACATGTTTTTAGATGCATAAACGAAAAATCCCATTTTCTTATTATTTGGCCTTTAAGATTTTTAATAAGATTCAATGTTTTTGTTTTCAAAACGTTGACTCAAGTGCTTTTTTTTGGGATGACGCTATATGGCATGATTTGTACTAGTTGGTGTAAAAAACTTACCACCATATTCATAAAAAGTTGTGGGAGATTTGAGTGACGATTTTTGTATGAAAAATTGTTTCTCAAACCTCTCTCACTAGTTCTCGAACTCGAACATGTGTATTATGTACGGGAGGGTGATGTCTGGTCACCCTAAATGAACTATATAGTAGTTTATGAACTACACAACTCTACTAGAGACCCACTAAAGTTTGAAGATTAAAGTTTGAACTCGTTCTCGCTTTTTTGTTGGCTGTAGGGAATCGAACACCTTGAATTTTCAAATTTTATCGTCAAGAGAATAATTCTGTCGATGTGGTTTGATAAGCAATGCTGAAATTGTGACTATGGCCATATATGAACTATATGAACATCGTGAACTCACAAAATTAAAAATGGAGGATTTTTTAGATGTTCCAACAAAATAGTGGACAGTGAACTGAAGTTTAAATTGTCGCTTTTTATGTATATTTTAACAGAATGAACCCAACTCATTTGAATCCACCAACAATTTCCAATGTTATCACAATTAAATGAAATCGAAGGACTATTTATGTTAACCTGAAACCTCTTCCACACGTCGCACTGTGCGGCGTTTGCAACATAAAATGAAAAAACTTATCTATATACATACTTTACATATGTTTATTTTATATGGAATACATGTTATTGTGTAGGGTTATGATAGAATTCATACTGGTTGTTTCAATGGTAGACTTGTGCAATGTTGAATAAGTTATGTTAAATGAAATAATAATTGGTTATTATTACATAGTGAGGATTCCATTATAAAACCTTTTCTTAACTACTACTGGTGCTGATGAACCTTCCTCGTCAACGCTCACTGTCCAACAATACCGCTCCCCCGTGATCATCACTTCCATCAACTACATCTTCTTCCTCGACTATATAATCTTCTAAATTTACGGAATGTTTGATCCTTTATTATTTCATATGCTTTTTATCTTTAGTCTTCAGTTAGTAGAACATCAAATCTTGTAGTTGATGTTTCTTTGCCTTCGGTCAAATTGTAGGATCGCAGACGTCTTAATGAGATCCGTATAATCGCTTTCTGCTTCTCTGTCAGTTTATCGAGATCACTATTTGCATATTTTCGAAGAATATTATTTGCTGAATGACAATCGGCTTTTAGTTTATTGGACATAGTATCAGCTGCCGCAATTGGCAGCAGTTGCTTAGTTATGTCCGCTTCTTTCTGACTATAGTTCCTCAACTGAATTAATTCTTGAACG
Source organism: Phaonia tiefii (assembly GCA_963931995.1). Taxonomy (NCBI): domain Eukaryota; kingdom Metazoa; phylum Arthropoda; class Insecta; order Diptera; family Muscidae; genus Phaonia; species Phaonia tiefii. The sequence goes on along the minus strand of OZ008367.1, from coordinate 365,678,861 downwards.
GCAGTACTTGAGTGTAAAGCTAACAGTTTGGCTTCAGCAATAGCTACTCCGGCTAACATCAACGATTTCATTAATATTTCGTGTTGCATCGAAAACTTAATATCGTTGGATTTATTAATTAATTCGGCTTGTTTTAAAAGTTGCTCCTTTCGGTCTTCATATTGTGCCGTCGGGGGCGACTCAGCGTTTTTCCTTTTTAGTGACTTTTCATACGCATCAGAAATAGCCTTTTGCGAAATATACGAATTCTTTTTCTTTAAATTCCAGTTCCGTGAGAAAAATACTTTAGATCCTATACAACGTTTAAGATACTTTTCTATATTTTTGTTTTCCAATTTCTCAGTTTTCTTGAATTGACGATCATAACGCTTATAATCTTTAATAATACTCTTGTGATATTTAAGATCCATCCTGTCGCTTTTACTTTTGGTGCCACTTGTTTTCGTTCTATGCTGGATAACCTTGCAGGCTTCCAATGACTGAACATAGTCATTGTGATTGATGTCGATGACATTAACTGCATTTGGCCCCTGTATGTGGTAACGTGTAATTAGTTTGTCATGGAGTTTAAAGATTGATTGATGCGATTTACAAAATGGCGTCCAGACATACAACTCGCATTTGCGAAAATGCAAACTTGCAGTGCAAAGCTTGATTGAATATTTACATTAATCATAAGTTGGATGTGAGGACAACCGGGGTATGTAAACATATACAACATATTGAACAAATAATGGTCGATGACAAAAAATTCAAACTTTCATGATTTTAAAATTAAAGCTGGTTAGGTAAAGAATAGGGGCCAACTAATATATAACATTATACTCATTTGTATTGGTCCATTGCCTTTGTTGGCTTCTTGTATTACAACTGAATGAATAAATCAACAGAAAATGCATTTCGATGAATCGATTGGATGTCTTACAATTGCCACACGAAAGCCACAGACTGTGGCTTGCTTTATACTAAAAAAATATTATTTAACAAAAATCAGTGTTAGTGCTAAAAGAATACTTACAGGCTATAAAAAGAAAGCTATCGCTCGCCTATTTTCACACAAAAATCTTAGTATTTATCAATCGTATTTCCCTTATATGTATCTAAGCCTTCCAGAGCAATAGTAAAAATTGTTCTTGGTGTCAAAAGATCGCATAAGTTTAGTACCGGAAGCTAGATGTTGTAGACATACTAGTGAAATCGTATTCGTCTCTTGAGTTGATAACTACAATTCTAAGTCCGTTAACAGACACCCGCGCTCTGTACTCTGTTTCAAAGCCCGAGAGCAAGGCTTGTTATGATACATACATTGTTTTGTATTATTGTACGTTCGCTATATCATTTTAGCATGTTGCTTATTTATCTTACTACCGTGTATTAGAATGAAACGTATATAATTCTAAGAAAACTCTTAAAATTTGGTTAGCCGACCACTGGTATTAACGAAAAGAAGAAATGTGGCCGTCGGTGGTGCAATGGGAAGTGTGCGCGCCTCTTGTACTTGAGATCCTGGGTTCGATCGCTGCTCTGACCACCTTAAACTTTCTTTCAACGGCGGTCCCCTCGCATAGTGACGGCGACACTATCGAGTATTTAGCCATGAAAAAGTTTCTCCAAAGTACCGTTCGGAACCGGTGTAAAACTGTAGGTCCCAATCAGTGAGTATCGAAACTGTAGATCGGACTAAAAAAATATTCATTACATATATTTCGATTTGGAATTATTTCCTAGAATAATATATCTTTTTACACATCAGGAGTTTTTTGCAATTAAAAAAAATATAACCGACAGTATGACGTTGGCGGACGGACGATCGTTTCGAAGTTTGTGATGCTTTCATGAGCTCCTTAACGTTCTAGGCCAGAGTCCGTCTTGTTCTCAGATAACTTAAAGTTATTTTTAATTCGCATTTTTTGATATTTCTTTTATCAAACAGATAAATATCTCTCGATCTGTGATAAAATCTGTGGTCTATTTTTTTCAGAAATCTAAAATTTTACTTATAAAATTGTAAAAAAAAGAAAATTATCCAGGAATTTAAAATGTCGACCATCTTTGTAGTTAAAAGACCATAATGAACCAAAATTGTATAGTGGTTGGTGGATCACAGAATTTTTTTTCATTTTGTTGCTTAGTGTATTTATTTATGTTTTTTCGTATATGGTGTAACTTTTGTTTGTTAAAATCACCGAAATATCAACATTTCTGTGCCAAACAATTGAAATTTTCGATATATTTTATACACGTATGGAACAGAAAATTGCATAAGAGCTAAATACGGGGCCGCTAAAGTAAAACCTTACAAATCGACTACTATGATACTAATCCACTTTCGTACGAAAACTGTGACATGGCTGATAATAACGTATTTATACAATTTGTTTTATCAGTCTGTAAACTTGTAAATTAAAACTACAAACCTTAGCGCCTGCCGAAGATGATGAACCTCCTGCTGCCTTGACTGGAGGCAACTGTTTAGATACAACTTTTTGTCCCCCGGCTGCCTTCTCTGGTATTTTTATCTTGCGATCTTCTGACTGATTGTTTCTTTTCGATTGTGACTTTTCATACTCATCAACAATGGCTTTATTTGCAATAAACATCTTCCTTCTCTTATCTGTCATTTTTGATAGGTTCGAGTGATTGTACTGTGAGACAACTGTTTTTGCCGATCGATAACGATTCAGATAATTTTGTTCATCTTCTATTTTCTCCGATTTATTGACTTGACGATTATAACGCTCATAATCATTGATAATCCTGGTGTGATGTTTAAGACCATTCTTGTCGTCGTCACTTTTGGTGCCACTTTTTTTTATTCTATCCTGAATAACCTTGCGGGCTTCCAAAGACTGAACATAATGATTGTGGTGGATGCCAACGCCATTATCTGCATCTGACCCCTGTATGTGTTAAAATATTATTTTTTGTATGGTTATTAAAAGAATTCACACGATTTAAAAAATATTGTTCAGACATGCAACACTATTATGTGCAAAATTCAAACTTCTACCAGAAAGAATGATTAGATATTTACTTACATCATACGTTGCATCACAGAGTAATGTCATATAGAGCTGCCATCCTTCTCATCTGACATTTCATTTCACACTATTCGTGGTGCGGTCGGCGACAGAGTTATTTGACGTAAATTGACTTACATTTGACTTATGTACATCTTAAATTTTTCATGTCGTTTTGATGATAAACTGTGAAATTTAAACGTAATTTGGACCTTTCTGTTGTATTTTATTGTTTGTATATATTTGTGGTGTATTTACACGAAAATTTTAACCCACAAAACGAAATGACGTTGCTGATTTATTATTGGTTGGTTTGAGCCATTGCTATCTGGTATTATTAAAGCAATACTTTCTAACAGCAAACCGCCCATCAGCAACACACCAAATATTCATCAATTTACTGAGAGAGGTGGATCTCTATACGTCATTACTCTATGTGCATGTGCATAAAATTGTGATAGATGACAGAAAATTTAAATTGGATGGTTTTTTAATAAGAGCATCCCATCGAATGTCGTTTTAGATAAGACTGTTTAGATAAGAAAGACCCATAAATAACAAATAACTAACATTATATTCAGTGGCCTTCTGACTCATGTTGTTGCCATTTTTATAGTTAGATTGAAAATATTATACAACACCTTACCTGATTCACTCGAGACATTTTTTGACTGTTCAATTTAAACTTTCAGAAAAAATCTTCTCCATTTCATGCAATTGAATACTGTACTATTACTTATTTTTGTGCGTTTTTAGTAATGTTTACAAACTATACGCTCACTACTCGTAATTTAAAATATTTAAGGCAGGCAACTTCTATCATTTGTTAATAGGGGCACATCCTTGTCTCACTGAATTTGTAGTTAATTTATAATTATCACTTATCATACCGATTTTGTATAAAAATGGAAAAACTTATTCGTTGTAGCTCCATATTTTTTCATTTTGTCCTGTGTTTAATAAGAAACTGTTATTGCATTACATCTTTATGAAATCTATACATAAAGCAAATCTATTTTTAATTACATAATTACTAATTAATTACTATCCTTTTTGATATCTAATTACTATCCTTTTTGATCTCTAATTACTATCCTTTTTGATTTCTATTTTAACTTAATTGTTTTTAAAATGTATCCTACTTATTTAAAACAATTGCTACTGAATAGAAGAAATAGTATTGTAGAAGTTTGTAACCGTATTTGGCTTTGAAGCTTGGTTATTAAAATACGTAAATGAAATTAAAAAGAAAAACTAAAGATGCATGAAGGCATATTAGATAGGGTCGGAAAAAAAAAGTTTGGCGAGTCGCACCCTAGAATTAAAGATTAAGCCTTAACAAATTCGGGACCACAAAAAAAATCTTTTTCGCGCACCCTAAATACCGAATTGTTTTTTTTTATGCTACGTCGTTTTCACAATAGCTACATTTTCTTCATACACAACTTTTTACTTTGACGTCAACTTCTACCTGTAACTTCTTCTACAGCGTTTTCTACCACCCTAAGCGGGATAATTTTTATTATCAGCCCAATTCTCAATAGCAATTCCCGGGGAGTTTTTTCCCTATTCCCTGTTCCCCTATTCTAAATAAAATCTCCCTGGAAGTTTTTTCCCTATTCCCTTTTCCCTTATTCTAAACGAAATTCGAAAAAGGGAAATATTTCCCCGGGGAAAAAAAGTAGGTATTCTAAATGTCAATTAAATGGAGAATGTGAAACCAACTTTTGGTAGTAATTCCGCCAACAAATTGCTAGGGAGTCCTGCTCAAAAATGTAAGTATTTAATATTTTCTATAAAAAATTAAATAATTACTTTTATTTTCATCAACATTATGGCATTATTCTTCGGAATAAATTTAGTTTAGCACCAACTCTCAGATCTACACCAAAATGTCACCACCGAGAAAAGCGTCTGCACTGAGTTCAAAAGTTTTAAAAGAGGTTATCAAAGTTAGTAGAAATGAGTATAATTACAAAGGTCTTTCTAAATTCTATAAATCTGTGTATGCACATATTTATTTTTATTAATTTTTATTAATTAAAAAAACAATATTTGTTAACCTCCCTTTTGTAATAAAAATTTATTATTTCAAAAAATTGGTAGTTTTTTGGTAGACAGGACTTTTTGCCTTTTTTAATGTATAATTCTCACCAATAACCCTTCAAAGACCGGAGACATTTAAGTTCAAAGTTTTGAATACATTTACCACTTTTTTCACCAAAATTAAAAAATTATTTATTAAAAATCGCGCGATTAACACAAAAATACTATGCCAAAGCCACGAAGCGGGTGTTGGACTCGCACCAGACAAGAAAATCCCTAAGCGACGCAGACAGCTTTATAACACAAAAATACTATGAACTTTAATATCTTCGGTCTTTGAAGGGTTACAGGTGAATATTATACCCTAAAAAAAGTAAAGATCTTGTCTATTATCGGATCCTACCAAACAAAAAAGAAATATAATAGGACATTTTTGGCCATCATAGTAGTCTGTTAGTCAATTGAAGAAATGTTTTAAGAAATGAATAGCCCCGTATATGCCCTTAAAGACTTGCCATCTCATGTTATAAAACGTTAATACGTTCGTATAAATAACAGTTTCTTATATATTTCACGTAATATAATTTTATCGAATATCAAACATAAGTAGATAAAGGAAACTAATAGATGAAGCACAAGTGCTGGGAACTTTTTAGTGTAATGGGTAATTTTCTAGATGGCGTTGGAAGCAATAAATGGGATTTTTTTTTTGTTCCCAAAAAAAGTCAAAAAATATGACATTCAAAATTCAAAAATAATTTTTGAACAAAAACATCACTTTGAAACTAGAATACAACACCTTACTTAAACTAGAATATCACCGAATCACCACCGACTATGTCCTAATAAATTGGTTCTTCCTCCGGTTCATCTACCATTCCTTGTTGAAAGTCCTCAGACACTCTAATGGTGTTGGTATCCGCGACCACAGAAGTTGCTGCAGTATTTGGGCGTTCCGACATGTTCATATTTGGGCGGTCTTACGGGTTTTCTCTTTTCCCAACACCGGCATCGTGGCTTTGAACAAGTTTTTTATATAAGAAACAAATGCTATTATATAAAATCATTTAAATTTTGTCACATTTTCCCTTGTTTAAATTACTTTCACAAAAATTTTTCACTATTTTGAAAAAACGTCAATGAGAGTTATGGGAATCTTCAATGAAAGTGACAGTAGTAGAGGACAGCACCTAGTGAGCAAAGTTACAATGTGAGCGCTATATCTATTATTTCCTTTATCTATGATATCAAGTGGCAACAAAATTTTTTTTTTAATACGTATGTTAATCTCAAATGAATCTATGTATAGTAAATTTCAAGGCGTTGGTGCAATAGTCCTTCACATACAGTAGAACTTCGTTAATCCAGATTACCAAAGGCATTAAAATTATTGAAAAAAAAACACTTATAATTCAATTTATTCATTTATTATGATAAAAAAAAACTATAACAATCACTTCAATATAAACGTTAAAAGTATATAGTAATGGTATATTAACTTAAAATTTATTTAAAAAATTCGGATACCATTGTTTGCCGAATACACTTTTGTTTAGCTTCCATTGCACGCTGCCGAAGCGTTCTAAGAATAGTCAAACTGTCTAATTCAACTTTATTTATATTCGGTGAATCCCCGAGCTACATAGTGATGCGCTGTAAAATGTGTGTCATTGTTCAATATTGTTGCAAGTTTGTATGTAATAATGCATGGTATGTATAATGATCTTCGTGGTAGTAATAGCATTAGACGCTGTTGCTGGTTTAGGCAACAATAAGAGGCAGTTGTGCAGGCGTGGAATGTCAAACTCTCTTAGAAAATGAAAACAAAGAATATGTAGCAACAAAATGTATGCAAATTGACAATTCTCGCCTGCTGTGAAATGAAAAAAAAAACAAATCAGCTGTTCTACAGCTACTACCACGTAGATCATTATACCATGGAATAATGTGTACGTAAAAGGCGAAATAATGAGAATAAAAGAATATCAAATAATGTGTTGTAGTGAAAATAGCATGAATGTGTTGTATTTTATTGAATTATCGACCACTGCAGTACACAACACGCGATCAGAGCAACAAGCAGAGCGAATTTGAGCCGACTAGTCGCCGCCGCCGGTAAGTTTTTTATACTCCGAGCCGCCGCCGATTTAATCGGCTTAAAATATGAGTCGATTAACTCGAAGCCGCCGATTTTTTCGTTAGGTGTACTTAAAAGCTTAAGTGCTTTAAGTAGCGTTCACAATGGCAGCAACGAATTTGTAATTCAAGCCTTCTCGTTCCCACTCACAGTATTGCATATAATGCCCTCATTTTTTTCGTGAAATTGGAATTCAAATTTGTCATAGAAGTAGGTTCTACTTCTACTTCAAATTGGAATTTGTTCGAATCAGTTTATTCTACTGACCGATAGGGGCGCTCTACTTCGAATTTCGTTTTAAAACTTGAAAGTATGAATGAAAATGTAAACATTTTGTCTCAAAACAAACATTTTAATAAATAATATTATCTGTAGAATCTGCCAATAACAATAATTTCACATATAATTATAATTTTTTATTACCAAGAATACAACACTGTCGCTGGCTTTCGAACAAATCAGCTGATGCAATTGTGAAATGTGTAGTTGTTTGTAGTAAGTGTAGTTCGCGCCAATTTTATTAATAAACAAAAGAAAAAAGTTTAAAAAAAGCTGACATTCTCAGGTTTATCGAAACCGTCCAAGGCCATGACATATTATGGAACATAAGTTTCTAACATTTCTATAGAAAAATTTGAAAACATTTCTAAAGAAAAATTTGAAAATATTTCTATAGAAAAATTTTAAAATATTTCTATAGAAAAATTTGAAAACTTTCTATAGAAAAATTTTAAAACTCTTCTATAGAAAAATTTGAAAAGTTTTCTAAAGAAAAACAGTTAATACTTTTTGCTCCGGGTAGTGGTACAAATCTGAGGTCCGTGTCTCACATTTAATTTTTCTATTTTTTACTGTTTGCTTTTTCGGTTGTATTGCAATTCTCCATGGTTTTCAATCCCCAAATATGTATTCTGCTGTATAATGTAAACAATGTTGCCAGTCAGCTGCTTTTCGAACTTATTCGAACAAATTTGTTGCTTGCATTGTGAACGCCTGTTGAATTTGTTGCCATCATTGTGAACGAGCCTTTAATGTAACCACTAACGAATAGCGAATACCGACATACTTGGTACTTGTACTCGTCATGATGATTTGTACAACACTGTCTAACATGACACCAAGTTCCGTTATAAAGCGAGAATGAAACGTATAAAAGTAGTGAATATGGCACAAAACTAAAACATAACCTGACGTTTTATCAGAAATTGGTAAAACAGGAATAATATGCGAAAGAACACCCAAAAATTTTTCCATGCTACGGCGCCTGCTCCGAATGCTGGAATCACTTTGAAACCTTCATCATTGGAAGCAGAACCATTTGAAAGGGTTATAGATTTTGTTTTCACTGCTTCGAAGAAAATATCCTTCTTAAAGCGTAATTTTAAGTTAACTATTTTATTTTGCCTGTGAAACGTGTAAAACAAAGTAAATTTTGTTTTCGAGATTTGGTCGTTCCAATTTTTAAATAAAATATATGTACATACATATCTTTGCTGTTTATTATCGGATCGGCTTGTCATTGGGACGATTATGTAAACCCCTTTGAAACAACGTCTAATTTTTCCGATTTCATTAACCCACTGTGGGGCGGTTTCAGGTTTTTGTTCAAACTTTTTGGGAGAATACTTAAGTCAAAATATGAACCATGGTACATATGTCTCATTAACCCTGGAAACCCATATTATGCAATTTATTTCATCAAATCCGCTCGATTTTTTTAAAATAATTTTTCAAAGTGGGTGTTTTTCGTTTCGTTTTTACATTTTAAACCAGGTCCCACCGGCTGCAGTTTTCTTAATAGTTTTGGAACAAAAAATATATCATTATCATCTGGTGTTTAAAAGGTTAAAGAGACAATTAATACCGCAAATTAAAGCTTGAAATCTTACCTTCAGAATATATTGTTATATTTAGTATGGACATAAATACTGTTACTTATATTTTGGGCTATAAAACAAAAACAAATGAACGTTTTTGGATAAATTATTGATATGTATTGTGTACTGTTTCATTCAAATGTCCGCCCTTTGCCTTCACGCACGCCTTAAGTCGCATTGGCCAATCATCAATAGCTACATGCACCTCATCCATTGGAAAATTAGCTACAGCACGAACCAAAGCTGTCTTAAGAGAATCAATGTTGGGGTTTCTTTTGTGGCAGACCATGTCCTCTAAAACGGTCCACAATTTGTAATCCAGAGGGTCTCCAGAGTATATAAAAGCGGGTAAATTGTTTCGAAGTCAGGTTTGTGTCGTTTTAGCCTTAAGAGCTGGTGCTAAATCTTGCTGGAAAGTCCACGGCTGTTTTTGGAACAGGGAATTGTTAAGCGTCTTCACAACTGCTTCCAAAACGGGTTCTTCGTAAACTTTGGCCTATGTTTTGACCCATTGTTCACAGGAATGCAAGTCAGTTACCCCACCAAACCATGACTTCAGCTGGATGATGACTCTTTTCGACCCGTGGGATGAGCTCAGATACTTCTTTAAATAAGCGTGCATAAACCCTATCATTTTGTTTGTTAAATTTTTCCTGTACGGTAAAATTTTTTTTCATCCGTAAACAAGATTTTTCTATGCAAGTTATCAGCGTACTTCACCAAAAGACGTTCGGATTTTCCTATCCTATTTTTTTTAAAGTTGCAGTCAACAAATGTCATGTACGCCGTTTTAAAGCTCCAAGTCCCAAGTCTTTTTTAATCACTCGACTCATATCTGCGATACGGTTTTCCTTATCTGACCACTCCATGGTGAAAATGTACACAATTTCAAACTCCCGCAACTGACTAACGCTATAGACGTTAACTTTCAAAAAACATATGATAATAAAGGGGTGTGTAAAATGTTACTATTCTAATGGGGTATGTTCAATTTAGTAACAATATTTATGTCCCTACTAAGTAAAATCATACACCTCACATGGATTATATTTTGACATAATGAACATTTTTCGTAAAAACTTAGGACTAAAAACATAAAACTTTAAACCTCTCCTCAGTGGGTTAACAGAGCGTTTACAGCGGTACCAATTTCGACCCGATCCTTTAGATATAGACCTAAATACTTCAAATTGTATGTCCAATACTTTAAAGGTCATATCTTGAAAACAATGCGTTTCCTGAAATTTTTAGCTGTTTTCACACACCACGAGCAAACCTACAACTCTAAAAAAAAACAAAAAATTGGGCTTATGTGGTTAAAGTGCATTTGTTCTCAAAATTTGTACTGATTTACAAATCTAAATCTTCTTCACATTTTCTGATAAAGATTTTTGTTTCGAATTTTATATATTTCCAAATAAAAATTTAGAAATACAAAAAGAAACAACAACTGCATATATATTTTAATATTAATTGGAAAGTTCTTATAAAAAAACAATCAAAATAAAATGAAAAGTTAAAAGAAAGCGTAAACATAAAATATCATTCGAAACAAAAAATTAACGGTATTTTTCATAAAAAGTTGGGAGAGGCTTATCATACAAAAAACGTCTCTCAAACCTCTCACAATTTTTTATGCTTAAGGCGGTTAGTTAGTTAGTTAGTTCGAAAAGAGGGGCGTGGTGTTGAGTGTTCAGAAGGAGCACTCTAAACCTTCCCATGTCAGTAAGACATACACTTAAGCCGCTAAGTTCGACCTGTTGTGCGCTCTAAGTTTATCCTACTACTTCACTATGTCCCTTATAGGAATTCGGTGCTATTCACGAAATTCCTTAGTTTGTTCCAGTCCACTCCCACAAGTTTGGTCATGTCCGGTATCGTACTATCCGAAAGATATCTGGATCTAGCTTGTGTGAAGGCCGGGCAGTGGCATAAGAAGTGCTCCAACGTCTCATCGTCCTCCATGCATGCCCTGCACTCACTGTTCGCCACTAGTCCAATACGGTACAGGTGGGCTCGTAATCCCGAATGCCCCGTTAAGACTCCCATCATTTTGCCCATTTCGGCTTTTCCCAGTTTCAGCAAACCTTTTGTCCTCGATCCATCTGGGTCTCCCCATAGGATCTTTGTCATCCTCTCTACTGATTCCCGGTTCCACTGGGCTATATGTGCCGACTCCGCCCATTTATTTAACTCAGCCTTCGTCACCCCAAAGGTTTTCGCTCCATCTAGGCTCACCGTTTGGAGTTCCCTGGCTTTCTTTGCCAGGAGGTTCGCTCTCTCGTTGCCGAATACCCCGCTGTGCCTCGGCACCCAGATGATGTTGAGTCTGCCGTGCATAGAGTAGTCGTTTATCACCTTCTTACAGTCAAGGACCGTTCTAGATTTGACAGTTTCTGATGATATTGCCTTTATTGCCATTTGGCTATCCGTGAATATATTTGCCTCGGCTGGGATTGTATTATCGCCGAGCCATTTGATACACTCCGTAATCGCCCGAACTTCCGCCTGAAAGTTCGTATTATGATCCGGGAGGCGTAGGTGGGATTCGGTTGCTGGATTTTCAATAAAGAATCCTAGACCCGTTTTTTCTCCTAGCTTTGAGCCATCCGTGTAGCAGTAAGTCCCATTTGGCATTGGTGTCAGGGTCCCATTCTGCCAGGCGTCTCTAGTTGGCGTTAGGGTCACGCAGTTCGCCTTAACCCTTATCTCGGGTATTCGGTCAGATTCACTCGTATCTTGAGTGTACCCGACTAAGGCCCCAGTTATCCGTTGGTGTTTTGACGTGAGATCCCTGTTGATCCATTCACCTGTAGCTTGTAGGCGTTTTGCCGCAAGGGCAGCCTCGTATTTGATTCTAATCTCGATTGGCTGGATACATAAAATAGTCTCCATGGCTCTTGTCGAGGTTGTCCTTATTGCACCGCTGATACCAATGCAGCACATTCTCTGAACCCTCTGCAGTATTGCGATGTTACATTTCCTCTCAACTGCCGTCCACCATACTACAGAAGCATATGTTAGTACAGGCCTGATTACGCTTCTGTAGAGCCAGTGTGTCATAGTCGGTTTGAGGCCCCATTTGGACCCTATAGCCCTTCTGCATAGCGACCAGCATCTGTAGGCCTTACTAGCCCTTTCCTCTATGTGGTGCTTCCAATTCAGTTTCCGATCTAGGATTACTCCTAAGTATTTAACCTTATCGGATATTTTAATCGTCTTTCCCAAGAATCGTGGCTCTTCATAATCTGAGATTTTCGTCTTCCTTGTGAATAGACATATTTCCGTTTTGTCCGGGTTTACATTTAAGCCCCTTGGCTGTGCCCATTCATACGCTATACTCAGTGCCCTCTCGGCCTCTCTGCATAATTGGTTTGGGTTCTTTCCCTTAAGAAGTATTATAACGTCATCTGCGTAGCAGATTGGTTAAGTCCCTCGTCGGTAAGTTTCCTTAAGAGACTGTGTATAGTGAGGACCCATAGGAGTGGTGATATAATCCCTCCCTGTGGGGTTCCACGTTGTACTCTGTCTCTAATATTTACATCATGGGAACCACAGCTTATCCATCTATTCCTTAGCATATGGTTGATCCAGTCTTTTAATGCCCGGTCCACCATAAACTGGTCTAAGGATTGGATAAGTGTTTTGGTCCGGACATTATTGAACGCTCCCTCAATGTCTATGCATACAGCGAGTGTGTATAGTTTGTCATTGAGAGATTGCTCTATGTAGTAGGTTACCTCATGAAGTGCGGTGTCCACTGATCTGCCTTTGACATAGGCGTGTTGTCTAAACTTCAGCATATCGCTCGGTATTCCACTTTTTACCATGTCGTCCACTATTCTCTCCAAGGTTTTGAGTAGAAACGAGGTGAGGCTAATTGGGTATAAATACTACCCTGGCCTCCTGCCAGTTTCCCGGTGTGTAGGCGTATTTTAAGCATGCGGAAAAAATTCCTGCCAGATGGGTTGTTATTTGGTCAACCCCATGCTGTAGGATAGCCGGGAAAATACTATCCGGTCCCGCCGCTTTATATGGGGAGAAACTCTTTATAGCTTTTTGGACCATTTGGTCCGTAATGATTGGCGACTGATGTACTACATTCTCACCTTGTGACCATTCCCCTGTGGGTTCCGCGTTCCCATTTGGAAAGTGTGTATCCATCAGGTGCCTAAGTGTTTGTTCCATTGTATCCATTCTCTTTCCCGTGTCATCTACTAGCGTTTCCGCCTGTACGTGGGTCTTAGAGAGGAATTTTTTCATCTTCGACATATCGTTGAAGCTATCCACCTGTTCACTGAATAGTCTCCAGGAGTTGCGTCTCGCTTTTCTCAATATTGCGTTGTATTCACTGAGACTTCTCTTGTAGTCCTCCCAGTATACTGGTAATTTCTTACGCGTGGCCCTGTTGTAAAGTCTACGGACGTTCTTCCCTAGATTTCGTATTTCCCCTGTAACCCAGGGTTTTTCTTGGGCCGATTTTCTTTCCCGAAGTGGGCAGCTGTCCTCGAAGGACTTTACTAGTGCTTGCGTTGTCTTTGTCACTATGTCGTCTAGTTCGTCCCTGCTAGAGTATTCGAGTTGAGGGTGGACTAGTCGATTCTTAAGTAGGCTTCCGAACTTTGTCCAGTCTGTCTTGGTCCTATTTCGGAAGCATATCGGTTTCGGTGGTGGCCGTGTTATCCTGAATCGAATATATCTGTGATCCGAGAATGACTGCTCATTTAAAACCCTCCATTCTTGAATTTCATCTATAAGGTGTTCAGAACAGATTGTTATATCTAACACCTCCCTAATCTTGTTGACAAAAGTGGCTTTGTTCCCAATATTCAGTGTGAAAAGGTCGTTAGTATTCAAATATTCTACTAGGGCATGCCCCCTACGGTTACAGTTAGTACTACCCCACGACGTGTGGTGAGAGTTAGAGTCACTACCTATTAATACTTCGTTACCTGTATGTATGTATAAGTATATAAAGTACAGGGCATAGAGGACTTTTGAATAGAGTAATTTATTCTCTCAATATTTTTAACGTCATAGGTATAGTTGCAAGTGAACACTAGATGGTGAAAAGGATGTGTTCAATAATACCAGATAGAGGCATTGGAACACAACGTCCGACAAAGCAACAATAACCGCATTTCGTGTTTTTGTCGCAAAATAGTTGTGTTAAATACAATACAAATGTACACCAATGATAAAAATCAACAAAAAAAGTGAAAAATACATTTAAATTTCATAGTTCTGTACGACATCGATATAAAACAATTAAATCAACAGTTGTTGTACCTCTACCTGCTGTAAGTTAATTTTCGTCGAATTTCCCTCATTTGCACAAACCTACGACGAAGAGTTTGAAATGAATCGTCAGATAAGAGAATAAATTACTCTACCCTAAATTCCTCTATGATGGCTGTAGCTCCGAATAAGACGCTGAAGATCGCCTGAAACTTAAAAAGGGAATGATCTTTAAATTTAACTTTTAAATCAGTGTGTAATTATTTGTGCCTTTTTGCAATTGTCATTCTTTTGTTATTTAACAATTAACACCCGCACTATCACTGTTTTTATACGACCAAAAAAATTGTTGATTGCAAGCCAAAAATTGAGCCGCCGCCGGCAAAAATTCACAACGGCCGCCGCCGACCGGCTAAAAATCCCAGAGCCGCCGCCGCCGACGATTTGGCCTCGGCTTGTTTCTCTGCACGCGATCCGGATTAGCGAAACCGTGGATGGTCCGGATTACAAGGTATATAATAGATATTTTTAATTTTTCAACTCTGTCCCGATTACACAAGGATTCGGATTATCGAAGTTTTACTGTATTACGTTTTAAAAAAAGTGTCCTATGAGCGGGGCCATGCCCACTTGATGTATCAAATATTAACGTAGCCTATTTTCACCCCCGGCCAGATGGATTCTGTGAAAATTTCGAGATCGGTCCAGCCGTTTAGACATCTTTACGGAACAAACAGATGAACAAATATTACTTTTTATATACACTGTTGTTTAATATAATAGCTCCTGAAAAAGCGAACATTTTGTTGTGGTCACTCTTAATGCTATGAACAGAATTGGTGCGTACTGCGTATTTTACGCAGCGTAAATTTACGCAGGTCAAGAAAACGCAGTGGAAATACGTCGTATGAAACACAATAACGCCGTAACGTACGACGTAAAACTAAACACAGCTGATAAAGTTGTTTACTATTTGTGAATGTGAATAAGGTGACCATATGTAAAAAAAAAAAGTACTTCACAAATGAAACATAAACAAAAACTCAACTAAAAAGCTTTTTTGTACTTAATTTTATTTATATATTATTATTTTAAATGTTAATAAGTAAAAATAAACAATTTCTTAAGTAAAAAGTAACTTTAATTACTGAAATACTTAAAATATTAAAACAATATGGTCACTCGGTACTGTTTTGTACGCCGTACGCAGGCGTATGAAATAGAAATAAATCTATTTTCAGCTGCTGCGTACTTCCGTATTTTACGACGCCGTCGTGATTCTGCTCATTTCCATATACACAAATGTGTTCTATTTTTGGCGACGTATTTACGCTGCGTAAAATACGCAGTACGCACCAACTCTGTTCACACCATAACTCATGTAAAGGGAACCTCCTCTCGTTCTCTCATGTGCCGTTATTTTTTATTGAACCCAAACATAATTCTTGTTGTATTTTGGAATTTTTTGATATTGAATTTGATAATTCGACCCCTAGGTTTAAACTTAACAGAAATTATACGGCACATAAAGGGAATTCTTGTATTGTGTCTATGACCGCTATTTGCTCATGTTGAAAAAAACTGAAGAAAAAAAAGAGTGGTTTGTATTTCAATATTCTTCTTCAAGTTCACATTATAACCCACTAATCATAATCTGTCCATTTGTTGTTTCGTAATGGTAATCCTTTGGTCTCCTCCCAATACAAAATTCTCATGAACAGGCTTTAATCAGGATCAACTTAAAATAAACCAAAAACACTTGTGTTGCATTGAATTATCTCTTTATTTCCCCTTTGAATACATAGAAGTACGTAGGGATATGATAGAATATACGTCAATAATACGCACAGTTAAATGTTAGTAGTGCTTTTCTGCAAGGTCGTCTTGTGTAATGTAGAAGACTTACCCCTATTTTCACCATGTGTGATTAGAGATATCCCCAACATTCATTGATTTAAATTTCATTAAAAAAAGACTGCCAGCTATAATTGTTAGGTATCTCTGAATTTTAAAATAACCATAGATGGTGAAAATGTGGATTAATGGAATAATAATGGGTTTGGCGGCATACAATTAATATTAATTGTACGAGTATGCATTTATTTTTAGTACAATGAATATCAATTGTCTAGCGCCCCCACTTGGCTTAATACTACGTTCTTCTTCTTTTCCTTATTATAGTTAGGATTTAAAATCGAACATCTTTATTGCTCTTCCTCTTCTTCGGCCATTTGTTCCTCTTCGTCGCCCTCCTCGACTTCACAGACTTCATCACCACCTTCTTCATCTCCCTCAACAGCTTCCACTTCCTCGCCTCCTTGATCATCATTTTCATCAGCAGCATTCGCTTCAACTGTATCGTCTACTTTTGCGGAGTCGTCTTTCTCTTCTTTAATATCTGCGGTCTTTATAGCCGCTTTAGTATTGTCTTTCTTCACGGGATTTTTTTCTTTAGAGGTTTCAGTTAGCAAAACATCAAATCTTGTAGTTGGTATATCTTTGCCTTCGGTCAAATTGTAGGACCGCAGACGTCTTAATGAGATCCGTATAATCGCCTTCTCCTTCTCCGTCAATTTGGCAAGATCACTACTTTCATGTTTTCTAAGAACCTTATTGGCTGATTTATAGCCTGCTTTTAGTTTTTTTGCCATAATATCGGCTGCCGAAGGTGATGGACCACCTGCTGGCTTGACTGGAACCAATTGTTTAGATTTATCCGAGGATGGAGCATTTTTCTTTTGTCCCACAGCTGCTTTGACTGGCACCAACTGCTTAGTTCTGTCCACGGGTTTTGGAATAGAATTTTTTAGCTCAATTAATTCTTGAACGACATTACTTGAGTGAAGGGCTATAAGTTTCGACTCAGTCATGTCCAGGCCGGCTGCCCTCAGAGATCGCATTTTTTTCTTGGCTGCACCCGAAAGCCTAAAGTCATAGGGATAATTTAATCTCGATTGTTTTAAAAGTTCCTTCTTCTTGCGTTCATATTTTGCAGTTGGGGGGGACGGCTGATTGTTTTTCTTTGAGACCGATTTTTCATACGCATCAACAATGGCCTTGTTAGAAATATATGACTTTCTTTCCTCGTGTGTTAATTGTGATTGGTTTTGTTTCTTGAACTTTAGGACAATTCCTAAAGCTGATTTATAACGTTGCAGCTTCATTTGTTCATCTTCGGGTACCTTCTTGTCTGTTTTCTTTTGTTGGCGTACATTACGCTCGTATTCACTGATAATCTTGTTGTGGAATTGAAGATTCTTCAAGTCGCGCACACTTTTGTTACCACTTTTGATTCTAGCCTCGATCTTTTTGCGAACTTCCAAAGACTGAACATAACGATCGTACTGGAAACCGCTGCCAGCAGTTGCATTTTGTCCCTGTGTGTGGAAAAGTATTAAGTTTTAATTTTTGTTGTTGTTGAAAAGCATTGTCAGTATTAAAAAAAACTGTCCAAACATACAACTTGCTAAAGTGAAAATGCACTTTCAGCACAATACATAATGGAGATATTCTCTTTAGTTACAAGTTGGATGTAAGGACAGCCATATATTGTAAACATAAACAGCATGTGGAATAAAATTAATTGTCGTTTTCGAATTTTAAAATTTACTTGACTTTTGTAATTGAAATAATTTAATTTTAAACTCGGTTAGGTTACGTTACGTTAAGAACACGTGACAAATAATGGATAAACAACGGTTTCCAGTTAGACATCACATTTTTCCTGTTATATCTTTTTATTTCAAAAAATTTCAATATTTCCATTTCACATTCATCCATTACTGAATTCTGTCTTTTTTTAATTAATCTTTAAGCTCATTTCCATCGTATTTTAAGTTCATGTCAGTTATTATTATTTGACATCAAATGAATGTAAAGTTAAATTTGTTTTTTTTTTTTTGTGTTTTATCGAAAATATTGATAAGGTTTGGTTATTATTTATTTGGTCTTTTTATTGGTACCTTTTTATTTTCTTATTCAAGTTCAAGACTATTCATTATACATCTATTAATAGAGATATAGTTTTTTTTTCAAGAGACGTTTTGCAAAATGCATCCTCATGATTCCTGAAAAACCTGGCAAATCATGAGGATGCATTTTGCAAAGCGTCCTTTTTAAAAAACTATATCTCTATTAATAGATATAGAATGGACGTCGGTGATGCAATGGTTAGTGTGTGCGCCTATTGTACATGAGATCCTGGGTTTGATTCCACCTTAAATTTCATTCGGCGGCGGTCACCTCACATGGTGACGGCGACACTACTATCGAGTATTTAGCCATGGAAAAAGCTTCTCAAAATACCGTTCGGAACCGATGTAAAACTGTAGGTTCCAATCAGTGAGTGCTGTAAAACTAGAAAGCTCACAGCTCACTGGTTGTGAGAAGCTCTACCCAATCCCTTCGTGGGATGTAATGGGAAACCATTTTTAGAATGGTCTTGATGAGCTTTTCAGAAGCAGCATTCCAAACAACTGCTGATGAAGATCCGCGGCTAGATCTGAAATAGCTATACGGTTTGCCAGTAATCATGAGGATGCATTTTGCAAAACGTCTTTTTTAAAAAATGGTCTTGAGCTTGAATAATAAAATAAAATGTATTGATAAGGTTTTGAAACAAAAAAATCTCCAACAGGAAAATGGGTAAACGACAGTCTTCACCCATTTCCTACGGCGATGTGCATGAGTTACACATGGGTTGGTAAATACGAACTCTAGTCCAGAGCTCACAAAAAAAAAACTGATTTTGTAAAGTTACGAAATTTAATATCTAATAAATGATATTTCAAGCTCGAACTCTTTGTTTATTTATTTGTTTTCAATATTTCGCCATCCGTCGGCAGTAACAATAGCCTAACGTCAAGACAGTTTAACATTCAATATTGTACTATGTTAAACTGTCTTGACGTTAGGCTATCGTTACTCATATGTTTTCTCATCATTTATTAGACCATAACAAGAAAGGTCGAAAGACACATATTATTAATGTTGCGAAAATTATTAAAATATTCCAGAATAAATTCATCACGCCTTTTTTTAACGAAAGAGAAGAGATTAAATCTAAATTACAAAATTTGGAGTTATAACTCTTTTGTGGTTAGTGAGCATTACACGTAATTACATGTTTATAACAATGTATACAGCTTACAGTCTATGAACACACGCATTTTTCTTTTTGCATCTGTGTGTACATATGTATATTAATTAAGTCAGATTGATTATTTCTAAAGTATAGCATGCATTTAATATTAATAGATTCAAGAAAAGTTCAACTGAAAAAGAAACAAACGTAGTAAGTCAGAAACGTGTCGTTAAGGTTTTGTGGGTGGAAGTAATCGTATACCCCTGTTGAATATAAATCGGGTATATGTTTTTACATTCGATGACCTAAAGAAAACCAGATTGCAATACGTTATGGCGATTGAATGTAAGACAATTAGTTTCCAAATAATAAACCTTTGAGGAAATGCTTGAAAATACATACTAGAACATAATTAGAAACAAGCAGTTTTCAAAAATTATGATGGGGTTTGTTTTTGAAATTCAACACAGGTAAGCATTATAGCCAGGCCGAGTACCTGGTTTCAAACTCGGCCATAAATTTAGTTTCAGCCACTATTCGGTTCTCGGTTACATTTTAAGCGCGTATTTACCGAGATCCCAGTCTGGCGCCCTACCTATACGTAGGAGCAAGCAAACATTAAAACTTTTCATACTTTCTTTCATTAAACCACTAATACCCATTTAGCCCAACGTTTTTGAATGCTAGACTGCAAGTTCATATGAAACCTTAGCAACGTTGCTGTTACATATATTTCTGTCCCGCCTTCCAGTAGTAAAATATAAAATCTGAAATATTTCTGGTTCTATAACACTCGGCATTATAAAATAATGTTCGAGTGTTCGTTTTTGTTCGATAAAATGCATTGATTTGAAGGCATTAAATCAAAAAATGCTGTAGTTTTTATTTCAAACTAAGTTATTATGTATATTTAAGAACTGTATTATTATATTATATTTAAGAGCAATATTAACACAAGTATTAATACCGTAGAATGGTTCAGTATCGACCTTCTTACTAAGTACTCATAACTCGTGTTCGCTTCGTCCCGAAAATGGAGTTTCGGTCGGGATCTAGTAAACAAAAAACACACCAAAATCTTTATTGCAATGTTTTTCTCGATTATAGTTCTAATCATAGGTTCTAATTGTATTTTCAAGCAGGGTTGCTAAACATCGATTTGAATAGTGAAAGAACAATTCATCAAAAGGTTTTACCTACAAAGCGCCAAACCAAGCGATTGTGTATCGGTTTAAAAGTCGAAATTTTTATGTATTTCGGCTTTCATAATTGATATTAAATCAAGTGGCACTAATAGCGTCTGCTTGCGCCCATAGATATCTCTCTTGCTTGAAGTTATTATTCGTGGGATAAAGTTATTCACCAATTATTTGTTTGACTTTTCTTTTTCAAATTGTCTGCGTAAACGAAATCTTTTGTACCATATATTACTGTTACATACTTACAAAGATTACACTGTTACCGAGACGCAGCGGCAAGTTCCATTATTAAGCATTATAATTGATACATTTAGTCAAACAATGCTTATTCGCCACAATCGATCATGAAATGACATTTTCTACAGATTGTTTGTAATTTCCTTGAAAGTTTTTCCTTAACTGCAAGTTGTATTTACGTCATTCATGATATAAGCAAGACCTTTTGTATGGCACGTACTTTTGAGACGGATTTAATTGTATGGAAAAACTGTTCCAGAAAACTCACTAATTCTGTGCAATTCTTCTTCGACGAAGTAGATAATTGCTCTTCATTTGTGAAATATTTTTCTTTTACTACAAAGTTATACTTCCCCTTCTAAAGTGTTAACATATTTTGTACGGTATTGTGGTAACTACATCAATAACCCGCCATTGAATGCTAAAAATGCCTTTTAAGTTATTGGTATAGTAAATAGTTAGTATACACAGTTGCTCGAAACTCGATGGATTTAAGGAATGTATAAATAAAAGTCATCTACCACAAAATTACGTACTACATATAACATTACTCAAAACAGAAATCGAAAAATCTTTTCAAAATCCATATTAAAGAGAAAATAATTTCTAAAAGAAACTAAAGTTGTAATTACCGTCTTTGTGTTGGTCGTGCCGATATCTTTACGACTTCCTCCAATGTTGCGTCTTGATGATGAGGGCATATCGTCCCTATATCCTCCTCTTGCCGAACGGCTAGATACATTGCCGCCTCCCTTTTGGTAGGACATACCGCCACCATTAAGTCTTGTTCCACCACCCCAAGCTGAGGGCATTTGCTGATCACTTGGACCATTGAAATTACCACCCCAATTTGAGTTTGGGAACATTTGTTGGTATCCATTGTCATAGTTGTTGCCACCGCTCCAATTTTGGTTGCCGTGACTAAAGTTACCAAAATTACTGTTGGAGTTCATCACGTCCTGGTCCGGGCCAAAATAATTCGAGTTCGAATTATTAAAGCCTTGATTGGAACCCCGTTGCATGTTTGTGACGAAATCTATGGTTTTTTCCTTTGCCACTTGCCGATTGTAGCCCTCTTGTAAGAAGCGATCAAACACAATGCGACAGGCATCATTGAAATCAAGACTGTTGTCCAAAGAATTTGGACCACAGTCATTATCATAGGTATTGCCACCATAATTGGAAGAGGATGGGCCTTGCATACCATTATTAAACATTTGGTTATTCGACCACGCCGGCAATTGATTTTGCTGTCTCGTGTCGTCTCTAACCTCACAAGGACCAGAGTCGTCCATTAACTTTAATTGTACATTATAGCCATTAAAGTTATAACCGTTCCTAGCACGAACAAGATTTAAAGCATTTCTACGAAGGAATAGTTTGGTTTATCTCTTTTCTAAATGATCCCACAATTCGTGTGGTTTTATTGACTATGCAAAATTTTCTTACCTTTGACTTTCATATTCAACGCACGCTAATGTAGCGCTGCCTTGGTTCTTAACGTCCACATAGAGCAGACGGCCATAGGGACTGCAGAAATCATCGATATTCCTGATAGTTGTACCTGGCGGCAAATTTCCAATCAAAACGCGGCTCATTTTTGCAATTAAATTCAATTAAACAATTTCTCCGGAACAAATGTTGTTTGCGACGCGACACCAACGATGAAATTATTTTCTCTACACGAATGTTTGGCAAAATGGAGTATATAACAAATGCCGAATGATGCCGATTCATAATAGCCAATGGTGTTGCCAGATTTTGCAAATTCAAATGCCGCATTTACACAGCGAAATATTAAAGAGGAAGAACAGGGAGAGAAGATAAACCTCCCCGTATTTTAACAATCGGACCAGAGCACATGGAATTATTGGTTCCGTTTACACGGGGGTTACACGGTGAATTTTTGCCTATCAAGTTTTAATCCATTTACACTTTTTTACTAATGCACTCTCACTTTTAAAAATTGAAAGGAACTTCAAGAAAACAGATGATTACATTTGTTATGAGCAAGTTATCGTTTTCCTTCTTACAAATATTCTGCCGTCATAATTTTTTGATTTTTACTTTTACAAATAGTAAAATATAAATAATTAAAAATGTTTGTGAGTAGAGGTAATACATATAATGATGACTTGCGATTCATAGAGCTATACAGAAGTCATGAAGTTTTATGGAACATGAATGTTGGTTTCACGTTGCGTGCAGACTATGTCACAGCTATCAATTCACATGAATTTTGACAAGCAGTATGTGTACAAAACTTGAAACAAAAACTTGAAAGTGTGGCTGCAGCGTTAAAGCAACAGCTGCGCCATGATGAAATAAATCAGGTGATAGCAGGAGAATTGTGTATGCATTAGTAATACAGAGATCTGTCAAACTCAGGTGATTTTTGTATTTGTTTCTTTCTTTCTTAATTGTACAAACAACTTTTCATTTAATTAACAAAATTAGTTGTGGTCAAACTGGATTTATATCCAATTTCTTGAAATCTGTTAAGTATTTACTAATTAAACAAACAAATTAGTTAAAATTTGGCAGAACTCTGTATAACGACATGACAAAACTTCGATCAGCTGTTATTATAACACAACCTCATATTTCAACCATGAGCTGTGCCTAATATGTCAATAGTGGTCTAGAAAACAAGTTGCTATATGCAGATTTCTTCAACTATATTAATGAATTTGATGTGATTGCATTGCTCGAGACCCACGTATGTGAAGAGAACACGAATAAATTTGAAAAATATTTTGGAGATTTTTATATATATTGGCAACCTGCAACAAAAAACACGTCGTTTGGAAGAGGCATCGGAGGAAGCTTAATAGCGATAAAAAAGTCGTTACAGCAAAAAGGGTTTACATTCCGCTATGAATTAAAATCCGAATTATATTATATTAAAATTAAATTTAACAAGTCGTACTTCAACATAATACCGCTATACATGAGAGGCGCCACATGGAAAGAGGATTTCACTAAGCTAGATTCACTTCTAAAAGAGCATGGTATAATTAACCCTATAGTGATTGGAGATCTTAATATAAGAATCGGAACAATGCAGAAAAACTGGATGAACTGGCAAAAAATCACTTTGTTGCCGGAATGGCAGAACGAAAGTCTAAGGACATTACTATTAATGCAAGAGGAAGAGATTTTCTACAATTATGTTATGATCATGGTTTGGTGGTTGTAAATGGGATGACTAGAGGTGATGAAGAAGGAGAATTTACATTTGTAAGTGGTGTTGGTACATCGGTAAATGACATATGTGCTGTTTCGGATGATATGCTCCCGCGTATAAACAAGTTCGAAGTCGATAGCAAGACGTGGTCGGATCACCTACCAATTGTCCTGTCATTGAAACTCGAAAATAAAACCGAGAGTTATAGCAACAAAGAACTTTTGCCGAAGCTACATTGGAAAAACTGTATGCTGTCACAATATCAACATAAGGTGCAGTATATTTTAGTAAATCGGAAAAACGATCAACACCAAATGAAATTAGTTGACATTGTAAAAGTAATTAAAAGCGCAAACCCAATATCCGCAAAGCCGAAGAAAAATCATCAGAAAAAACAAAAATGGTTCAACACTCGATGTTTTAAGGCCCGCAAAACTACATTCAAGCAGCTCAATATCTTTAAAAAGAATCCAAGCGGAGAATGCCGACGAAAATATTTAAATGCAATTAGCCGATATAAAAACACCTGCGTTGTTGCAAGATACAATTATAATTTAAAGCTGGAGCGTTCCATAGAAATGGTGAAAAATAGTAAAGACTGGTGGAATATAGTGACGGAAATTAGAAATGATTATACTCCGTCTAATATCGCAGTACAAGCAAACGTTTTAAAATCATACTTTCAAAACCTTTTGAACCCACTACAAACCGCAGCAGACATTAATTATGCCTACTTATATTGTGAGGATGTTGAGCTTGATAAAAGCATTACTTTAGCAGAAGTGAAAGAAGTTTTAAAGAAGGCAACAATTAATAAAGCACCTGGCGAGGACCGTATACCATACGAGTTCTATAAATTTGCACCGGATGAGCTCCTAAACGAAATAGTCCAAAGATTTAACTATTTATATGATAGATGTGAAGTAGAGGATACATTTACAAAAAGCATCATATACCCAATCTGGAAAAAAGGAGATAACACCATACCAAGTAACTACCGGGGAATAACATTTATGAACAGCCTAGCAAAAATAATGATGGGTATTTTAACAGAAAGACTATCGAAATGGGTAGAAAAGTACAAAAAGTTAAATGAATTTCAATCAGGTTTTAGAAAAAATTACTCTACATCGGATAATATTTACAGCCTTTCTTCGGTGGTTCATCTAAACTTCCACAAAAACAAAAAAACATACGCTTTTTTCGTGGATTTTAAGGCGGCGTTTGACAGAGTATCTCGTAACGCATTATTCTATAAACTACATACCATCGGCGTGTCAACTAAGTTCGTAAATTTTATTGGAAAAATATATGAAAAAACATTGATTTCGGTATGGAATGGCAGTGAGTTGTCTGAAGAATTTGAAACAACCACGGGTGTCAAACAAGGGTGTTTGTTATCGCCCTTATTGTTTGCCCTATATCTAGACGATTTACATGATTACCTGGGAGGCGGGACAAATATTGATAATCTCAACATAAGACTATTGCTTTACGCTGATGATATCGTAATACTGGCAGATGAAGTAAATGTACTGCAGAACATGATATATAAGCTTGAAAAATATTGTAAACTCTGGAATGCTGAGGTGAATCTTGCAAAGTCCAAAATAATGGTATTCCGAAAAGGTGGGAAACTAGCTGCAAATGAAAAGTGGACACTCAACGGGCAGGAAATTGAAACAGTTTCTGAATATTGTTACTTAGGAGTAACGCTGACACCTAAAATGATTTTCACAAAACATGTGCAACAAAGAACCCTTAAGGCTAAAAACAGCATAAACATAACATGGAAAAACTTTCTAACCAAAAACCCCATATCAATAAAGGCAAAATGGAAACTTTACTTAGCAGTGTGTAGAGCAATACAAACATACGGTGCTCAGGTATGGGGCTACTCATATTTTGAAGAAGTCGACAAGTTGGCTATATACTTTTTAAAGAAGATTATGAGGTTGCCAAATTTTACGCCTACATACATACTGATATTGGAAGCTGGAATTGAAAATGGTCATCTGTTCACATTAGATCTACATCTGAGATATATAGCTCGCACGTTTTTTGACTACAATGAGGAAAGGTTACCACACAAACTATCGAGAAAGATAATGAAATACCAGATTTATTGGGCAAAGGAGCTGAATATATTGGGCTTGGAATGGGGCATATCATGGCTAGAGCAAAACTGTAGTAGGGAGCAGTGGGTTTTGAACAGAAATACCCTCTTACAAGCGCTACAGGCAAATAGTCTACAAAAAGCTTTACTAAAAACACAGCAGACAATGCG
The DNA here is from genome assembly GCA_963931995.1 of Phaonia tiefii. Taxonomy (NCBI): domain Eukaryota; kingdom Metazoa; phylum Arthropoda; class Insecta; order Diptera; family Muscidae; genus Phaonia; species Phaonia tiefii. Next base: position 365,652,550 of record OZ008367.1, on the reverse strand, counting down.
GATATACAAAAAAATAGACCCAAGTATCGGATACACATACATATTGGAAGGCATTAGTCAAGAGGATAAAATGTGGATTTTCAAAGCTAGAAGTGATCTGATAGAACTTAATGGAACCAGATTCCAGACTAACTTAAATACATTGTGTTCAATGTGCAATATGAATGAAGTAGAAAATCTGCAACATTTTCTAGGCCGCTGTGTAGCACTAAAACAATTTAGAAAAAATTCATTTGATAAGGTTTTACTTACAGAAGAGGAACTTATAAATGTTTTAAATGGTCGTATTGTTAAATGGAAGGACTTGGCAAATTTTATAAAAGTATGCATACACTACAGAAAACAATTAATATTTGAATTCAATTTTTAAAACAACACGTATATATTCATACTCATACTAAAATTGACTGACGACTATAAGTCAAAGTCGAAATTAAATTCTTTTACATATATTGCAAATTTATTTATTTAAAATTCATTGTTATTTATGAAATAAAGAATTACTACTTACTACTTACTTACTTAGTGGTCTTCATGAAAGCTCGAAAGGACCTCGTAAACTTGCACAGCAAATGTCAAAACAAACAAATTTCCCTTACAAACCGACTTGCTCAAAAGTGGAAAGTTTTCGAGGCAAATTTGGTGCGCAACCGTGGGATGGAGAAACGTGTAAACTTTTGACATTTCATTGTCATCTGACTAGGATGGATAAATAAAGTGATAGCACTAGAACAGTAGAAAAAGTACACATACATAATACATGCAATTGCTACTGCTACCACCTTATGTATCCATCTTGGTCAGCTGATATGGTTTTGAGCACAACTACGCTGAGCAACTTTACCTGGTGCCTCATGCAACGGTGCGAGGGAACTTGCGCTGAGCAAAAGTTCTCGGCTTTCACGTTTGCATGAATGCCGCTAATAAGCTTGTTTTATTATTCCCTGCTAAACTAATTTTTAAGCGATATTAAGCGATTTATTGAATAATCAGGTTTTTTAAACAAACGATAATATTAGAATAAAGAAAGCCCAGGCTCCTGAAATATAGTTCTACCCTTGGTTTATTTCTGTCATTGACTCCAATCACGTTCCCTCAATTTTCTTGTGAAGAAATTAATTAAAGATGAGATAAAAATATCAAACGTTTTGCTATAAAGTTTGGACACAGTTATAATTTCCAAGTGGCTAACATGTATTTATTTTCCCGTCGCTTATTGAAAACGTTTCGCCATTGATCGAGTGCTTAATAAGAGACAACCAAGTCAAGACACTTTTCTAATTACACAAATTTGACAAAGAATCTTGGCCAATGCAAATGTGTTGACTATTAAATACACGTGGAAATCAAAAATTTACTGACAATTCTTTATGAAATTGAAAATTTGCACTATTTTTTGGGAAATTTAATAAAATGGACGCTGAGAAACTTTGGCAAAATTCCTTTTTTAAATTCTTTATATTAACTTCACCTGTCTGTATGCATGCATGCCGAAAAAACTTCGGATTGATTTGTAACCCTTTTCTCGTGATCTGAAACTTCGCAGGCAAACTAATGGCGACGACAAAAATGAAATATTAAAATATGGGCGGGGTTGGACAAAGGGGCGTGGTACCTCCCATACAAATCGCAAATTAAAAATCTATTATTTCTGCTCCTGTTAACGGTATTTGAACAAAATTGGGTATGTTGGTTAGGTGTACAAAATATGGGCGGGATTGGACAAAGGGGCGTGGTCATACGTAAAGAATTTATAGTTAAAAACAATGTTTTTTATGGGTTGGTTTTTTTGTTTTTCCTTTCACAAATTAATGGTGTACGTACACAGCGACACAGTAGTAATACACACTTATAGCTTTATATTCGTCTCGCTTTAACGCACGGTTTCTATATACAGAAAAAGTAAGCATCGGTAATATTGCCCAGTTTGGGTTTGGTGATGTTTTTGGATAGACAATAAATGGTGGCATTATTGCCTAAATCAAAAGTGCAAAACATACTATCAACAACAATGCTGAATTTGCATATGAATGTTAGCAAATTTCCTATTTCTTATTTGAATGTCAAGATCTGTGGTGAGGCAGCAACATTAACATTTATTAAAGCGGACGCTTAGAAACTTTCTTTTCACAAATCAATAGTTACATACATACACAGCGACACATTAGTAATACAAATTCTTTGAGGTTTATATTCGTCTCGCCCTAACGCACAGTGTCTATCGGAATGTTGCTGCCTCACAACATATCTTGACATTCAAATAAGAAACAGAAAATTTGCCAACATTCATATGCAAATTCAGCATTGTTGTTGGTAGTGTGTTTTGCACTTTTGATTTAGGCAATAATTGCGTGTACTTTTGCGTAGTCTTTTCAACGCGTCAACATTTAAATGCACGCCTTGGTGTGCATAAGGCTTCAAGCGTTCTGGAGACGAATAAATAATTTCATCAAGCAGTGTCTATTACTACGTTTATACGGTGGCCTATATCGCGATATCATATCACGATACGTCAAAAAATAAACGTATAAACGCTTTAGCGCGATATAAAGTTTGTCACGAAAGTTTACTCTGATTTCGCTCCATTTATTATTCCGTTTATTATTCGTAGTATTTTTTCCGTACCGGTAATAAAATTATTTTATATAAAATGGAAATCGAGAAAGATAAGAAAAGAATGTACTGGCTAGATGAGGAAGTGAAGACGATATTGGCGCTCGTTAAAGAGAAAGACATTAATTAATTTCAATACCATTTTCTTTTTCATGTTTGTAATCAGCTGATTTTAGTTTGTGATTCTATTTGTGAGTTGCCACCTAGCATCAAGTGGCTGTTTATATCATGATGTGTTGAATATCGTATAAACAGGAACATGGGGATATCACGAGGTATATATGTGAGTGTGGTGTCTTGCCCGCAAACGTTCAATTAAATACGTCAATCAGCAGTTTGTTTTTGACTTCGTTGTGTTTGTTTACTATGTCGTCGTTCTACAGCAATTTTACTATATTAAAAAAGAAGAAAAAAACCAAAAAAAAAATTGGATGAATAACTGGTGTAAACAATGGAATAGGTTTTCTCCTGAATATTTAGAAGAGTTAAAGTCAACTGCTTTTTGTCATCCGCGCACTTGGCCATGTCGGCTTTCACTACATAACTGAGCTTGTTTTGTCAACCATAATGCGAGAGGATCAAATAATACGCCATCAAATTAGAAAATCAAAAATTTTTGATTTTCATCAAGCATTGCCGACAACGTGTATGTGTAGCCGATCGCTCCCACACACTTAAAACGTTGATGGAATTATTTGATCGTCTTCTGGTCGCTTTAAAGTAAATACAGTGAACAAATAAATAATACCCTGCATTTACACATGCCAGTAGTGGCATGCCATTGTCTTATACGTATTATCAACAAAAAAGAAGAAGAAATTGTCGAATCTGTTGTCTTTTGCATTTGCGTTTACACATGCCACTGCCACTTCATTTGCAAAATGTACTCAAAGCAGAAACTACAAAAAATTTATTTACTGCTGAAATTAAGAGAAAGTTGTGCAGTTAAGGAAAATGAAAAGTTAAGAAAACAGATGCCAAAAGGAGATGCTGGGTAAAACCTCTAATGATAAAACGGTGCGAGTTGGATATTGAATCACATTTGCTGAAGGATTTCTTCCAATTAATTTTTCTTTTTTCGTTGGTGTATGTGGTGCGTAAATTTTTTATTTTTTTTACAATTTCCACCATCATACCCATCTCTTTCGTAATTTCTTCATATGCCTTGGTCTTTAAATCGTTCCTCCTGTATGATTTGCTGGTCATATCCCACAACAAAGGGTGGGAACGATATAAATTAATCAACTTTAAAATATTCTTCTGGCTCAATTTTGCCTCCATTTCACCTGTTTGTTTTGTTTATAATATAGAGTTACCGAGTTCATCACATAGGCAAATGTTTTGGGAAACGATTAACATTTATTGTTATTAGTATTATTTTAATAGTATTAATGCTCTATTATTAACACATTTGCGTTTTTTCATGCGATTTTCAAGAAATATATCATAATAATACATTTAACAACTTAAATCTTTAATTACAATTTTACAGTAATCCAGTAAATTTGCATTAAAGTAACATAACAGGGTAACATTGTTTATCGTTTTGACATTTAGTGGCAGGCAAATGCCAAATTCTACTCGCAAGTAAGGCAGTGGCAGTGGCATGTGTAAAGGCTAGGATAGAATCAATCAGTGTTGATATTTGATAATTTTCGAGGGGACTTTTTGTATTCTTCCAAAAGTACTTTTGTCGACGGAAGAGTACTTTTTATAAAGTAATTACATAAATCTGTATTTACACCGAGATTAACGGGCTGTTTGTAGACCATATTAAAAAATGTATTTAATCTGCATACGGTTTGTTAATCTTTTAATTTAATTTTTAAATAATTTCGATCAGCTGAGTTTGCAAGGTCGTTCCTTGATATAAAATCAAAATTCCTACTGCTTCTAACTTACTTATTTTCTTTGCTTATTTTCCCATTTGTTGTATTTAAAAAACTCTCACATACAAATTTGGTGAGTCAATTTCGAAAGTACTCTTATTGGACCAAAAGGAGTTGGGAACTTTTTGAAATCGAAAGGAGGTAAAAAAGTCCTAATCCACTACAAATACCAGCATGGTACAAACAAATGGTAGAAGCACTAGGCCAGCTGATTTGAACTTTTTTCTGGAGTAAGTTTTTCTCTTATGTTAAAGTTTGTTTACTTTTGTTTGTATACAACCACCGTTCGCCTACAAATGCTGTTTTTGAAATGTTTTCTCCGTAAAAATCACATGGAAACGTTTTAATTTTCATACTTAAACACTTTCAAAATATCAAATAAAACACACGCATTTTGTAAATGGCACTTTTTCCAATTTTATATACATTTTCATTATTTTTCAATCAGCTGAGTTGACACAATACAGGCATTGAGCAATAACAAAATGCCTGTTGTTTTTGGCTTGTTGTATTTGTTGTCGTACTGCATCTACCATTACATTTCTACAATGGTTTGAGTGAAACTTCAGAATTTTTGGCTCTCATCTACGAGGGTTACCAAGCTTCGTAGTACATTTTCCCATCTATACAATGAGCCTGTTTTTTTATTCCCTGCTAAACTAATTTTTCGACGACTTTGTATGGGGAGCCGCTTAAAATCGCTTAGCTCTCCATACAAAGTGGTCGAAAAATTAGTTTAGCAGGGAATAAAAAAACAGGCTCATTATCAATAATCTATGAATAAGAAAATCTGTCAAATGGTGCCCTGGTACAATAATATCTTCATGATAATAGCAGCACGCGTTGTTGCTGTTGTAGGCAGCAACAACAGGCATTTTGTTTTTGTTATATTCGTTTCAGTTGTCAAACCCTAAACAAATACATACCAACAAAACAAGAATGCGAAATAGTACAAAGCAAAATACATTTGTTTCTACGACTTTACCATGTAGACTTTATTGTACCATGATTGATGCTATTCATGGTAAAATTATCTATGGTGTAAACGCGTCAGACCAGCTGATTTGTGGTTTTTTCGTCTTTTCCGTGGGAAAGCTGTCAAATTTTATTTTGTTTCTTTTTGTTTGTTAACAAAATTTAAAGAATTTCAATCAAAATGCATTTTATATCATAGACTTTGTATCAAGTAAAGCAATCTTATGAAACTTTAAACATTTTGTGTAAAAAGATTGAAGCAATTTTGACAGCTTAACCACGGAATTTCTAATACAACTACCTAATAGATAATTCTACCATGGTGCTATTCTACACAACAATGTTTTGTTGTACAACAATAGTTTCATTATTTATTATTTACATTGCATAATTTTGTTCGTTAATAAATTTGTTTATAAACAAAATACTCAAAGAGGAATGTGCGTAGAATAAAATCACAAGCACTACGAGCGCGGGCGACAATGAAGTGAAAACCCGTAATTGGGAATGGTTCCACATAGGAATGGGGCACTCGTCGCAACAAAATTTACAAAAAAACTGGTGTTTCAGTAAATAATAAAAGATTTTACTTTACGTATGAAAAGAAATTATTATTAGTTCAGATATTGCATTTGGATCACATTTCAGTAAAATGCCGAATTTTAAAAGTGTTAATTTTAATGATTTATGTCGTGTTTGTACTGCGACCACGGAGCAACATATTGATATATTTTCGCCGGAAGGCAAAACAAAGAATTTGTGTGCCAAAATTGTGGAATGTTTGCCATTGAGTGTGAGTTATTGATTTGTGTTCCCCCAGGAAATGATTTTAAATTACACCACTTTACTCATCATGTAGGTTGAGGAAACTGATCGTTTACCTAAGGTTCTTTGCCAACAATGTGTGCAGAATTTGGATTCATTCTTGGAATTCCGAAATATATGCCGAAATTCCCAAATAATGCTTACATCTTGCCTCAACACGGCTTCGGCACAGAACGGCGGAAAAGTTTTGATCAAAGATGTCTTATCCTCAAGCGGAAAAAGCCTAAGTGTACTCAACAATGTCTGCAATTCATCTATTATACAGCAGCAACAACAAGCCCCTGCGAATCTTCCACCACCGACCGGGGCTCCAACACAAAGTCAGCAGCAGCCAGTGTTTTCTTTGCAGGGTTCAAATCTTGTGTCCCAGACACAAATAGCACCAACTGGATCTTTACATAGTCAGGATTTTTTAAACTCTATAATGCAAGCAGTCGGTATACAGGTAAATATTCAGTCAAATATGAAAATTATCATACTAAACTGCATGAAAATTTAAATATAAAATAGACAGCCTGGCGCACTATAAGAAAACTTGCATTCTTTTTGAGTTAGCTTTTACAAAAGCTGGTAATGTGCCCTAGGCTATAATACCTTCGTCAACTTTTCTTGTCTTCGTTTGTTTATTATGAATCCTTAGCACTAAACGTTACAAACTTAGCTTTTCAAAAAAGTTAAAGATACCGATGGCTGCTGCGTTTTTAAATTTTATTGTATAAATATTAAGTTTAATTATTGTAAATAAAGTAACTATGTCTGTATATTGATATTTTAATTTGCTCTATTGGAATAAATGGAATACAAGTTGGACAAATGTTATCAGAATGTCTTAAGAAATATTTTAAGTGCGTCGCAAAAGCATCTTAACTCAGGCGAAAAATATTCCCACAAAAATAACATTTTAAGTGCAAACTTGCCAAGTAAATATTTTTATATCAAGTTCTTTTTTCAAAGATTTCTATGATGCTTCATATTTTCTTTGGAGTACATCACCCATCGGTTGTGCAATTCTCCTCATTCATTACTGTATTATACGTTTTTTTTTTGCCGTTGGGAAAATAAATTCTCTCAAAGAATGACCATTTCGATCCCACAAAACCTTATTTTCCCAACAACCTTTTAACCAAATAAAATTAAGGTATTTAAAAAATTTTTTTTGTAAAATTATGTAAATTTTTACACCAAATTATAATATTAAGGCTGATAATAGTAAGACTGAGAAGCCATTGATGCCACAATATACAATAACGCTGGACAATTCTATTCAACATTCGGCTACACATCCACAAGCGCCTACAGCCACACCCGCGAAGAAAGAAGAATCAAAAAATAAGTAAGTTCAACATAATTTGTTGATACTGGAAACATATTTAACAACTGCCCCAAATTTCAGTGCTTTGGAAGAATTTTTAAGATTGAAACCGAATATAAAGGTGACACCAGTGAATAAAAAAAATCAACAGCAGCAGCAACAACAACAGCATCAACAACAGCAACAGTTACACATGCAACAGCAAGCCCAGCAAGAGCAACTTCTACAACAGCAACAACAAGAGCAACAGCATCAACAACAACAGCAACAGTTGGTGCAATTACAGCTACAACACCTGCAACAACAACTTCAACAACAATTGCAGCAACAACAGTTACAGCAACAGTTACAGTTATTAACATCCCAATTACATCCCCAACAAATAACGATAACAGGACCCACATTACAACCGCAACAACAACAACAACCGCCTCCTCCCACTCAACCACAACTAACACAAAATACTCCTGCAAATTCATCCAATGATACAGCAACCTTGACTGATGAGGACGATTTAAATCCATCGAAAAGTAAAAAACCTAAATTGAATTTTGTTATTACTCCACCATGCATTAGTCAGCCATCGCTGTCTGCCACAATACCCCAACTGGCGGCCACGGTTAATCCACAACAGACAACAATGGGACCACAGATACAACTGCAGTTTCAACCGGCATTGACGCATCAACCGTTGCTTCAACAAGCTCAACAGAATCCTAACGCAACTGCAGCAGCAGCTTTGCTCTCGAATTTAGCTCCACTATTGCAACCCCAGTCTCATCTAAATAATGCATTACAAACACAGCAAGCCTTTGCTCAAAATCAAACAACGAATATGGTTTCGCCAAATAAATGTTTCTTGCCCATAACCATTAAAGATGAAAATTCGGATCAGCAATTTGTGGCTCACATTGACGCTAAGAATTTCCTCTTGCCTACAACATATCAATTGCAAATGAAGGTGTGTATTAACTCAGATTTTATTCTGTTCTTTCACCGAAATGAGAAACGTTTTTTCACCGAAATGAGAAACGTGTATGAATGAAGTTTATAAAATCACAAATGCGTTCGATGTTCATATGTACATATAGACAAACACATGTTTTCTCATATACTGTTCCTCAATCTCGAACGAAAGCTTTTGTTCGTGTTCTAGTCGAAAGCAAGTTGAATTGGGTTCCACAATCTTGTCGTTTAAAGTAAAATTTATCAGAATTTTTCATTAAAAATTTGCGTTCCTCTGTTTCTTAACTGCTGACAATTGCGAACAAATATTGAGTCAGTCGAATGAAAATGTCGACTTAGAGGAACCCAATTTGAGTCGAATGTGGGTGACTGGTACGAGATAGGGAAGTATTCATATATATTCATAAATAAATTTACTTAAATATTCCGCACTAATGGAATGGAAGATTTAAATTTGTCGTATCTTGTGTGTGGATGCCAGCATTATTTTTCGAACATTGTGTGCTAATTCTCATTGCATTTATAAGTTTTTTTTTTACAAATAGCACGATGAATACATATATCATAATTGAATGTTTTGTCGGGATATACTAGGACATGTATTATTCAGCCTTATTAAGATTAAAGACAAAGTTGGCGTGTTATCTTTAATCTTTTACAAAACTGTCGTAGTCGAAATACGAGAACGATATTTGTAATAAGGCTGATTATATATGTATGTCCTTTATTTATTTAAGCTAAATAAATCAATAGAAATTTTAAGTAAGAGGTTTACGAAGAACATAGAGCATCAATGAATTCTCTCTATCGATTTCTGACTCTGGCAAGTTAGATAATTTGATTCTTGATCTGGTAGTGGAGTTGATTTATATTATTTTTTCAGGGATAGCTTCTATCTATTAATGTCAGTCGAATTCAAGCCCTTCCAGCATATATTATATATTAAAAAAGACTTATAAACTTACATAAATGTGTATCAATTTTAGTTACAACCTCAAATAGCTACCGTTGATGGCCAGCCCATAATGCAGTTAGCTCCAACTTCTATACCAGCCACTCTACAGCTAACACCACAAACTTTAGGCGCAAATCAGTCATTCCATACAGCTGCAGCATCGATGGCAACATTAGGTGGTAGCCAAAACATACCAGCAAATATAACACATCAACAAACACACTCAACCAATGCAATACAATCAACTCCCTTGCAACAAGCAGCATCATCGAACGCATCACAGCCGTCTGATTTGCAACAAACTACAGAAACGAAGCAGCAGGTACTGCAGCAGCATCAAATAACGACAAACCAACATATGCAGCAACAACCGAGCGATCAACAACAGTCATCTCAAACGCAATCTCGCACACAACCCAAAAATGTTCAAATAACGGCTCAACACATCATGAATTCTGCTGTAAATGCAAAAGCACCTACTCCTTCTACTTCAAAGCCAACAGTAATTAATCATGAAACGGGGAAGAAACATTCGGAATCATTGTTATCTTCCCTTTCAACATCAACTTCGGAATGTGCTAAAATTATTCCCCGCCAAAAATTCAAGATATCACACCAACCCGGTAGTAATACAATCGAAATAACACCCACCACAACTTTAACACAGCAAATCATGCAACAAGTGCAACAACAACAAAAGATGCAACAACAGCAAGTTTCTCCTACAACAACTACGGTGACAACACAACACGGTGGCATTACAGTACAGCGAATAACCCCAAAAATAAATTCTAATGTAGCCGGGTCTACTGACATCTCATCAACACATTCCACCAAGCCTGCGATCTCCAATGTATCACAAACGAACTTACCTTCTTTGCCCATTTTAAACAAGAATAATATTACTATAAGTCGTATAACGCCACAGAACCAAAAGCAACAGAAGGTTACACAACCAATGCCGACTAATCCACCTGTGAATGTGACATCAAATCTTCCTGCAACAACGACCTTAAAGGTTTTAACACAACAGCAGTCTAACCGACTGCCAGCTCAGACTGCTCCAACATCATCACGATCATTACCCACAGCTCCCGTGCAAACACAGAATCAATTACCCACTCAACAACCTCAAGTCATATCCAATATACCCAATACTACATTAAGAATCTCTCCGACAAAGAAAGTTCTCAAGAAAATACCGCCAAAACCAATAGTCGCAACCACAAATTCCACACAAAATGTTAACACCATCGTTCAAGCGTCAGCTCCTATAAAAACTACAGCAACCACTGTAACACCTAGTGCACCTGCAGTCGAAAATTTACCTCAAATAGAGACGTCAAACTCACAATTTGTCAATTCGAATGATACTGCCGGTTTTAATAGTATAGAATGCAACCAATGCGGTAAAGTATTTAAGAAAAAGGAACATTTAACACAACACATTAAACTACACACTGGGATCCGACCGTTTAAATGCAACGAAGATGGCTGCCCCAAATCATTTAGTCGCAAGGAGCACTTGTTACGCCATCTGGTTTCTCATTCCGGAAAGAAAATGTTCAGTTGTGATATATGCCAGAAACCATTTTCTCGAAAGGACAATCTCAGTAAGCACAGAAAGTAAGTAGAAGCAAAAAAAATACGACCTAAGGGATAAAATAATGAAAATTTAATATGAAGTACTGGTTAACGTTAGCACTGGTTACTGGTTATCGTTAGCACATTTTAGCATAAATTGCCGAAACCTTTTTGAATGTTTGCTATTGCAATATATTTTATATCTTTAATCAATTTCAACAGGATATTGAAGTCATCTGTTGCATTTAATTGTTTTCAATAAGTTTTTGTAGATGAGGATGAATTTTGTTTTAAAAAAGTAAAGTAAAATTTATTAAAGTTGTAATTTCCTTTAAGGCTGTAGAGATCATGTTTTCTCCGGTTAGTGAAAAAAATGTAAATGCCGCGGGTGGGATTCGAACTCACATTCGCTGGACGATCGTTATTAAAATGCCTATAATTTTTTAACATTTTAAAATAAGACTCCATTTGAATAAATTAGTAGTTGTAGTAGTAGTACAATTTTTTATTTCGGTTTTAAATTTATATACCAATAATTGAATTATTCCCCATTTCTGTGTTTCAGAATTCATACGGACAGCAACTCTAATAATTATGTTTGTGAAATTTGCAACAAATCGTTTGTTGTGAAAACCTATTATGAGCAACATAAATTAATGCACAAGGCTGATGGTACGACCTCCGAAGAGGTAGATGTGAATATATTACGAAATTTAATATAATTATAAGGTTCTAATTCGTTTATTTTAGGATTTGAAATCTGAGGAAGATGTCGTAACTAATCAAAACAACAACCACAATAATAATGACCAGGAAAATCAAACAGAATATCAAAATCCGAACAATTCACAGTCGCAGCAGGTACAGCAAACGGTGAGGGTGGGTGAACAATTAGCAATGCTGCATCAACAACAGCAACCGCAGCAGCAGCAACAACAGCTGCAGCAGCAACAACTTCAGCAACAGCAGCAGCAACATATGCAACAGCAGCAACAAGCTCAACAACAGTTGCAACTAGTTCAACAACAGTTACAGCAACTGCAACAACAGTCTCAGGTTCAACCACAAATTATGCATTTACAATTGCCTACTTCCATGGTAACCACACAGGATTTGGCTGGCAATACCATTACCATAACGCAGGCAACAAATGATCCCAATACAAACTCATTAAAGGCTCATGATGCCACAGTATTAAACTTGCCTACATCACTGGCCAATTTTGTGCAATTATCACAAGCACAATTTGTAAATGCTGCCACAGGACAAATAATGGGTCATTTAAAAATTGAAAAATGATCAAATTCAACATCGGCATCTTTACTATCGACGTGTTTAAACTTACTAAAGTAAATCAAAATCGTAAGGGCTTGCCAACATGTACCACAAAATTGGATTATTGCGGTATACCCTACAAAGTATGTTTATTTGCTTCCTGTTAAAATGGGAGCACAAAACTGTGTATATTTTAAAATCAACAATATTTGTAGTCATAAATTATATGTTTTATTTTTGTATATTGTGTTGTAATATATTTGTTTATTTATTGTTTTCCACACGTTTTGTGTATTTTTAACTTCAATGAGACCCTTTATTTGTACATATCGTCACCTAAAATCCAAAATGATGTTACAACAAAATTCCGCAATATTCTTTCTGATTGATTACGATATGTTTGACTAAAATACACGATTTGACAAAGTTTTAAACACCTAAGTTCAAAATCAACGATTTTATTAAAATGATTAAATAGATAAAGTTTTTGATAAACCCACGGTTTTTCTTTGAGCTATAATTATATATAAAATTTCGATGCCCCTCTACTTACAATAATTAACTAAACTACATATCCCCACACATTACCCAAAATGGTAATTTTATTCACTCTCCTGTAAAGTGATGAAAATGATGTTAGGTCTTTTTGGATTTTAGGTGATGATATGCTCTATAATTGAAAACCCCGGTGGAAGAAGGTATTAACTCACTTTTTTGCAAAACAATATGTTCCGTCTTTTAATGTTTCCAAGGATCTGATTTAAAAAAATTTAAAAATAAAAGTTTTTAAATTTAATTTTAATAATTTAAATATCAGATGCTGACTTTTTTCTTATCTAAAACAAAATCAGATACCATGGAAACATTAAAAGAAGGAAAACATTGTTTTTGAAAAAAAGTAAGTTAACACCTTCCACCAGGGGCTTTCAATTCAATTTCGATCGAAACTGAAAATATCTACTTTTTTTGACTAGCGTTTGATCAAAAATCGCAATACAATGCTCGTTGCTGCAAAACTTTTCCGTTTAAATATTTTTCTGATTGACAAACTTTTGTGGAAAGCATAATGGTTATAATGATAAATGTAAATATTTTTTAGTTTTTCGTTGATGAAATTTTCTTGCCATCCGCCCGTTTTCTGGATGTTTTAGATTCTGAGATCCTATAAAATTATTATAAATTATGTTGGTTTCCTTTTTTCCTCTACCGCTGAAAGACAGAAATATCGTCACTTTAGTAAAATTTCACTTTTTTGTTTGTGGTTTATTTCAATAAATTTCTTAGATATAATTTAGTCTTTCTTAAAATGTGCACTCTCTTGGAGTATTATTTGGATTTCTTGTAAGATTCAAAGTTGATCTTAACAAAGTATTCCTTGACTCTTGCCTAAAGATTCTTCATATAGGTGCGCGATTCAAATAGATCCACAAATTCGAAGCAAAATATATTTCGTTACAATGTAGTCGTTCACATATGTGTATGTCTACGTTAGTGTAGCCCTTATTTTTCCACTTTGGAAAAGTTAAGCTCCCACCCCCGGTTATGTTCCAAAAGAAAAGCAAAAAATATTGTGAATTTTTGAATATCGTACCCCAAATCGGATTATTAAAGCAGTGTACTAAGGTAACATATTATACCTTATTTTAAGCTTCTGTATGTTTTCAATACAACCATACCATTTTCAAAGATTTCTGAATTTATAGCCCATACAACTTTATACAAAAAACAAAAAATACCGTTTTCAAGTTTTCTCTATTTGGCTTGAAATGGCTAATGACTTTATACATATGTCTAATGATCTCCAACCTCCATCAAATTTTACACACATAATTTCTCTACAGTTAGATATTATTTAAAACAAAAAAACACGAGGGTACGCAACCGCGAATAATTTTATTGCCTTATTCCAAAAAAATGTTTAAGGGTGGTGCTTGTGAGATCTTTATGGCGTTTGCGGCACAGCACGCCTTAGAGTTATCCGATCAGGGAAAAATTTTGCACACATCAGTTGCTGGACCAAATAAACAAAACTAGTGGGTGGGGGGAGCTTAACTTTTCCAAAGTTGGAAAATAAGGCCCACACATTTTCTAAAAATTAAATTCGTGAAGTGAGTGTCAATCTAAAAAATGTGTTGTTATGGTTTTTATACGATAGTATAAAAAATGGCTTTTAAATTGTTATTAAAAAAATCATTCAGAGTCATTTCGTCAATGCCCGGTTAAAGTGCCTGCTGACTAATCAGTAATTAGTGTTTTCATATCCTCATAGTCCGGTTAGTTTAACAGGATGTACGGCAACTTTGACGAAGTGTATGACTATAGTAGTCAGCACTGTAAGATATCAGCTGTTTACTTTATTATTGTGTTTGTGCGAAGTGTAATATATTCAAATTATGGCGGATACCGTGGGTAGAACTCAGTTGCCGAGGAACATTTACTTGTTGACCTGGTAGAGAACGCAAGTCAATTTTAGACAATCAAATATTTAAATCATAACAAAATGAAAACAAAACAGCTGTTGTAAACAGTTGTCAGCTATTTGAATTTATCGTTCCGATAAACTACTGCCCGGCGTTAGACTTCCTGTTAACTTTATCGGCGCATAAATTTTAAATATACACTGAGAAAATTAAATTCTGCTAATCGGCACTTTATCGTTACGATAAAAGATAACCGGATATTGAAAAAGTGGCCCTTGGTAATTGGTAAAAATATTTTTTTTTAAATAATATAGTGAAGAACGAATTTGTGATACATTTAAAATTTGAGAATCGAAATTTTTTCTGCTTTGTATTTGAATATAAGCTCCCCATACTTATATATTGTTGACATTTTATTTGTAGAATATTTTAAAAATATAATTATAAATTCATCATTTTGAAGAGCAAATGCAAGATTAGGATCTATCTTTAAAGCAAAATATGAAATTACACTTTGAAGTAGTAGAAATGGGCATTTCCACAGATAGTGTCACCCTATGTCACATCACGTCACCCTTGTTATTTGTTTATATTTTAGGACCATGAAGTTCGATTGTTTTCTATTCTTTTACTAAATACAGAATGGAAGAAGATCTATATTTAATAACAGATGAGAAAACAATCAATGAAACTGGCCCTAAAATATAAGCAATTAACGAGGGTGACGTGATGTGACAAAATGTGGACCTTTCTGTGGAAATGCCCATATTTGTTATAAAATTGTGTATCAGCTTAGGATTTCGAAAAATATGCAAAATATATTTAATATTTGTTTACTACAACTACACTTACCTTTTTTCTTGCGTTATTCTCGAAATTGTGATCTAATATTAATGTTTATTTTTCGCTTTTGAAGCGGGGTTTTCTATGTGACATGTCACAAATTATTTCAATTTTATATTCCAGACTCGAAACGCTTGAGTGCGTGCTAGTAGTTAAAGGTTTCTTATTTAAGAAAATATATTCACAACACTATTGTTTAATAAAGGGATCAACGATTTAAAACTATATCCATATAATCAATTTTTATTTATTTTTTCTGACTATATCTAACATTTAGCTTCTGTTTGCTTACAATTAATGCAAAATAATAATAACAATTTGTATATTTTATTAAAATTATAAAATGATTAGCTTCAAATTAAGCCATTCACGACATTTTTGAATTCAAAAAAGAAACCAAAATTACAAATAAAAACGATTACTTACAAATATATACATCCATACAACGTAATCGTTTTAAAAGTGAAAATTCTCTAAGAAAGATGTAATGTTTAGGATATATAACTCTATTTAATATAATTAATTATTTTTTTTATTTATTTAATGTTTCTTTTTGGTTTAATATATTTTTGTTTTATTTTTTAACCGTGTACAAATTTTTTTATATTTGTGGTGTTTTATATTGGTTTTGTAATATTCTAAGTAAATATGTGTAAAATTATTCGAAATAAATACTTGTCATTGTCATAAATTTTAGTTTAAATATTTATTAAATAAATATATTTATGTATGTATTTAGAAGTCCGCATTATTCTAAGTATACATATTTGTCTTTCTCCCACAAAATGTACATATATTATAGTCCTTTTAGTCTGTAAAAAAATAAGAATAAATCAATATATAGCTTTTAATATTTGCCATCAGTTTTAGCACATAAGTTCTGAAATTTTATTGTTTAAGCAGAAAGTTTATTTATTGCAAAAAGCAATATAAAAAATAAAAACAAATATTAGAATATTTTTCAAACAATAATAATCTGTGTTTTTATTAAACATATTTTGATATTAAAAAATTAATTTCACACTACGTTGTTGTTGATCTTACAATAAACAATTTTTTAATTCAAATAGAAATATATTTGTTAGTAGTTATCAGATAGTATGTCAGCAGTACAAATACTATATTCAGTACAAAGTAAGAATATTTAATACAAAGCGTTAAACGATTAAATTATGCATCCAGACGTAAAAAAACATATTTGAATTTCCTGATATTTGATTCGTATCTGCGATGTGTCGGTTAGAATTTGTGCTACAGCTGAGTTAATTATTTAAAATATATTCTACAGTAGCAAGTAGAAACGATATAATTATAAGTAATATACGAGTAATACCCAATTTTAACTGCATTACAATCCGTATTGACAAAAATCACCACAACGTCAAACATGCATTTTTTCTCTCGCAAAATGATACCTCGACCTCTAATTCCAATTTTATGAGTGGAATGTCTTTTGAAGCTGATAATGGATTAAATATTTATTTATTCGTCTATTCAGTCTATGGATAACAAGAATCATTCGAGACTAGCCTCAAATTACCAATGATACTCATCCAGAATTGTCATAATATTATTTGAAGAGAAATAGTTATCTGTCTCTTTAAACGTATTTAAACAATTTAATTCCCCTAATGATATCAAAATAGGTTCATTCATTGAGTGGTTCCTCCGGTGAAGTGGTACATTAAACATTTCATTATTCCGCTAACATCGAGTGGGTATATTGAAATCAATCAACTAAAGAAGAGAGGGACAATCAATAAGTTCACAAATGAGCTTATAGATAAATATAACAGAAATCCTTTTCCTGCTATTAACTAGTGTGTGCAGATGAATAAGTTTACACCTAGCTTCATAAGAAGGCTTAGGTTCATTAAAATGAAGAGAATAAATATTAACTTTTAATTTTTTTTAAATTCTTTTAATTCTTTCAATTCTGTCAATATTAACTATATAATAAGGATTCCACACAACAGCAGCATACTCAAGTTTTGATCTAACAAATGAAGCATATAATATAATGCAAACGGCGAATAAGTTTTTGGAATTATAGAATTAATCTAAGTACAATTCAAATTCTAATTAGGAGTCGAAAACAACATCAATATTGCCCACTTTAAACAATATTTGGTTGTTAATAAAACATTTCTAAACCCATTCAATAAGAAAGATGATGATATTTGGAAACATTTAAGGGAAGATGATTTAAGTTACACCATCTTCACAATAGGTATA
The DNA here is from genome assembly GCA_963931995.1 of Phaonia tiefii. Taxonomy (NCBI): domain Eukaryota; kingdom Metazoa; phylum Arthropoda; class Insecta; order Diptera; family Muscidae; genus Phaonia; species Phaonia tiefii. The sequence continues at coordinate 365,634,658 of OZ008367.1, read as the reverse complement.
AATCCTAAATAAAGGCGGAGCAAATTTCTTTTAGCAGCAAAATTGGATTTTTTTGGTTTTTTTTGCCTGGTAGAGCATTAAATGCGGATTAAAAAAATGCGGAAGTCCATATTTTCCGAAATATAGTCTATCGTTTTCCGAAATATAATCGCGCATAACTCTCCCATTTATTATACGATCCTGATGAAATAAATTTCATAAATCGTTAAATTTATATTCCACCTAGTCGCCCGGATGGGCTCAGGCAAAGGGGGGTTCAAATTCCCTCTGTACCTTAAGTCGATGTGTGACAAAATCAGAAAAATCGCGCGAATTTTTACAAATAATTTTTTTATTTTGGTGTGTTACAACTACAACAAAGGACAACAGAAATAAAAGACAACAACAACAACGACAAAAGACAACAACGAGTTGATTAAACCAAAAAAGTGGGGTTAAAAAACATTTTTAAAATGAGCCCTCAATGGGTTAAAAAACATTTTTTAAATGAGCCCTCAATGGGTTAAGAAAATGAAATATATTTACATATATACAGAGTTATAGTGTTTCACAAGGGCTTTGTATTGAAACATATCTCAAGCAGATTCGATGATAAATACCAGAGATATGACCGATTATATGCTCAAGCTTTAAAGGCCCATATCTCAACAAGTTGGACCTAGCCTTTACCGTTGGTGAAATTTTAGTGCAGATCTGACTTTGCTGCTAAAATAGTTTTTTTGCCGTAAAGGCTGCATGTGCCTCCATGGAGAGCTCGTCTCAATTCACCGCTTCCATTCGACTAACCTGGTGATATGGGGCGTCTACATCCAATAACTTCCAAATCGGAGTCCACATAGTTATGATAATTAAACATTTTTTAGGAACTTGAAAAACTTTTACCGAATAAAACAAAATAATAGAAGTAGAAATGTAAAATGTTCTTCTTCTTCTTGCTTTCATTCACTACTATTGACAACTTTGTTTTTAATAGTTATCGATAAACAGTCGACGTCATCTCAAGACAGTTACAGAATACCAAACCATAGAGTAATCTCAGACTAGTGAGAATATTTGGCTCATCTGACGTTTCCTTTCACACTCTTCGTGATTGCGGTCGGTGTGATAGAGATATGTTTGACGAAAAGTGTTATACACCAGGTGGAATTACAATAACTTCTTGCTTTAATTTTTCATGCCATTTTGGTGAAAAACTGTGAAATTTAAATGTGTTTTAAACTTTTTTATTGACTGTTATTGTTACCATACATTTGTGTTGTATTTAACACAATAATTTTAACACACAAAACGAAATGCCGTTGCTGTTAGTTTGTTCGTTGTTTTGAACCATTGCCTCTATCTGGTATTAGTAAAGCAATTCTTTTCAACATCAAACGTAAATATCACACCAGGCCAAATGTCATAAATTTGGTGGGAGAACTAGTGGGTCTACTATAAGTATTAGTCTATGTACCAAACTAGCGTTGATGTGACGACGATGTTGACACGAAGTCATGTTGACATAAAAACGACATCGACGTCGACTAACGTAATAAGGGCGAATAATGGACCAGGTACACTGCCCTGTGAGACATCAGACGTTGCAACATATGACAACAGCTGTTTTCAAGTGTTTTGCTTTAAGTATTTGGTTTTCACCAGGTCAACAGGTAAATGTTCATCGGTAACTGAGAAGTACTTCCCACGGTGTCTTTTCGGTTGTTTTCCGCCATAATTTCAACAAATTACACCTTACACAAAAACAATAATAAAGTAAACAGCTGATATCTTACAGTGCTGGCAACTATAGTCATACATTTCGTCAGAATTGCCAGCGTAAAACATCTAACATCCTTTTAAATGAGAGTATGATAAATTAAAGTACCGATTAGCGGAACCTTTAACCGGACATTGACAAAATGACCCTTTGACAATTTCCTGAGGGGAATTGAATGTACTACTATATCGAAACCTTTACAAACATCAAGACAAATAGTAAGCGTGTGGTAGATGTAGACAAAATCTTGAGCTTCTTGGAGCAATCTAAATGGTTCTCCGATAGGGCTAGGGCTTCATCTCGTTGGCCCATTGTATCACCCTGGACTAATAAGTGTGAGTCGTTCGTCGACTATCAGCAACACAAAACCTAACCAATTTATAAAACAATATCTGGTTATTGTTGGAATGTAGTTCTATTACAAATTTATGTTTTGTTTATTCAAATTTGTTTTGAAATTCATAAACGTATGCTGTCCGTTAGAATGTTTAATAAACATTTTGGCCCAAAAACAAATAAATGAAAATGATTAAACAGAATGAATCAAAGTGTTAAAACAAACAATATATTATATAAGAGGTTCTCGCAAATTTATATTTTTCGACCCCCATAGAGCCGACGAAATTGTTGCAACGATTCCCAAAGTGTGATGGACTATACATATGTACATACATAGTTTATTTCCACTCATACAAAATGTTCCTTAAACACGATAGTTATGCTATAAAGAGCACTCATGTTAAGAAAGTGAATCCTAAATAAATTGAACTTAGTCCACGTTTTGGAGAAGGATTTTATATCAATTAAAAATATAATATTATTTTGAACATTATTTTAATGAAACCCTTTACACCTGTGTTGTGAGCGCTACAGTTTAAGTACTACTGATCTTGTGCTTCACAAAATACACAATTCGAGAAAAATATATTTTTGCTAAATGTGTTAACATTAAAGTGAATACTATTCCGCAATTCGAAAATTTCCACGTAGTATTGCAGTTTTATTGTTCGGAAATATTTTCCACATTTTAAGAGGAAATTTAGCATATGTTAATTTATTGGATTTAAACGTGATATTTTGTATTTTTCGGTTATTATGAAATTGTTACATTGACTCAGCTGTTTTCTTAGAAAAAATTCATTAACACTATAAAATTTGCATTGCTTTACATATGAACGAGTCTCTGTTCGTTTAAACTACACGCTGAAAAATAACGGCCCCAGCAACATATTGCAGGAACCATGTACATGTTTGCAGGCATTAAGATCGTGAATTGAAGATCTGCAACTTTTTGTTTTTTTATTGTGACAGTAGGGGTTTTAGCAGTTTTCAACAAACAAAGCTTGGGCCACAAACATGTTATATTGAATAGCAAACACAATGTGTTTGGACACAAGTATACTATATTTGCGACAAACTACAAGCACGTTATATTTGCATCTTTTATAAAAAGGCGTTCGTTTAGCCCAAAAGCTTGCAGCGAGATGCAACAGTTCAATAACTTATAGAAATCTTATGAGTTTTTACTGGACACATTTGCATAAGGAAGAATTTGCAAGAATGAATAATATTGTTACGAAAAATTGCATTCCACTTAGGTTAAATATTCCTAAGGCATGCTCAGCTCAGGACTCCTGAAAATATGAGCAGTCAAATATATACACTTTATTCGGTTTATATTCGGAAGCCTCTGTTTTACTCGACCCTCTTTCGGTTAGTCGTGAATACTCAATGAGCGGCCCCGATCAGAGCAATTGTTGCAAACTCCGAAAGATAAACTGAGACACTGAGCTTATCTAGATCTGAGACCATAGATATAGCATTGGTTCTACTCAAACTGAATCCCCTAATTTCGGAGTTTTGTGCGAACCATGCTCATCGAAATTGTCGGTTCGCAGTCAGGGGTTACCGCAGACTGTGTTCCCTGCTCCCCGCACTTGCGAGAAATACAAACAAAAAGAAAGCTAAAACTTACTTGCACAACTACGGACACGGAAAACGGTACGACGACTTCGAACACATCGGGATCGAAACTTGCGCCTGACAATACGCCAGGTGATCCAACTTCTTTCCAGGCGGCTGTACTACCTGGTACTTCTGTTCCTGATGGTATGAACAGGTACAGTCTCAAGGATCTTTGAGAGTTTGGGCTGACCCCGCGACGCTGAACGATTTATAAACAGAGTCAACCTTTAACCTTTGCTGAACAACAGGATACTTCCACTTCCAAAGTACAGCAGTGTGGTAAGAGGTTGCGTTCGCCTGATGAATCGCTGGTTTCCAAAATAACCCAACTCATCAGTGGAAACTCTGGTCCAAGGTCCTTTACTGACGTGGCTACGGACAGCTTGGTACTGGCCGTCATCAACAGAGGAAATTAAAACTGCAACATGTCTAAGGATAAGAGGAGTGCCGTGGAGAACGGACTGCCCTCGGTATACCGCAATGTTCTCAAGGAGTTGACGGGTCCATCTCCCGACTGTGACGACGCAGGCTAGTATCACGGCCACATGAAATTAAGCGATCTATTGAGTGCATTCGCTGCACTCTGAGGAAAATAGGTGAAATCTAGTCAACACTGAATGTTGTCCAAAAATGTGGCATCCCGTCTCTGACCAGGGCCAACGCAATGATTTCGGCAACACAATCCGATACGGATTCGATCATAACGCGGCTACAAGACTGCAATCCCGGCCTTACAAGCAAAAACTGGAAGGTCCTTCGATTGGATAATGTAGATGTGGATCGCATGCCTCATCTCGTCAAGTTAGGAGGCTGAGTCTCATTCGGATTCAGTAGGACCAAACTTAGAGTCTATAAGAGCGATAAAGTAGACAACACGAAAGATAGTCCACCAGATAACCCTGGTGAAGTATACGTAGAAGAACCTGCCCTATCGCAAGTATCTGAGATGCATCTGGAGGATAGTAGCGTTTCTTCCTCTTAATCTCGCGACTGGATGAGTCACTTGAAGATACATTTCTTGGCGACACCGATGCCGAGGCGAATATAACGGTGGTGGCGAGACCTGATCATGATATGGATTATGCAGATTAACATCCACCACTCTAAAAGTGCTCCTAAGGAATAGCTCTGGTCTTAACCCAGGAATTATGGGTGAGTGGGTATATGGTTCTTTGTCTTAGGACGCCTGGGTTATGCAACTTACTTATACTTGCATACTTGCCAGGAGCAATCTTAATAGTTGTGAAGATGTAGCAGCAGCCAGCCTGGAGTTAGGCAACTCCCACTATTGATTGACCTCAGTATATATGACACATGACACTGAAGCGCCACCCGGAGCATTAAAACCACTAGCGAAAGCGAAAAAAAAACAGGAAAAGGACGTGATATTGTGCATCCTTGTCAGTGTACATCAGCACATGTCGGGAAGCACTGACATCAACGAAAGAGGTCAGTTACTTATTAAATATATATATAAGTATTATGTGTAGTAATAGAGGGTACGAACCTGCCTCTATTACTAGGGATAGACAAGAGGTGTTGGATGTCACACTTGTCTTTGAGACAAGGAGTCTGATTAGACTGAGAAAGTGCTGTAGAAAGCTCTTTAATAGGCCAAAGTTCATAAGGGCACAATAGGACTGGGATAAATATAAAGGAACACTTAAGCAGTGCAAAAGAGAAAGGCTAAAAATAAAATTTTCGGCAGCAATGTGGAAAGCCCTTCCGATGTCTTCAAACATTTCATGTCACCAGGCTCTGGAGTTTGACAGCAATATTAGATTTTTTGTCCACAACCTTCTTACATAGAGACGAATTTCGGCTAGCGTAGGGTCAACGAACTCCTGTAGATTTATCAACAGAGCAATGCTTCAGTCTCCTTTACCATGGAATCTCTCCATGAACAGTATTCTGCTATCTCTGGAAAAGATGGGTGTTGATGCTACTGCCTACGCAGATGATGTGGCAATAGCGGTTAGAGGGAAGTTTCCAAGTGCTCTTAGTACCAAGTACACACAACCAAGACAGAACTGGTTCTTTTCAGCAGGACGTTTAAAGCACCATCCGTTGTACCTGTCTCGTTAGATGATATTGAAATTCCGTTTTCTGAAAGCGCAAAATACTTTGCTATTTTACTCGCCAGGAAGTTAAACTTCAAACCCAACATTCGGCTACTTCTGTTAGACTTAGGAAATTTTCACCTAGATCAGAAAATGGCTTTGGATACAGTGTCATGTCTGACCTTCCAGGTATTGTTGATTACAATTTGACCGAACCACTCTTTGACTAGAAGTACTACACTCTTATACTTTATAGATTAGATTGGAATGGTCGTATCCCTGGACATACGAGATTCATCCACTTCCATTCTTTACTTACTTTTATTGACTATATTACAACCTCATGAGGCCAGACGGTCTTACACATATTAATTAAACAAACAAATTTCAACATATTCTTTCAACTGGCTCTATCCTTCGCCTTTTCTCGCCAGTTGGTAACACCAAGGATACGGAGGGATTCTTCTGCCTTTCCAGCGGAGTCTTGGTCGTCCTCTTTTCCTGCTTCCATCGGGTACGTTATCAAAAATCTTTCGCGCTGGCTCATCTTCATCCATTCTGATAACATGGCCTAGCCAACGCAATTGGCACACTTTGATTCGTCTAGCTATGTCCACGTCAGAATAGAGATTATATAGCTCTGCGTTCCAGCGACGTCGGTACTCGCCGTTTTCCCTAACAGGACCATATATTTTACGGAGAATTTTTCTCTCGAAAACTCCCAGGTGTTTTTCAGAGCCATATGTCAAGACAGGTAAAATGAGAGTCTGATATAGCTGGACTTTTGAGCGTCGAGAGAGGGCTTTGTTCCTAAACTGCTTGCTGAGCCCAAAATAACATCTATTTGCAAGCACAATTCTCCTATCTATCTCCAGGCTGACGTTGTTTTCCTTGTTCACGGCGGATCCAAGGTAGACAAATTCATCTACCACTTCAAAATTAAATCGGTTGTCAACGTTCAAGTGCGGACCAAGTCGAGAGGTTTCTCTAGTCGTTGACACCATCAATTTTCTCTTGCCCTCATTAACAGCAAGACCCACCTTCGCTGATTCCTTTTCGATTCTAGAAAATACTGCAGTAATCTCTCGCAAATTTCGCCCAATGATGTCTATGTCGTCAGCATACGCCAGCAACATATGGCTTTTCGTGTTAATGGTCTTGTTCGTATTTACTGCAGCCTTTCTCATTATTATCTCCATTAATATGTTGAAGACAGTCTCGATCTGACAGTTGCCCCGTGAGCATCGTTTTCTCTCGTCTCTCTGTGTTTTTGATCTAAGGCTTTCTCAAATCGTCTAACGGTTTTTTTCACATCTTTGGTGTTTTTATTTTTCTTCATACCTTTTCCATTAAAAACTAATTCAATTAAACTTACTGAATAAATAGTTTATATTATTAATTTAATACTTGGGTCCCTTCTAGAGATAATACAAGAAAGAAAGCTGCAAACAAACGCAGTAGAATCGATCATGACGCATTTCCTCTGCTAAAACGGGATCGTACCAATTACGATCACTTGCCCAGATTCATCGTTGCAACCACCATCGCCATAAATAAGGAAACTGAAGTCAAACCTCTGGCAGCGTACAACATATTCCAAATTGGAAGAGGCCTTAAACATATTTGCCGCAACCATGGAGAAATCACAGAATTGAAAAGCGGCGACTTATTGATAAAAACAAATAACCTTGCTGATGCTCAGAAATTTCTAAATGCAAAATATGTGGATAACGTACCGGTAAAGTTTTCATTGCATAAAGCTCTTAACCAATCGTATGGAAAAATTTTCGACAGAAAATTAATAAATGTTCCTGAAAGTGATATATTAGAAGAACTAAAAAAAGATTACCGCATCGCTGAAGTAAGGAAAATAATGAAAAGAGAAAAAGGAAATTTAGTGGCCACAGGCGCAGTTATAATAACGTTTGACGATATTCATCCACCGCAATACTTGGGGCTCGGTTGGAAGACGGCTTTTGTCAGCGAATATATACCAAATCCACTAAGATGCAAGAACTGCCAGCTTTTGGGACACACCAACAAAAAATGCAAGCGAATACAGTTATGTGCGGAATGTGCAAAAGTCGTACCTCATGAAACTTGCATCGGAAAATCCTGTATAAATTGCGACACAGAAGGACACACGTCTTACGACAACAACTGCCCTAGTTTTCTCAAACATAAATCTATCAACAAAATCAAAATTAAGCACCGCTGCTCAGTCAGAGACGCCTGGGAGATATTTAATAAGGACCCATCATCACATCTTATTGGACCAGTCTCAAAAAAAACTTTTGCAAATGTTCTAAGTGATACTATAGAGAAATCAAAGCCAGCTACAAGGAACATACTTCAAAATATGGAAAGTTCTACCGCAGAAAAACAAACAACTTCGAGTCAAGTAATTACATCCACTCCTCACACACCCGTTATACGAAAACAAACAACTTCGGACCATTTATCATTAAATAACAAAACCACCACCACAACAGTTATAGCACCAAAAACTGATCAACAAAACACAGATAACAACAACGCAACTAACATCGAAGCTTCTACAGCGAACAACAACAAAATTAATTTCTCTCACCAATCATACACAAGCATCATCTCTTCAACTACTGCACTCAACAGTCCCGAATGTGAGGAACAGACAAACACCCCAATAACATCAGAAATCGAAGATATAGACGAAGAAATGTCTCCCTGCTCTCAGGCATTTAAAAAATTCCCAGAACTCAATGTCATCATCACACCTGAAACTTACAGAAGAACGAATCCTAAAACTTCAAACACCTTAACTTAATTCATTATACATATATATTTTTCTCTTGCTTCTTTCTTCTATTATTTTTTGTTTTTCCTTTCTTTTTAAGATGATCTCTAATCTTAACATTACATTACTGCAGTGGAACATACAGGGTTATTTGAATAACAAATACGCCCTTGAACTTCTGGCTTCATTACACAGACCCAATATAATAGCTCTGCAAGAGACGCACATAACTGATTTAAGTCGACATCTATTACACCTTCCTGGTTACCAGGTTTTCCATCACAACAAAAATTATTCGTATGCCTAAGCGGGCGTGGCTATTTTTGTTGACAACAACTTGAACGTCATTGATCACACTATCTCTTCTGGGGACTTTCTCTTTCAATCAGTTACGGTTGACTGCGGCAAGTCTCTTTCCATACATAACGCATACCAGGAATGTGGTCTTGTACTGGACGCTGATATGATCAATCATATTAGAGTTACAAGAACTGGCCATCATATCTTTGTAGGTGATATTAATGCTCAAAATACATTGTGGGGTTCTACATATGTTTCGCGTGAGGGTGAGCTATGGGAAGATTTCGCAAATACCAGAAATTTAGTAATCTTAAACGATGGCACTCCGACTCTGCTGAATACACGTCGTACCTTAACCTGCGTAGACGTTTCCATGTGCGACGCTGATTTGGCTCCTTTTCTTTCGTGGACTGTGCTGGATTCGGCCGACACGGTAGATCATTTTCCAATACGGATCTCGAATGACATTTCGACTCAGTGTAAAATATTCAGACCACGTTTCCTGGATGACAAAGATAACTGGCATCTATTCCAATCCAAAGTTACCACCTATAATGACCAATATTTCGAATCGGATAACGTGAATAAAGAAGCTGCGCAAATTAAACGATTACTCAGAAGGGCTGCAAATGAGTCTATACCTCTAAGCCGAAAACCAAGAAAGGGATACAGACCAGTCTGGTTTAATAGTCATATAGCAAAACTCATAGGACTTAGGCGAAAAGCGTGGAAAACTCTTAAACGTGTTAGGAACCAATTAAATTTTATTAACTACAAAAGGGCCTGTGCAAAGGTGAAAAGGGAGTGTAAATTGGCAAAAAGACGAACATGGACATTATTTCTAAATTCATTTGATCCTTTTCTCGATGTTCGGGTTCTATGGCAAAAAATTACCAAATTGAGAACTTCAAGACCAAGGTCATTCTCTTCTATTTCCATAATAGATAATATTATTACGCACCCTTGTAAAATTGCCGGAGAATTCGCTCTTTTTTGGAGTTCTTTGAGTTCCGATAATTCATTTGACTCAACAATAATTGCCACCAAACGAGAACTGAATCTTGACAACCTAGTTTTATACGCTAGCAACTTTGCTGGCATCATAGCTGAAATAGACGTTACTGAGCTTGAAGATACTCTTGGAACTCTGAAAGGTTCTACCCCTTCGCTGGACAAGCTTACGTACTCAATGGTGAAAAATGCACCGTTGTGTTTTAAACAAAGACTTTGCCGCTTGTATACTATGATTTTGCAATTCAATATTTTTCCGCATGATTGGAAATCGGCTGTGTTATCACCGATACCTAAGCCGGGTAAAAATCAAAATCGCCTAGAGGGGTATAGACCAATATCTTTACTGTCAGTGATTTCCAAAGTCCTGGAGAAAATACTGTCCAAACGCTTCTATAGGTTAGCTTTACAAAAATTTTCTTCGAAACAGCATGCATTTTTACCTAAACACGGAGTTCACACCCTTTGTCACCAACTAGAGCAAACGCTTCGATTAAACCTGGCTTCTGGCAAACATAGCGTGATTTTATCTGAGGATCTAGAGAAGGCATTCGATGGTGTCATCTCTACGCAGATCATAATTGAACTAATTGATTGGGGAATGCCAGCACCGCTTTTAAAACTTATTTTATCATTTCTCTCGAACCGGCGGATAATTGCCAAAGTCGATGGCCATTTGTCTGCATCCTTTCCATTGGATAACGGCATACCTCAGGGGTCGCCACTTTCGGTGGTTCTGTACAATATATATGCAAACTCTCTATACAGGGCAATCGAAAATACACAGAGGATCGATTTCATAGGAATATACGCTGATAACATCTTCGCCGTATCATCGGGGAGCACTGCTCAAGTGGAATTCAGTCTTAACGAGCTCAATGACAAAATCCAGGGATGGGCTGCACAATCAGGTGCTGTCATCCCGGTCAACAAAGCAGAACTTCTACATATATGCCGTAAACATAAATGTACATGTCAGAAAATCGCCCTTGGAAACGTGCAAATTGATGTAAAGATTCATTTGAGGATATTGGGGATAATTTTCTCCAAAGGGCTCAGATGCAATGCTCATATCAACAATCTTATTGCGAAAATAAAGAATATTAATAACTTACTCCGCTTAATCTGCTCTAAAAATAAAGGCCCTCATATCGACACAGCAATTGAAATATGCAGATCTCTGGTCACTGGCACTCTTGCTCATGGAGTTACAATATACGGTTGGACCTCGAAAACCAACATCTCCAAGATAAATGTGGTGATAAACAAAAGCTATAGAACGGCCACAGGCCTTCTTACTGCTACGCCAATTGACTCTTTAAGAGTTGAAGGTGTGTTTGAAAGTTTCGAGAATATTGTTGAAAGGCATTCAATGAAACTGGCATCTAGATCCTTGACCATACCCTCAGAAGGACTGCATTCTCTTTTCTGGGAAAATTTAAACTTAGGAAATAGATCCCCCCCTTCGGCAATAGTAAAAATTCTAAACTTATTTGGGAAATTTGGTATTACTATACCATCTAAACCGACAAATCTTTCAACACCTCCTATGTCTATAGATTTTGATATGAGTCTCAGCACGTATGCAAAGCAATTCACAGGATCTACATGTTTTAAGGCCATGAGAGCCCGAAAGATTGAAACATTTCAACCCGAACTTATTCTATTCACAGATGGCTCATTTGATGGAATACTAACATCATTTGCTGTGACTAGACAGAATTCGCACACGGGTTTTGAGACCATTATCGCAAGCAGACTGCCTGATTTCACAGGCATTTTCACAGCGGAGTTAGCAGCAATAGGTAGTGCCATAAAATATGGTTCCGAACGGAAATCCAAGACGCTCATCTGTACTGACAGTCTGAGTTCACTTAAGGCAATTATGAACAATAAGGGGAATGTTTTTCGTACCCTACTTCTGCCACACCAATCGGCTAATATAACTCTACTTTGGATACCGGCTCATATTGGCATTCCTGGTAATGAATTTGCGGACGCGGCGGCCAAAAGTGCACTTAACTGCTCTGCCATCTCAGATCCACCCTGCTATCCAGGGGCAATTTTCATCCCTTACAGTGCTAAAAATAGGGAGAAAGACCTCTCCCTTTTTATTCAGAGTAATGTATTTCTGAAAGAGGTATGTCCAACAGGTAACAGGAAAAAGTACAACCCTCAATTAAGCAGGTCTGACTGCATTTTGTTAGCGCGCCTAAGAGTGAATAAGGCTCTTTTTAACACAAGTCATTATTACAATAGAACGGAAATTTTAAAATGTAATTTTTGCGGTACTGCCATATCTGTTCGTCACATCCTTTCTGAATGTGCGGCTTCTAAAGTGAATGAACCAATTTCTGATATACTTGATAACACAAAGGCGGTCATGATACCAGGATACATGGCATTAGCGATGTCTAGACTAGAGACCATTTTTCTTTATTTACTATTTTTCACTTTTTCATTATCTACTATCTTTAAACTTCTAAGTACATAGCTAATTTGTATTATTTCTGAAAATTTTATTTAAATTTGTAATATTCCAGACAACAATAGAATTTAAGATACTTATTTGCGATACATTCATTTGTTAGCACATATCATTTTTGATTTCTCAAAGGGTGCATAAGGTCTAAGTTACCAGGCGCCTTTCTCTTTAATATATTTTATAAATTAATTTTGTAAAATATATATGAAATAAATAAATAAAATAAATAAATATGTTGAAGAGATTGCACGAAAGTGTGTCGCCTTGTCTAAGTCCTCGCTTGGTACAGAATGGTTCACTGAGGTCTTTCCCCACTTTCACTGCTGATTTGGTGTTGGTCAGCGTCATTCTACAGAGGCGGATCAGTTTCGCCGGAATACCAAGTTCAGACATAGCTTCGTACAGTTTTCCCCGTATGGGGCTATCGAAAGCAGCTTTGTAATCGACAAAAAGGTGGTATGTATCGATTTGCTTTTCGTGGGTTGATGCATGTGGGCTATCAGTCCTTCGCCACCTGCCTTAAAAAGTTCAGCGGGTAGGCCATCCGCACCAGCGGCTTTATTATTCTTCAGGCGGGAGATCGCCATTCTAATCTCGTCTTGGTTGGGGGGGATACAATCTATACTATCTTCCACTATCATTACCTCCTGATCTTTAGTGGAAGAATCTGATTGGAGTAGTGCTGAAAAGTCACCAGATTCCCATTCTCGTCCTTGAAGGAGGGCAGCCCATTATTAGGCCCGTTGGTCGATCTTCTTACCCTCTGGAAAAACTTTCGCGATTCACCATTCATCTTACACATTTCGGTTCTTTCACTCTCTCTCTGCTCCTACTGCCATTTTTTTCGCCTAAATAGTTGGTTTTCCTCCCTTCTCAGCCTCTTGTACCGCTCACTCGCAGCACTTCCATACATATGGTTCAAAACTTGACGATAAAGTAGGCTTTGGTGTCTTTGCCCAATCTACAAGGCAGAAATCTTAGCTATTAGGGAAGTAGCGAAATGACTGAGAAGTAATGTTTTGACTAAAGTCGGAATCAATAGTTTCTCTGGTAGTCAATTTGCCACTAAGTCCCTGGAAACTGTCTTCCTGAATTCGAGAACTGCCGTCGACTGCCGTAGATATCTGAATGATTTTTAATATTCCCATGATTTAGGTACCGGGCCACAGGGACATATCAGGGAACTGCAAAATATATAATCTTGCTAGACTGGGGAGTACCTTACATGCTCCAGGGGAAGTAGCAATTTGAAAGCTCTTCTTGAGAAATTGTGCCCTTATGGCAACTAACGGTAGGTGGTCACTAGTAGTGAACATTTCAAGCTAATATGGCTTCGCCTAAACTTGGAACCCACCAACGTCCGGCTGTCGTTATCGATACCGGACGTCTCAGCTACAGTGTCTGTCATAACGGGTCACTCTATCATTGCACGGCACGCAGAGAGACTAAAAGCCTTGAGTAATGACATTTGCAGAAGCTATGGTGACGAAGAGGTTAAGTTAATAGAACAGCTTCTGTGCCTGTGCCCTACTTTTCCAGAAGGTGGCAGGCAATACTAGGCTTACATTTCTTTGAGAAGTTAGCCAAATCTGGCTGATGTTAGCATCCACCAACTCTTGACCTTTTTAAACCTATTAAACTGGTTCAACGGGAGAGACTAGGGAAATCCCATCATTTTCTTCTGTCACTGCGCCATCACAATTTACTACCCGGTCTAAGTGAGCCTGACATACTGGCTGCCACTCTAACCTAATCTAGGTTAAACATTTAAATGTCAACGGTTCTTCCAACAGTTTTGTCAAGTTAATGAAATGTAATAATTATGGTAAGTTTGTGTCTTTAAGTCATGTGAGGTAATAAGTATGTATTTTTTTAATATATTAGTTTATTGATCAAATACCTTTTTTGTTTCTTTCAAAGTTCAAATTGTCAGCTGTTCACAACCTGAGCTCCAAATTGTTGTAAATTTAAACGCGGATATTGATAAATCGTTTGCTGCTAAGGGATATACGTTGATCGCCTTTCTTGACTAATCAATAATAATATTACTCCTAATTCGATAGCATTTGCGCTATCGGCCCTTAAGGTGAAAGTGGGTCTTATGGGGTGTGTATACCAAATGCTCACCAGGAGACGTGTCACAGCCGAATTCGGCACCGCGACCTCTACGACGTTTGTTAACAGAGTCATACCTCAGGGAATGGTCTTGTCTCCGCTTCTATGAAACTTTGGGATGATGGGATAATGGTCACTCTCGAAAATGCGGGCGCAATAGCTTACTGATTCTGGGCAGATGGGCGGGTGAAAATGGGCTAGGTTATACCTTTTTACCCGAAGGTATACCTACCTACGTACCGTGGAACCTATCACCTTGAATGATTCAGAAATTAAGCTTACAGAGTGTATCAAATAACTGTGCGTTATTTTAAACAGCAAGCTTAGTTTCATACTCAACATAGTGGATCTATACAGCGGGGTGGTGAGGCCGAAATGCTCTATGGGGTTATCGTGTGTTGGCAGGTGCTTGAGAAACCTACCTATTGTGCACTACTGACTAGAGTTCAGAGAGAAGCGATGATGTGCACCACGGGTGCTCTGCGCACCACAGTCTGCGCACCCAATAGGTTTTGGGGGCAATGTCTTCTCTGACAGGCAGGCATCCATCAAGTCCCTGGAATAAGTATTCCTGTATTCAACATCTATCCAGGACTGCCACAGATCTCTTGCCGAGATGGCCCACAGGGACATTCCCGGGATCAGCAGAGCGGGGAACAGCCGTCAAAAATAAGTCGAAACATGAGTGAGGAACAAAACTCGTGTGTTCTAACTGGTTTAAAAAAATCGAGTTTGACGAGTAGATACAGTAACCGCTTTTAGGAACCGCGTTCAATATCCGGTTTCACGACACGGTTTCCGAAAAATTTGACAGATTTCATGGTTTTGGTTTTTGACACCAAATTAACCTAGACTACGTTTTTATTTATTTTTGTAGCATTTCTCATAACGTACGGCATGCATTTTTAATTCTTTTAAAAAAATTGTAAAAAGTCATATCCCTAATCCACACTTGTCGCATAGTCTAAATAGATTTTGACGATTGCATATTCGTGATGTACACATGATGTTCATTGGGAACAATTTGAAAAGTTATGGAATGTGATTTCTGTGGATAATTTATATAAACTATTTAAGGGTAATTCTAAAAATGGTAATTCATCCAAAATCTAAATACTGTTCATTGCATTTCTTTTTCGAATTAAATTTTGAAAACAATTAATATACATACATACATATTAAACATTTCCTTGTTTCCAAGAAATGTATGTGATTTAGTAAGCTAATTGCAAATTTGAATTATAGACAAAATCAATTGAAAATTCCCAGCTATTGTGGTGACTAAACAAAACGTGTGAACATTTGTAAAATTTGAATTTAACGATGGTTGGTTTCTTTCTTATAATCGAATATAACCATTTGTGGAATGCATAGTACATTATTTTAACACTTCAATGTATTAATATTCAGGTCACTCATTAAAAAATCGAATGTCTTATGTCTAATAAACGTCAACTTTTTTAATAGATTTGAAAAGACGTTGGGTGTTTGTTATTATATATTGCACAGTGTTTTGATATTGCGTTATTTTTTGTAATCAAATGTTATGGAATTGATTTTCATTTTCTTATTATCTATTTAGATGGATGCAATGATTTCGATCGTGTCAGCATTTATTTTTATATACCACTCCAAAACAAATGACTGATTAACACAATAATCACTTGGCCGACATCAATCTACATCCTGTATGTAAAATGTGTCAACTATTGCGGAACTTCGCACAGTGAATCGTTCCATGGAAAAAGATCGAAAAATTTAAACATTAGCAAAGCTATTAAAATATACTTATACATACATTAAAGCAGAGGCAAGACTCTGGAGATTTACAATATGCATCAGTTTCGAAGTTAAGCCTTTTCATAGAAATTTAATAATTTCTGATATGGCTTCGGCGGAAAAAGCTTTACAAACCAAGAATGTCAGATAGGTTTACGATTCAAAGGCAGATTTATTTAAAATCGAATGCCCTATAATGAAGGTGGGCTTAGAACTGAAATTTGCCGGCTTAGGGATGAGTTGGAAAGGTGGCCATAGCATACTTTGTCCTGTATATGCACTTACTATCGTGGAATATGGCTTTTATTCATTACGAGCATAATATGCGAAAGACTAAACCCATTTTTTGCAGACCTTAACAGTGTGGCTTTAAACCCGGAAAATCAATCTCCGACCAGATATTCACTTTACGACAAATCCTGGAGAAACCCCACGAACAAAAAATCGACACCTACCATCACTTTGTAGATATAAGGCTGCAAACTATAGCCCGATAGGGGGAACATTTTATGACGCAATGTCGGAGTTTGGTACTCCTGCTAAGTTGACACGCCTTTGTGTTACTGAACCCTTTAGTACAAAGCGAGGCCTCACGCAGGTCGACTCCCTAGCGAACGATCTCTTCAAGATTTTAATAGAGGTCATTATGAGAAAAGCTGCAGTAAACACGAATAAAACTATTAGCAGCAAAAATCAAATGTTGCTCGCGCATGCTGATGATTTAGACATTATTGGGAAGAAGATTTAGAAGGAATCAGTAAAAGCGGATTTGACAGTCAATGAGGACAAGACAGAATTAATCAGGTCGATTCCTAAATACTCGCTTCACTTCGACGAAGGCAACGTTTCACTTTCGACGCTCTGTTTTCGATGCATTCTTGCCATCACAAATTAAATCAGCTGTAGGTTTAATCAGCTGATTGGGAACATTATGCGCCATTAACAAAAAATTGTAAACAAAACTGATAACTCGGGAAATCTACGGAGTGTCCTTAAAAACTTAAGAAACAACACGATGGAAATATTTTCAATGAATGACATCAGGTATATTTGTAAAAAATTATAGAGATCCTTTTTAATCCCAAAAACAATTCAGAAAAATTTTAGGATTAACAAGGCCTTAAAATATATTTTGTCGGAATTGGAAGACAAATCAAATCGGAAATACGACTGGGAGGCTTACGGCCTCTTAAATTATTAAATGAATTTTTGATGTTTCTAAGATCAAGATTAACGGTAAACGCGCGGATATTGGCGTCGAACGAAAATTACATATAAATTAGTGACACGAGTATTTTAGAATACATATGATGTGGAAGAAAACACATGTTTCTGTTTGAACATCTCTAAAAACATATGTTTTCCAGCAATCACATCACCAATGTATTATAGAGTAGCAAAAAGTGAATGATGCGCGTATTGATGGTGAAGGCGACTATAGGAATCGACCTGAATGTTTTCGGCAAGCAGAACATTGTGAACGTTGATAACAGTTAGTATTTCAATGTAGTGGACGAATTCATTTACCTCGGATCTGCCGTAAGCAAAAAAAATACCATCAGCCTAGAAATCAAAAAAAGAATTGTGCCGGAAAAATAGTGTTATTTCGGGCTCAGCAAACAAATCAGAGATAACACCCTCTCTCGGAAAACAAAGGTCCAAATCTATCCGACTCTTATACAACCTGTTTTACTTTATGACGCAGAATCCGGAGTTATTTAGAAAAATACTCCGAAAAATGTCTGAGCCTATTGTGGAGAGCGCTGAGTATCGACGAGTAACCACGAGATGTTCTGACATGGACGTAGTAAAACGAATCAAAATAAAGTGATTACGCTGGCTGGGTCATGCCACTAGAATGGATCAGAATGAACCAGCGCAAAAAGTATTCGAAGACGTAAAATGTAACCACCAATACAACGACAAGGTGTTACCAACTAGGAGAGTTGGTCAGTGAGTCCACTAATTAGAAAACACGTAGGGCTTTCACAGTTTGTATGATGGTATGGAAAACTGTAACTAAGACAATTTTGACAACAATTGGAGAAGACCTGGGTCCTAAATCTTAAACGTTAAGATGGCTTGAACACCGAAGCAAAAGAAGCCGGTGTCAAGTCGTTGAAGCCAAGCCGACTTTTTAAGTAACTGTTTTTTAGATCGGCAGACATGTGCTTGACGTGGTTTACTATTAGACATTATAAGAAGGATATATCGATTTGTTACTAATCGTAGCCCTGGGATCGTTTGCCTATCAAAGTCAGAGAATAACCTCATAGGTCGGCATCGTAGAAGTTTTCCTTTTCGTCGCGGTAAAATCATAATTTTTGTTTAAAGATCTAACGGGTGATTTTTCGTGCTATTTGGTTTTCAGTGTTAAGTTTTTGCCAGTTCACGTGTGACTCATTTTTGGCCTTAGAGAAGCTGGAAGAAAATCAACTTATCTTTTTGATCGAAAAATTGTCTTCAGTGACGAGGCTCATTTTTGGCTCAATGGGTGCGTCAATAAACAGAATTACCGACTTTGGTCTGAAGAGCAGCCAGAGGTTGTTCAACAGCTGCACCCTGAACAATGCACTGTTTGGTGCGGTTTATAGGACGGCAGCATCATCGAATCATATGTTTTCAAACACGATGATGGTCGCAATGTTACGGTCAATGGAGCAAGGTACCGTTCGATGATCACGGAATTTTGTTTTGCCCAAAATGGATGAATTGGACGGTGCTACGTGCTACCCCAGCAGCATAAAGAGGTGGCTTGCATGCCTCCTAGCAGGCCTATTAAAGAAGACAGATGCCCCACCCTACAAATGCAATGTTTATTTCAAATTAGCATAGGGCGCCATAGGAACCGGGGGCCTGCACATTTTCCTTCTCTTGACAGGCCTGCTCCCTCGTGTGCAGGGATAAGGCCTCGTAGAAGGGCTTCCCTTTCAGGCCTTCTGGTAAGCCTGGTAAGGGAAGGCTTTCTAAAAGGACTGCTAAGGAATGTCTGCTAGGAGGCCTGCAAAAGTGAATTTTTAGAAAAACTCTGGAAAAAATAAAAATATATGTATGGGAGAATAATTTCCATATTTATAATGTTCACACATTTTTATGTCTCCTAGCTAAATTATAAACACTATCTCCGATTATTATACCTTTTTCTTAATCTGCAGCCTCAGGATTCCAACACACGACCTCAGCACTAGCTGCCGAATGTGTTACCTACTCGGCTACTGCATGTTGGGAATTATTTAAGACAAATGGCGAACATATAGAAAGACGCGTTATCACAAACAACAGCATCCCTCTTGCTCTATCTTAGCAGGCCTGCCCACAGGCCAGCTTGGAGAAGGGAAGTGTGCAAGCCAATGGGCATCCGTTCTGCCTTCTACTAGTATGCCTGCCAGCAGGTCTGCTTAAAGAAGCTAAGTGTGCATGTGTATGGGATATCTTCGGAGGTACAGAGTGGGCTTCCTGATAGGCCTGTATTTGGAAGGGCAAGCATGTCCATCGGATCTTATTGTACCTTTAGATGCGGCCTCTTTTCAGGCCTCCTTCAAGAAGCGGAATGTGAATGTGTACCGAATGTTGTACCAGTCTATAAGAAGGAGAAGAGAAAGCATAGTTGAATGTCAACATACTGAATCAGAAGGCATATTTGCAGGCCTTCTTTGTGAATGCCTCGGCGTTTACGCGATACCATGCACCAATTGAGAGGCTAGTTTGGTGAGTAATTAATCTCACGTTGTGGCGCTGACCGCCTCGCCTAGATTAATTTTGTGAGGACACGTGAATTCTCTCGTTTTTATAAGGACAAACCAACCACGATTGTTGTCTTGGAAGACAAAATTACACGTGTCATTGGTGAGATAAGGACCGCCGATATGTTGAAAAAAGTATACCAAAATTGGACTTTCAAAATGGACAACGTGAAGCGTAGGCGTGGGCAACATTTGCATGAAACAATAAAAAGTAATTGATTTATCGATTCAAATAAACATTTCATTGTATTTCAAATAATTTAAATGTCACAGTGCAACACGAAAAAAAATAACCATATACGGACACCACTACGTGATAAAAGACTAAAAAAAAAAGACCCGTGTCTCCCAACTTTTCCCAAAGTCATGCACTTTTTTTTTATGGGCCGCCAAAGATTTGGGGCCACGGTATCATTTTCGTAAAATGTGATCATTTTCTCAGGCTCATATCTTGCAAACCGTTAAGAATTTCGATTTACTCTCTGAGGCAAAGTTGTAGCTCTTGTCATAAAGAACAAAAATTGCGAACATATAAAATCAAAAAACTTCACCTTCCAGATCAAAATCGCAAAAAACTTAAAAAAATTCGATTTTTTTTACCTTTTTTCCCGTGATCAGGTCCATAGGTAGCAAACCGTTCAAAATTCAAGGAAACAATCAACTACAAAAATTTACCTAAGATCTCAATAAACAAATTTCTAGAACATATAAACTTCCTAGAGATGATTCTTAACACTGTTTAGGTGGCACGCAAAAGTGAAAAATTTGCCGAAAATTTTTTAATTTCATTTTTTTTACTTTTTTCTCCTGTTCAGGTCCATAGGTAGCAAAAAATGAAATATGCATGGCCAGAACCATGTGTTTGTCCGAGGGTTAACACTGTTTAGGTAGCGCTTAGGTATCACGCGATCATGCCCGACAGCAGCAGCACAGGCAATGCAGTAAGCTCAGCACACGCAACAAGGGACGCAGCACACAATATAAAAGCGACACGACGCTCACATCGAGGCATTACACAGCGCGATGTCAACGAGAGCTCAGCGGTGAAAGTTATAAAGTGAAAGTGAAAGTAAAAAAAGTGAAAGTGCTACAGTATAATTCGCACACAACATTGGCAACTGACAATTTCAATATGCAGTGTGAAAATATTGATTTATTTTGCTACGTTTGCGGTCATCAAACCAGAAAAAAAACATCTACAAGATTTCAGAAGGAAAAGAATCTTTTAACTAGTGAATTCAAAAGAGCATATACGTTGTTTTTCGACGAAGTGGACTTGACCGGTGAAAATTACACACCTAATACAGTGTGTCGCCAATGTTATAACAATCTCATGGCATGGTTGAGTGGAGGCAGAGGTACTATGAAGTATTGTAAGCCGGTAAACTGGATTAATCGCCCAGGTGATCATGATGCAACCAGTTGCTATGCATGCGTAAATTACACATGTCGTCTAAATCGACATTCTGAGAAGAACAAAATTTATAAAGCAACTGCAACAGCCACACTACCAGTGCTTGCACCTGAAAATTTTGTATCACCAAGGCCGCCAACTCCAGATCGTACTACAGAATTTACAGCAATGAGTACAGCAAGTGGTGTTACTTATGAAGATCCATTTGATACCGATTATGAGCCCCAACAGGGAAGAGATGGACCACAACTAATAACACAAATGGAAATGGATTTCATTGTGGCCATATTGGGATTATCGCAGCGACTTG
Organism: Phaonia tiefii; assembly: GCA_963931995.1. NCBI lineage: Eukaryota > Metazoa > Arthropoda > Insecta > Diptera > Muscidae > Phaonia > Phaonia tiefii. The sequence goes on along the minus strand of OZ008367.1, from coordinate 365,612,944 downwards.
CAATATTTTTGACAGCTTTTTTAAAGCAAAGAAAACTCACACATGCTAATGTTAACTCTACGGCGTACCGCAAACGACAAGCTGAATTTCAGATGCTCTACACTCTAAATGATGACAATTCGTTCGCTTACTGCAACGATATAAAAGCTTTGGTGGTAAAAATGGGAATGAACTACATCGCTTGTGAGTGGAGATTATTTATTGATGGTTCTGTTTCAAGCTTGAAAGCAGTGTTATTGCATGGAAGATTTTCTGTGATTTGAAGGTCATCAACATTTTGCAAGGGATCATCGATAAGGGCGGCTTCCCAAAATTCTTTTGTTTTCTTTGTAACGCTCACCTCTGAATCAATTCCAATGTAACTCGTGGAGGCCAAGAGGAAGTGTGGATGAACAAATACAACAACATAGACTGAAGAATGCACATGGTTCTGGCCAGGCATATTTCATTTTTTGCTACCTATGGACCTGAACAGGAGAAAAAGGTAAAAAAATGAAATTAAAAAATTTTCGGCAAATTTTTCACTTTTGCGTGCTACCTAAACAGTGTTAAGAATCATCTCTAGGAAGTTTATATGTTCTAGAAATTTGTTTATTGAGATCTTAGGTAAATTTTTGTAGTTGATTGTTTCCTTGAATTTTGAACGGTTTGCTACCTATGGACCTGAACACGGGAAAAGAGGTAAAAAAAAATCGAATTTTTTTAAGTTTTTTGCGATTTTGATCTGGAAGGTGAAGTTTTTTTGATTTTATATGTTCGCAATTTTTGTTCTTTATGACAAGAGCTACAACTTTGCCTCAGAGAGAAATTCTGAACGGTTTGCAAGATATGAGCCTGAGAAAATGATCACATTTTTACGAAAATGATACCGAGGCCCCAAATCTTTGGCGGCCCATAAAAAAAAAGTGCATGACTTTTTGAAAAATTGGGAAACACGGGTCTTTTTTTTTAGTCTTTTATCACGTAGTGGTGTCCGTATATGGTTATTTTGCCATGACTTAAAAAATTACACACAGTGTGTTACCATAATTATAATTGGAATCTCCAATTAACAATATTTTTGTGTGGAACTTATGTAAAGTAGAGTAACATAGTTTTCTCGTAGTCTGGTTTGAATCATATTGGTTCGGATTTTTGTTCAAAGTAAAACAAAGTAAAGTGAGCAATAAATCACAAGAGCTTATTCGCTTTGTTAAGTGGATTTCTTTAAGATCATACGGAACCCAAATATAAAGCTTTTTGACAAGCCCAAGCCGTTTCAAATGGTTTTCAAAGCTCGTGTGCGACACCTTCAGTTTGTAAGTAACTTCTCAAACAGAAACGTGTCGGTCAGATTCGATAACGGCTTTGATTTCGGCTTCATCAACCTCACTTGGCCTTCCGATTCTGAGGCTGTTTGTGATCGAGAAATTTGCAGAACGAAATTTTTAAACCAGCTTTGGCATGTGTGTTTTGTTAAAGTATTCAAACCATATACATACGTCACAAATAACCCGGTGTGCTTCCGCGGCTTTTTTGCCTTTTCGGAAATAAAAGAGCAAAATATGACAGAAATGCTCATTTTGATCTTCCATATTCACAACACGATTTTAATGAAAACTGACCACTGATAATAATTTATGTTTGAAATGTCAGCTGTGTAACTGTATAACAAAGATATTAGTTACCTGATCAAAGCATTTCAAATATAACAAACGCATCACCTATATGAGAAAACCAAAGTTACTTTCTTGCCAAACCGATACCAAAATTTACGCAAGAATAAGTTGGAAATGTATACATTTTAACATTGCGGAAGATAAAAAGAGATGAGAACATACTTCAACGTTTATCCGCGACGTTTCAGTTTAAATCTCCGTATTCAGATATTGCGAAATTTTCTTAAGAAATTTTGTCATTTATCTCTAAACGGAAAATGTTATTGCGGAGAATTACCACCTACCTCTGATTTACTTTGCAAATGTGTCATTAATAATTCATCTTTCCACTCCATTTTATTTTTAACACATGTTCTCTCAATTTTCTTTGTCGAAATGTCGAAATTTCAGTCCCAAACAATTGTTTTCATACGAAATAACTTTGGTATAACAACCCTGTAATTGATTTTTCTTACGAAAATTTCGCAAACAGCTGAGTTTCAAGCAAATGAAAAGAGAACGAAATTTTCGTTGTTTTTATACACGTACATCTTATGGGAACGAAAATTTCGGAAGAACTGAATACCGGGCTTAACAAAGGACAATAAATATGCCGAAAATATAGACGTGTAAGAAATTTAAATAATTTTACCAAAAAGAAATGCAGAAAGACACAAGGAAGTGCATGGAACGAATACAATATTAAAGGAATATCGCTAAGAGTGGATTGCGTAGTCCAAAGGCAATGTAAAGTTACGCGAACTGGCTGTATTTCGTCGCATAATACAATTTTAAAAAGTGCGTATGAATTTCCTTAAGTTATATAACTTAGGTATTCAAAGAGTCAAAAGTACGTATTCAAAGAGTCAAAAGTACACGAACGAACAACGTATACAAATTATAAAAATGTGTTACTGAAATTCGGAGTCGGTGACAGCAACTTTAAGAGTGTTAACTCCAATTTTCGGTCGTTATTCTCGCCCTAGTAGACAAGCAGTAACAAGTTTAGTTCAAAAATTTGGGTCTACATTTTCATTGTGCCATGCCAGTAAGACAACGGGTTTTGCGTAAAGATCTTGGTTTACACCCATACAAGATCAAGCTGACTCAAGAATTGAAGCCGATATACCATTTGACGCGACGTACGTTTTCCGATTGGGCTCTGGAGAAGATGCGCCAAGATGATGAATTTCATCGCAAAATCATCTTCAGAGACGAAGCTCAAGCAAAATATGCGTTATTGGTTTGGTGAAAATCCACATGTGCTTCATGAATCACCACTTCATCCACAAAAAATAACTGTTTGGTGCGGTTTGCATGCCGGCAGCGTCATTGGGCCATAATTTTTCGCCGCCAATGACGATCGTCAGATTACTGTGAATGGCGATCGTTATCGCGCCATGATTACCGATTATTTTTGGCCCGAATTGGAAAAGATGGACTTGGACGACATGAGGTTTCAACAGGACGGTGCCACAAGCCACACCTCACACTTTGCAATCGATTTATTGAAGAGTAAGTTTGGTGAGCGTGTTATCTCAAGAAATGGGCCAGTCAATTGGCCGCCTCGTTCGTGCGATTTAACGCCTCTAGACTTTTTTCTTTGGGGCTAGGTTAAATCATTGATCTATGCCAACAAGCCGACGACGTTGGAAGAACTCAGAGCCAACATTGAACGCGAAATAACGGCCGTTACGGCCGAAATGTTTGACCGAGTCATCGAAAATTGGGTCCAACGAATCGACCACTGCCAACATGCCCGCGGTGGCCATATGAACGAAGTCGAGTTCCATTCATAATTGTTTTGATTGTATTTCAAGTCGATCATAAAGTTTTGGAAATATATCAAATGATTTGCGTTTTTTTTTTAAAAGTTGTCAAGTCCTTATTGGAAAACCCTTATTTCTTTAGAGTTTATTGAAGTCGTAAAAATCGAACATTCTGAAGATGTATGGACATATGTATCTGTACTGGTTCACGAGATAAATACTTCTTTGCCAAAACAACTACTACCGGGTCCGCTAGTACTCAATATTCCCCACAAAATAGAATGTCAGGTCATTGCGATAAAATTAAGCTTACTGAGAAGCACATATTTTGCTCGGACTGCTTCTATGGAAGCTTTAAATTTGCATATTATACGTCTTTTTAATTACTGAAGAAGCGCTTCTTCTAGACACCACTGTTTTTTTTGCTGGATAGCAGGTAAAATATATTTGGAACATACCGTTTTGCATGTATGTATATTTAAATTTTATATAAAGTAATAACAAGTCAAACATTCTGTTAAAGGCGATTTTATTTAATATGAACACTAAAAAATTAAAAGTATAATAAATAAGCAAAATTAAATAAAACTTAAATACAACTTAATTGCTAAGGTTAACAGCCTGTTTTTGTAACTATCTTCAAACAGCAGGCGTGCAATTGCTAGACAATCAATCAGGTTTTCAATTGAGTTCATTGTTGCTTTTCGCTTGGGCATAAAAGCTCTTTTTCTTGGTTGTGTTCCTGTCAAAGAACAATATTACCTTCATGTTTTTATTGGCATTTCTTAAAGCTTTTTCATACAAATATATGCTAAACGGAGGCAACCCTAGCCATCAGCTCTAAAATCAACAACAGCTGATTGTAGGTATTTAAAAATATATAAACAAACGAAAATAAACACAATTGTTTGCTTTTTTACCAAATTAAAATAATTTCCTCCGTTGCTCTCGGTTTTCCTATTAAAACTACGGAAAATGATGATAGAGAAAGTCGCCTAAGCCGTAGGATTTTGCGTGATTCAACCAATGTGTTGGAGATTCCAGAAGACCAGTAAGTATATCAGTATAATTTGCTTTTATGAATTAATGAAGTTATGTTTATTAAAAACTTCCTTATTAAAAACTTCCGTGTTAATAAGGAAGTATTTTCGAATCTGTTAGAAGATTTGGGACCGAGTGGCTAGTTCTGGGAACTCGTCCATCGAGTCTACCAAGGCACGAAACTGGATAGAATTGGTATTTTTTACTCTGATAAATACAATTGTTATTATCAATATATGCTGTTTCGTTTCAATGTTAAAAATACTTAAGTTTTTTTAGTCAAACAACCATTTTTATTTATTTATTGAAATGAAAACACATCAATATAACCCACACGAACAATTTTTTACGATTGTCTATTTTGACATTTAACATTGTACGTTGTTGACTTATGTGAACCTACATTTTGACGATAACTAAAAGCTTTTGTGTTTACACTCAAATAAAAGTTTACAAAAACCAAAAATGAAATTCGTTAGGCTCTAGACGTGCGATGAGAGAAAAAACAAGTTACAAAAACAGGCCGTAAGGCAAATAATCGATTAATATAATATAGCGTATAAAAAAAACTGGAACAAAAGCATGGAATTAAGATTTAAAACTCATGTGCTACTTGGAAATTCGGGAATCGAAAGGATGGTTAAGGGATATTTACCCATGCCATAATGAATACATTTTGGAAGACAATGGACCAAATTAAAAATCAAATTTCCAAGTAGGCAATACTGTTTTACAGTTTTATAACATTTTCATTTTCTTTTAAAATTAGTCTTTGGTTAAACTTTAGAACATTTTGAAAACAAAACATAATTTTAAATAATAAACTTAATTATAAACTGATTAAAAAGTTAATGTATGCCGTTTAACCAAGCGTGATTAATAAAAAGAGGATGAAGCTGTAATGGCATGTAGGTGCAATTATAGTTATATACCCCTATATTAGGTATTCCAGACAAACACTACTACTACGGTGCGTATGATGTGCGCATGACCAGCTAATTGATGCCACAAGCATTTACCCTACTGTTGGTAGGGAGTTTGCTAACAGGATGGATGGGCAACAACAGATGGGGTATGGAAATGAACTGTTATTGTAATTAAAAACTGCTTTAAATAGCAAAGCAAACGAGGAAGAGAAACATACGAAATTCAAAACAGACAAAAATAAAGAAGATATCAAAAGGAATTATAAAAGCGAAGATGAATACTGTAATTTTTGACAATTAATCGAATTAGAAAATGTCATGAAATTAAATAGCAAACTACTAACAATTCCACATCCATTTCCCACGAGTACTTAGAGATTTCCATTCCAAAAATGATGACAATTTTGAATTACCAAACCGGAAATTGACGTTGCGCATTTCGTTTCACTTCTACGCATATCTAAAAGATATTTCCGTAACTTTCTTAACATCACCCCACACTTGCAAAGCTTTGATATCGGAAATATCGAAAAAGGGCTCGTACGAAGTGATATGATTCGGTGAATTCTCATAGAGTCTATAAACGTCGATATAGTCACCTTGGAATGCAAATTCTAAATCAAAGATCGAACCTAAAACAGAATAATTGAGAATGGTATTGTTATTATTATTATCATCATTATTGTAGCGATCGTCGTTGTCGTTGTTTCGTTCAGTAGCATATAACACACCATTTAGTTTGTCATAAAGTTGCTCCATATGATCAATCCAGCTACCGTTGTCTTTATAATTTTGGACGATCACTTTCTCTTCTAATATCCATTTGAAATGATATGTAATAAAATCGGGATTTTTACAATGGTCATTGACGAAATTAATGGAGAATCTGAAAGATTAAGAAAGAAAAAAAAATTTAAATAAATAAATACACTCAGTGTTAATTAAGATAAAATTATTTACAAGCAAGGCTAAAGTAGAAGTCTGTTATCATAGAGTAAATATCTAAAACCAAACATACAGCTTCTCACAATCAGTGAGATGTGCGCTTTCCAGTTTTACACTCACTGATTGGGACCTACAGTTTTACACCGGTTCCGAACGGTATTTTGAGAAGCTTTTTCATGGCTAAGTACTCGATAGTGTCGCCATCACTAAGCGAGGTGATCGTCGTCGAAAGAAATATAAGGTGGTCTGAGCAGGGACCGAATCCACGTTCTCATGTACAAGAGCCGCGCACACTAACCATTGCACCACCGACGGCCACGTTCTAAAAATATCTAAAACCACGAAACTAATTAATTGAAAAGAGGTTGTAGCAACCGTAAATTCTGCTACCGAATTCTGTCACTACCGAATTTAGTCCCCACAGCTGAAATTCGGTTGAAGCAAACTCTTTTCTTAATTGATTCGGTTGTGGCAACTGAATATTCAATTATATTCGTTCTGTCAACAACCGAAATTGCCACCAAATTCGGTTGAACTAACCGCATGTGGCATTAATTCAGTTGCCACAAACGAGTTTGGCATCAATTCGGTTTTAACTATTAATTCGATCGCAATACCCGAATTTAGCCATAAGTAGGTTTCAACGACTGAATTTGGCGCCAATTGCTGTACCGAAGTTCTCATGAATTTTGTAGGTACAACCGAATTAATTTTCAATTCGGTTACCACAGCAAAATTCTATGTATTTAAAAATGGACGTTTACAATTCTAAATACAAATATTATATTAAAAAAGCTAAAGAATGTATAATGTGTCATTATTAAGAAGCTACAGATTAAATCTCCACACGAACAGTTGATAAATTCACTGAGTAACTTTTTGTAAAATAAATAAAATAGATAGATGGCGCTGATTGCGATATAATTCACGCTGCAGTTGATGAAGCGTGGTTGAGATTTGTGGGGGTAATATAAACCAAAAACTATGTACTAAAGTAGACAGTCTCAACTTCTTTTAACTCAAATTCCAACAAACAAAACGATTGAAGCGTTACAACACTTTGCTCTCTCTCTCTCTCTTACTCTCTTCATTGAATATTTCAATATACGAGCAGTTTTTTGATGATGTTATTGTATTATTGTTATTGTTTTATTTCCCGCTAATAAAACAAGGTGTTGTCGATGTGAACCTTTGTCCGGATGAGATGATATTGATATCTGTTTTTCTACTAATCAGCGTTTCCAGAACCATCTCGCTGTAAAGCAGTCCATTGTCGATTGTTCTCCGAAGTTCGATATCGGCTGCATGATTAGTGGTGAGATAACATCTGTTCTCGATTTTGTTCGACAGTTCTTGTGATGTTATCAATCAATTCGCGGTGAGTTGGTATGAGGTATTGGCAATATCCACCATAAACTGTTTGTGGTCATTCTACTGTTATTTTGGCATACATGTTTGGCTAACCATGTAAAGTAGTGAATTTTACAATTTGTTGCATATTTTTTCTATTGAAATAAATTTATAACCAATAATACAGAAATTACTGTCGGTGGACCGACTTAAACATATTATAACCCGTAGTCATCTATAGGGCCCAAGACCCAATAAAAAAAAGTTTATATTTTTTGAAACCGAAATGAAGTCTAATACCTAATTTCATAAAGATCGCAAATATGTTACGCGACTTTTTGTGGCAAAATAGTTGTGTTAAATAAAATACAAATGTATACCAACGATAAAAGTCAACAAAAAAGAGCAAAATACATTTAAATTTCACAGTTCTATACGAAAATGAAATGAAAAGGTTAAGTCAACAGTTCTTGTAACTCCACCTGCTGTAAGTTAATTTTCGTCGAATTTCTCTCATTTGCACAAACCATAGAGTAATACTTATAGTAGATCTATTAGTTCTCTCACCAAATTTATGACATTTGGCCTGGTGTGATATTTACGTTCGATGTTGAAAAGAATTGCTTTACTAATACCAGATAGAGGCAGTGGTTCAAAACACCGAACAAAATAACAACAATGGCATTTCGTTTTGTGTGTTAAAATTATTGTGCTAAATACAACAAAAATGTATGGTAATAACATAGAGTAAATATGGGTAGAGAAGATCTTTCACTCACCAAATTTCTGACATTTGTCCTCGTGTGATGTATACGTTTGATGTTGAAAAGAATTGCTTTACTAATACCAGATAGAGGCAATGGTTCAAAACAACGAACAAAATAACAACAACGGCATTTCGTTTTGTGTGTTAAAATTAATGTGTTAAATACAACACAAATGTATGCTAACAATAACAGTCAATAAAAAAGTTTAAAACACATTTAAATTTCACAGTTTTTCACCAAAATGGCATGAAAAATTAAAGCAAGAAGTTATTGTAATTCCACCTGGTGTATATCACTTTTCGTCAAACATCTCTCTATCACACCGACCGCATCACGAAGAGTGTGAAAGGAAACGTCAGATGAGACAAATGGCGGCTCTACTATAAATTTACTCTATGGGTAATAATAACAGTCAATAAAAAAGTTTAAACCACATTTAAATTTCACAGTTTTTCACCAAACCAACATGAAAAATTAAAGCAAGAAGTTATTGTAATTCCACCTGGTGTATGCCACTTTTCGTCAAACATCTCTCTATCACACCGACCGCATCAAGAAGAGTGTGAAAGGAAACGTCAGATGAGCCATATATTCTCTCTAGTATGAGATTACTCTATGGCACAAACCTACGGCGAAGAGTGTGAAATTAAACGCCAGATGAGAGAATAAAATACTCTACCCTAAATTCCTCTATAACTTCGACATGATAATTAATATGAAACAAAATGGCAGAAATACGAAAGTGTAGAAAGAGAAACGTCAAAACTCTCCACAAAGCTTAGTATCGTGCGTAAAAATCTATCCCGCCAGTAACACCACACAAAAACGCGTTAGGCACGCGACAAACGTGCGCGTGAAACTCATAGTGTAGTGATGCTCTAAATCACGCATTTGTTTCTTGATTCTCAGGGAGTCAATAAAAGAGTGAGCGATTTTTCGAGTATCAAGTAAATGTTTATTAATTTTAGGCTCAATATCAACACAATCAGTAAAAACGCGCTAGGCACTCTTCAAACACTCGCGCGAAAGCCAAAGTGTAATGATGCCCTAAATCACGCATTTGTTTCTTGATTCTCAGGGAATCAATAAAAAAAGTGAGCGATTTTTCGAGTATCAAGTAAATGTTTATTAATTTTAGCTCAATATCAACATAATCAGCAAAATCGAGAATGCGAAGCGGTATAAGATTAAGTTTGTCATTGATGTTGTACATGTTACAGAAACCGGAAATAAATTTGTAGTTAGTGTAATTACAATTTCAGTTGTTGAAGAACATTCCTACATTAAACATAATTTCTGAGCAGTATTTCCCGAAACCAGACTTTAAAAAATAAATGTTTTAGAATACCTTAAATATAGTTTTAACAATAATTAGCCCCCGTGGTGCGTATGGTTGTTCACCTCAGACACGTTAGCATATCGTGTCTTTACACCAACAGGTGATAAACATTTGTTACTATTTGTCTACGAGTATTGTATTAATTTACTAAAAATACATTCATTACGTCAAAAAGAAACCACAAAAATATTTATAGCGCATGGCACGTTCCAAAACCGGATTTAAAGATTTGAAAGAGGCGGGCAAAATATTGATGGCAGTGGAGAAATTTACTTGAACAGCTTTGATCTAAATGAATTTGGTACGAACCGGTAATCACAAAAACAACGATAATGACTAATATATTATTTCAAATTTCTAATACGAGTATGCTTGAGTATTATTTTTTTTGGAGATAAGGTATTTATGTAAATAAAAGTCAAATAGTGTGCTAATAACACTGTGCAAGTTGACAAAAGACATGGGTGCTAGGAATGGAACTGCATCACTGTTTTTTTTGTTCTATAATGCTACACAAATTGTTTTCATTGTTTTTTTTTTTAAATAAGAAGGTGGATTTTACTTGCACGTGGTTGGTTTTTTCGATAAACTTTCCTCGGTAAAGTTAGTCAGGATGTTCTAAACTGCAACTTTTGGAAATATATCTCGCCAAAATGTTGAAATGCCGCAGGAAGTGGGAAATGTATATCCGATATCTACACAAAGAATTATTTTATATTGAATGAAAAACAAACTTGCACAACGTAATATTTGAAAATAACAAACTACAGCCAATAGATTGTGAGAATCATAGAGTAATACAAAATATTAATATTCGCTCATTAATTTTACCCTCATTGGTGTGGTTGTAAGCAAACGTTGAAGGTTGCAATGCATCGCTTCAATAATACCAGATAGTAGAAAATATCCAACAAGTCAACAACAATGACATCTCGTGTTTGAGTGGCAAAATATTTGTGTAAAATACAACACAATTGTATACCAAGAATAGAAGTAGATAAAAAATACAAATTTCGTTTAAATTTCACAGTTTTCCAAAAAAAACAACATGAAAAGCTTTAGTCGACAGTTCTTGGTGCTACACCTGATGTAAGTCAATTACCGTTGAACGTGTCTTCTTGACACCTAACCAACGTTGAAAGTGTGAAATGAAATGTCAGATGAGCGACTAAAAACCTATGTATGTTTTACTCTTTGGTGAGAATAAGTCACACACACAATAATACTTGAAATTATTGAAACACAACACAGTACATTTTAATTATTTCAGATAATTTACAATTAAATGCTACGTACATTGGATAAACTGTATTGAAATTAATGCCTGTTGATTTGAGTGATGTTGACAACTCATTACAATATTGACATATTCCTGTTTTTATTTAAAATAATTATAATTTAAAAATAAACGTAATTTGTTCCTTGTTGTTGTCATTATTTCATATGTAATTAAATCACGCATGTCGTGTCACTTTCTTCGAAATCCAGCAAACATATTCATTAACATATTAAATCTATTAAGCTAAATTACAAACATTGCAATTTTCCCATATAATCTTAAATCTAAAAAACATTTTACAAGAATTTCCTTGAAATAACATGCAAATATGTATTGGGTTGGTTGCACTGGCATAACCACAGACTGTTAAACTTTGAACTAGTTTCGATATATGAACAACTCCACGAGGAATATTTTATTTTTCGAAAATACAGGAGAAGTCATACTAATTAACTTGGTGGCCTCAAGCAACCCAGAGTTGTCAAGGGCCTTGCAAAATGAGAATAAAACGTTTCTCCAAGCGGTTCAGTTTTCAGCTTTTCTCCTCCAGTTGGTAACACCAAGCTCAATACTCCACCTGGTCTTTTCAGCGAAGTCTTGATCGTCCTGTTTTTCTATGTCCTTCGAGTACGTCTTCGAATACCTTTCGTACGGATTCATTCTACTGTCATGGTCTAGCCAGCGTAAACGCGCTATTTTGATACGCATAACTACGTCGATGTCAGGCTCGTGTTTCATCCGTTGTCGATACTCGCCTGTTTGTATTATAGGATCATATATATTTCGGAGCATTTTTCTCTCGAAGACTTCCAGTGATATTTCATCAGAATGCGATATGACCCAAAACGCTAAACAGGTTGTATGAAAGACTGACATATTTTGATATCCGTTTCTCGAGAAGTACTCTGAAGTACTTGCTTAGCCCGAAATAACTCCTGGTTGCAAGCACAAATCTCGATTTGATTTCTAGGATGACGTTATTGCTTATATTCACGGCAGATCCGAGGTAAGTAATTCTCTGAAGGTCTTGCTTAGCCCGCAATAACTCCTGGTTGCAAGCCCAATTCCCGGTTTGATTTCCAGGACGACGTTCTTGCTTCTGTTTAGAGCAGATCCGAGGTAAATGAATTGGTTCACTATCTCGAATTTATAACGGTTATCAACGTTCACACTTTCCTCCAATCAGGTGGATTTTCTGCTTGTCGAAACCATTAATTTACTGCCAAACCCACTTTTGCTGATTCCTTCTTAACTCTCGAAAATACTGCAGTAACTTCTCGCAGATTTCGCCCAATGATGTCTAAATCATAAGCATACCCTGCATATGACTTTTGCTGCTGATAGTTTTATTCGTGTGACTGCAGCTTTTCTCAAGATAATCTCAATTAATATGTTGAAGAGATCGCATAGTATGGTGTCGCTCTGCCTGAGGCCATGCCTTGTTCCAAATGGTTAGGTAAGATCTTTACCAAAATTTACTGAGAATTTCGTGCCGGTCAGTGTCATTCGACTAAGGCGTGTCAGCTTAGCACGAATACCTAGCCCCGACATAGCTTGGCACAGTTTTCCTGTATCGGGCTATGGAAGGCAGCCCTATAATCCATAAAGAGGTGGTAGGTGACCAATTGTTTTTCGAGGGGTTTCTCCAGGATTTGTCGTAATGTGAATGTATGGTCTATAGTTGACTTTCCAGACCTATACCCACACTGACAAGGGCCGATTAGGACTGCAACAAACGGGTTTAGTCTTTAGAACACTACGCTATTGAGGACCTTGTGTGCGATGGATAAAAGGCTTATTCCACGATAGTTGGCACACATACTCGGGTCAGGACACATTATCCTATAACTCCAATCGTCGTTCATGCATTTGTCTACCGAGATTTTGCCTCTGAGCTGATACATGCACCTTTCAAACTCATACCCGCTAGCATTTAACAGCTAAGCCAGTAGTCCATAAGCGGCTGCGGCTTTTTTGTTCTTAAACCATGAAATTGCAGTTCGAACTTCGCTTTGGTTAGGATGGGCCAGTCGACGCCATCACCCTGTATGTGGTCCTGGACAAGTAAAGCAGATAAGGGATCTCTCCATATTCCCAATATAATCTGCACATCTGCAATAAGATTTCTGTCCTTATTTCTACAAAGGGGATCCTGATCCATTTCCCTTGGTTTGGCTTCGTACTTTTCGGTAGAATTTACGGGCCTCATTCTTCCTTCTGTAAGATCCAATTTGTTCATTCTCGTGCTTCTTCACACCCCATTTTCTTCTTAAACAAACGGGTTCCGTCTCTCCTCTTCTCCTTATACCGCTCTGTCGCGTCTCGCTTTGAAACTGACTGAAGCATTGCCATACGTGCAGCGTTATTTTTATTACTTGCCATGCGACACTATTCACTTCTGGATCATGAGGCGTAGTTGCTTTCTGCGCCAGTATCTGAGTGAGCTTCTCTGCATAGGCCGTGGCTATCGCTGGTAATTGCAGCTTTACGATGTCCAGCTACTATATGTCTGGTTTCGTACGACTTTCGCTCGGCTTAACCTTGTGCGAACCCTTGCTGCAACCACGTAGTGATCGGAGTCAATATATAAGCTACTCGAATCACACGTACGTCCATTACACTAGTAGAGTTTTTGTTTCCTCTAGAAGAAGTCATACTGGTGTAGTAAATTGACTTTCAACTAGTTGATGATGAAGGAATACGATGATATGTTTATTGAATTGTAAAGTAGACATGTTCCGATTATGTATGGAATAAAGCATGGCACCCGCGGCTCTGATTACAGGCCCATGATCTTTACATGAAGTTTTCGATGACAGTTTGATAATGCGTTGGATCTCGGCTTTGAGCTCAGGAATTGTTTGTGGCTTATTCGCATAGACTAGAGATTTCACAAAACTACAAAGAAAGAAACTGCGATAAATCGCAAGATCTTAGTGTCCAGTTGACTTCGGAATTTCGGGAGATGACTAGGTCTGGAAATCGGAGCTCCAAAAGTCTAATATTTCATGCGCGGTGTGATATGAGGCGCCAAACTGCTACAACTACAGTTGTAATTTCCTTTATGGCTGTAAGAGATCATGTTTTCTCCGGCTAGTGAAAAAAATGTAAATGCCGCGGGTGGGATTCGAACTCACATTCGCTTGACGATCGTTTCGATGTTGTCCAGATCCATGATCCAGTTGAGGCCTCAAGAACTCCGATATCATGTTTCTGTAACGAATATCATTCACAGTCACTGCATTTCCGGTCACATTTTCAAAGAATTAAAGTCCAATCACGTGGCTGTCGGTGGTGCAATGGTGACAACATTAAATTTCTTTCGACGGCGGTCACCTCGCTCAGTGACGGCGACACTATTGAGTATTCATGAAAAAGCTTCTCAAAAATACCGTTCGGAACCGATGTAAAACTGTAGGTCCCAATTAGTGAGTGTAAAATAGATCGCGCACAGCTCACTGGTTTGTGAGAAGCTCTCCCTAATCCCTTTATGGGATGTAATGGGAAACCATTTATTTATAAAGTCCAATCAAGCCGCCTGACCAAAACACGCATCACACAGTTGCTTGTTGAGGAAGCATTTGCTTCTCATGGAGCTCGTGCGGATTTTCTGAGCCCCAAATTCCACAATTTTTTTTTGACGAATCCATTCAGATGAAAATGTGAATCAAAAGTGAAGATGATTTGTTTTGAAAAAAAGGGGATTCACTTCATTTGCTCCGTCGCTCATTGAACGAATTGCCGGCGCTGCGCATGGTCTGCTGATTTGGACTCCTGAATGAGCTGAATCTTGTGCGTGGAGGAGGTCGTGAAGATCTTACGTGAAAATTCGCAGCGCGGTGCTTGAGGAAATTTTAAGTTGTTGTGAACATTGCCTGAATTGACATTTCTCGGGTTTTCGGCGACACTCTCGTTTACAGCAGTAATGTTTTCGAGAGACGGGCCGGAATGTCGACGCACAGTAGTCTATCTGTCCATAATCGATCCATTTGCTTCAAATTTGTTGATCACGCTTCAAATTGTTGACACATTAGGTGTATTTTTACGAGCAAAAATTCCGGGAAGTTTAAGAGCGGTCTCAGCGTAACTTCCCCATTTTTATAACTGGTTTGCACGATGGTAACACGTTTTTATTTTGTGTACCGCAGCATTTTTAATAATCGAAACAATCGTAGACGACAGCTATCAAATTTCAGAGCTGCCACATCCAGAGAAAAATCAATGACACAAAATTTAAATCGTGCACTTTTGTTGGGACACCCTATAATTTGAAGTAAACCAGGCAGGAAGAGTTTTCCACGACCCGGGCATTATAACTGAATGGGGCCTATGTAATTGAAACTGTAGATGCAAAGAACGGTTTAGTTCTGCACAAACTAAATTTTAAACAACAAAACTTCGTTTGAGGAATTAATTTGCGGCAAACGAACATTTATGCTTATGAGAAACGAACTACGTTCAGGACATGTCATTGCGTTATGGCGGTGGTACATCTGACTTTATTTATTTTATTTTTTTATGGGAAGTTTTGCCAAATTTCATGAATTCACTTTTTTGTAAAAAAACCTTTAGTTTTCATATGAAACCGCTCGCAAGTCTCAAAAACATCGGAAAATAATGGGGGAAGTTTAATTGCGTTTTACTCAAAAAAAAAAATGATTTGACACACTGGGGGGTTTTCCTATGATTTTTAAAAATATACAGCAGACAGTTGACCGAGGCCTTCGGCCACGGACTGTCCCTGCAGGCTGTGTCAGAGACACGGCCATTAAGTTTAACGTAGAATACGCCATCCGATAAGACAGAAAACATATATAACAATAAATGATAAATAACATAAGCAAATGAATTTATTTATTCGATAGTTACTTTTGATAATATACATAAGCTTATGGTATACATAAGCATTTTGATTAGTAGTTTTTATTTTAATTTACTAAACGTCAAGTGTCAGCTGCTGTCAAACAGCATCAAGCAGCATTGTTATTTTGCTTACTTGGCAGCACTTTCATTTAACATAAAAATTTATGAATTAATTTTTTCATATATTTTTTATAATTATATATCCATGTTAAATTCAAATTCACATTTAACATTTTGTTTCACTTAAATACATAAGTAAATATACGAAATTTCAATATTTCATCAATCAAAACAACAGCCGAAGGTTTGTGTCCACACTGAAACAGCAGCATAGTTTGTGTTCACGCTACAAACTCAAACACTCAACCAAACATCACACATATGTTTGAGTGTATGTGTTTAAACAATTTTCATTTGAGAAATTTAAATATTAGGAAGATATCAACCAATATGAAATGTATATCAAACGAAAGATAACATCTTCATTTACCTTCAAAAAAATTTTTAAAAAAAGTTATCTCGCCGTTTCCTCATAATCAATGAAATAAAGATTACAACAATAACAATCTGACGTGACTCCCTATACCGTAAGGTAAGACGTATTCTACGCCAAAAATATTATGGAAAATACGCTGAATGGGATAAGTTTTGGATGGAACTGTACTCCTGTAATAGAAGAATGAATTACAATGAAAATTTATTTCAGTAATTACACATTCCCTGAAATGAAGTTGTAAGACCTCGCGCACGAAGATAACAAAGCCTTAACATTCGGATTGCTTGTCAATGTTTTTTTGTAAAAGGAAGATTGCAGTTTTAGGGAGTGATCACTTTTGAGTGTATGCACGTGAGTGTATACACTTGTCCCTTTTACAAATGTTCACTAACATTTTCCATGTTTTACGTAAAAGTAAATTATAAAAATTTTGTGGTAAATCCATTGCCATTTATAACAACTAAAACGACTTTTCTAATAAACTGCTTTTGGGAAAACGTTTCAACGTTTGAAATCAACGTTGAGCATACATAGCAAATGAAAATATTTTTGCAGCAAAAGTAATTTGTCTGCGACAAACGTTCTCCAACCATTTGCGGGTATGTAAAACAATGGCCTATTGAGAGGGATCATTCCTAACATTGGTGCTTCGATTCATGATCAACTATAAGTGTATGCGTGTGCGTGTACACACTTGTTAGTTTTACACATAGTTACAAACGTTAAATATGTTTGTCGTAAAAGGAATTTATAAAAAGTTTAGAGAACATTTCAGTTTTTGCAGGCAATGTTGAGGATACGTAGCAACAAAATGGTTTTGCGCCAAACGACCTCCACACATTTTTTGGGTGTAAATTTTGAACGTAAAAATTTAAATGTCAATTTAGAATAAAACAAAATAGTTTCCCATTACATGCCATGAAGGGATTTGGGACAGCTTCTCATAACCAGTGAGCTGTGCTCGTTCTAGTTTTAGACTTACTAATTAGGCCTACAGTTTTACCCCGGTTGCAAACGGTATTTTTGAGAAGCTTTTTCATGGCTAAATACTCGATAGTGTCGCCGTCACTAAGCGAGGTGACAGCGCGCACTACCATTGCACGACCGACGGCCACCAATTTGGAATACCATTCTCAATATCAGTTTAGAATTTTCAATATTGTATTGTATTTCCTCAAATTCAAACTTTTTGTTCTCAATAACAATGTTTTATTTCTTAAATCTTGATTTTAATTAAGTTCCCGAAAATCAATTGAAATCCTTTAATATTACTTTATTCGGAATATCAATTTGGGCTTTTTCAATATCAATTTGTATGTTCTCAATTAAAATTTTTATTTCATTATATCAGTTAGTACTTTCTCAATTCCCGGGAGGTCCTATTAAAATAAAATTGTCTCTGCTTACTGGATGAAAAGGTAGTTGTGTAGTCTGTCCTATGGATCTAATAAGTATCTTAAGCTTATATAGTCACTTCCTTAATCCTTCCTTAATTCCTCCACGAGTTAGGTCCTTCACTTATTGTTGACCACCAATGTTTTAACGAAATAAAACAACTATCGAACTACTTTAAAAATAAATTAAAACCAAAAATTCGGAATAACAAATGATAAAAATCTATACATGTATGTAAATAAAGTGCCTCCCTAATACATAAACTATCCTCGTAATATCAAGTGCGTGTATTTGGAAAGACTTTCCGGCAATTTTGTAATACTTAAGTACACAAGGTTTTGTTTAGTTCTAATCTAACGTCATTTTAGGGCACACGTACACATGTACTGATGTCTCTCCTTCTTTATCCCACATATTCTCCCTTTTAATACAAAATATGATAGCGTGCTTGAAACAAGGAAAATGAAATGGTATCTCAAAACTGTGAAAAATTCGGGTTAATTACTTTTTTGGTTTATGTTTACTGGTTTTAGCCAACCCAATAGGTAATACATAATTGATTCCTTTTGCTTTAATTGTTTGGTATTGAAGTTGTCCAAGGTATGTCTGGCTTCAAACAAAAAAAAAGTTCAAATATACTTTCCTTCCCAGCCAAATGACCGACCACCAAGTCATCTTTCTGACATCATCGGCGCCAAATTTATACGTAATAAATCAACATTTGTTGGCATTCATTGTGTGCCTTTCTACGCTGCCTCTTAAAAGATAACGACCAATCTGGCGTTTAGATTTTTGGATGGTAATTTGTATTATACCATCATAACATTTCACAAGAATTTTAGAAACATTTCAACAAATTTTGTATAAAAATAAATGATGTGCAAAATATATTTGATTTGAAATCATAATATGAAATCTTACACTCTTAGCAAAATGTGCGCCAAACTGTTTGGACACAAAGTTGTGGCCACAAATATAGCACACATCTGACACCATCATCATTTAAAGAGGTTTTCAAAATGATAAATATAAATTTTTAAATTAAACCCGCTAAGGGCGAGTTTGACACTCGTCATTTAA
This sequence comes from Phaonia tiefii, assembly GCA_963931995.1. Classification (NCBI taxonomy): domain Eukaryota; kingdom Metazoa; phylum Arthropoda; class Insecta; order Diptera; family Muscidae; genus Phaonia; species Phaonia tiefii. The sequence continues at coordinate 365,594,057 of OZ008367.1, read as the reverse complement.
AAGCTCACAGAAAATTTTCATATTAAATGACATTTAAATGACAAGCATCGTGCATTTAAAGAACATTTAAATGGAGAATTTTCGACTGTGAAGCTGGCCATAAATCAATTTAAAGTCATTAGTCTGCATGTACTCAAGGGAACGAGGTTTACAAATTTGAATGTAGAAGGACTGCACAAAAACGCCTGCCAAACATTCACTACAAATTGAGATTCATTCGAAGAACGAAAATGTGTCCATTAACTGAAATCGTTTCGTCACTGCACTTTGACTCTGAACTTTGGCTCTGGTCAGAAAATCTTAGGACACAGAGTCATTATCAACAAGATGCCCGAAATTCCATTCATTGTTGATTTCACTTTGTCCGAATCACTGTTTGAGAGGGAGTACCACACTCTAATACCTGGTAGGTCAGAATGGAATGGTCGCGTCTCTGGATATATGAGATTCGTAAACTTCTATGGAGGTGGTTCAAAAGGCTAAATTAGGCCTTGGTATCTTTTTTTAAGGATATAGGGCTATCCATTGCAAAAAGATCGTTCACTCACATTCCGATTTCACGAATTTTCTTCAATATGAAGACAAGCAAAATTAGGGCGCAATATGGCAACACTCGTTAGAGAGAACAAAAAAGGGGAGACAATGTGCTGTGACATATTACAAAAGATTTTGTGAGGCCTTGAGAGTCAAAATAAACATAAAAACGATGTACAAGTAGACAGTCAACATTTCTCTTCACTCAAATGCCAACAAACACAACAAGTGAAACCCTAGTCATTCTCTGTTCTCTCCCTTACTCTCTTCATTGAATATTTCAATACACGAGCAACTTTTTGATAGTGTTATTGTTATACAAGTTCCAGCCATGTTGAAGTAAAATTACCTAAACTATGCAAAAAGTATGAAATAATCAAGATATGACGCGTGATTGAAATGCCTTTGAGTTAATTTCTAGCACATTTTGGTTCTCTTTTACCAGGGTTGCCAAATTACGGACATCTTCTGGTCGTCTAATTCTAGATCGTCTTTGATAAACACTGGTAAAGCCCTTTATTCAGGTCATATACAATTTTGTGAACTGAAAATATCGCTCACTTCCTAAAAATTTCGAAAGCAAAATAAATTACATACAATGTTGTCAAAGTTTTATGTCAAAGTTTTTTCTTACGAAAACAATCGTTTGATAAAGTTCCGTAATTTTGTCACTTAAGGCTGGTATTCAGTTTTTATGAAATTTTTGTTGCCATACGAAGTACGTGTATAAAAAATAACGAAAATTTCATGAACCGGGAATTTCGCTCACTTTTCATTTGCTTGGTACTCAGCTCTTTACGAAAATTCCGCAGGCAACATCAATTACAGGGTTGATAATTGTTTGAGACCGGAATTTGGAGATAAATGACAAAATTTCGTACGAAAATTTCGCAAGAACTGAATACGGTGCTATATCTCTAAATGGAAACTTTTGGTGCGGAGTGTTACCACATATTTTTGATTTAACTTGGAAATATTTAATTTATAATTCCTCTACGCGCCCCAATTCATTTTTAGCGCATGTCGTGTTGCTTTTGTTTGTAAAACTTATCAAAATGTCAAAATTCCGGTCCCAAAAAAGTATCAAACAATTGTTTTCGTACGAAATAACTTTGGCGTAACAACCCTGTAATTGATCTTGCCTACGAAATTTTCGCAAAGAGCAGAGTACCAAGCAAATGAAAAGTGAGCGAAATATTCGGTTCACGAAATTGTCGTTATTTTTAATACACGTACTACTTATGGCAACGAAAGCTTCGGAAGAACTGAATAGGATGCTTAATATAACCTTTTTTTATAAATAAAAGATAACCATCCGTCATAAAGACGTATGCTAGTTTGAGGTCTAATTAGTAAAGGTTCCAAAATGTTTTAAAATAAAATTCATTTCAAATTAATAAGATTAAGTCTTGCTCTATAAAAAATGCTATCTGAGGAAAAGCCCTCAAATTTTAAACTGCAAAACCGACTCATTTTATCAAGTATAACACAAACTGAAGACCTTTTGAAGTTCAATTTAAAAATAATCAATGAGTTGTGAACTAAACATACTCGTACATAATCTCGGGTAATTCCAAAATGCTTTTAACAGCCTGACTATCCATCCGCCTCCTCTAGATTTTAATACATTTTTGTTTGTTTTAGTCACTATGAAAATATGTCATTTTAAATAAAGTACAAGAATTAGAACTGATAATTTTTTTATTTTTTATCAAGACCATTCTATATCTCTATTAGAGATGGGAGCTAGTCACGTATTTTCGTTACTCACATCAATCACGTGTGATTCAGATGAAGCCTGTCAAATAAAACGTGTGTGTGAACAGAAAACCGATATATTATCGAAAATAATACGAGTAGGCTCAACATTGAATCACCGTGAGTGAGTGTGCGCGATTATTATTTCGCGTGAGTTACGCATATTTTCGAATGTTTAATTTTATTTAATTTCGATTTTATTACTACTTTGGCAGTGAAAGTATTTTTGGACAGCTTCTAATGACATTCAAGTATACACACACATATTTTATTTATTCCGACCAGTTCATCTCCAAGCGAACGAGTTTTTTCTACGTCTGGAAGAATAGTAGAGAATGATGTAGACTTCTTCGAGATAAAGTTGATAAAAATATTGTTCCTGCATACAAATATTTAGATTATTTGCTAACATTTTAAAAACGAGACTAAATTTTATTTATGGTTTTCTATTTAAGTGTTATAATATCTAATAATAGAAAATATACGTCAGTTTTATCTTATTTAATATACTTAACCACTTAGGTCTAATTTAGGCCTAAATAATCAAACATAATATAAGCTCTAAATTAATATTTTAGGTTAATAGTTGATTGCTGTTTAAACAGCCAAAATTGGGCATTTAATTTATTATCAAGACCATATGATTTTGACAGAAACACAAACACAAATCTTCTTTAATTGTTAATGTGAACAATTATAATCATCATCCTAGTTGAAGTAAAAATAAAAACTTATCATTTAACTCGTAATGCAGTTAGAACTTTATTTCTGCTCAAATATTCCCCAATTTCATAAAATATTTTGTATTTAATCACTTCACTTTTCTTTTGCAAATGGCGCCAGTTTTATGCATTGTAATGATTAGCAGATAAATGTACGAATACTGGTTATTTTTCGTAGCATTTGCCACTGTTGCCACATGGTAGTAAGATTATTTGACAAAGCACTGAAAAACTGTTTTCGTATTTAAAGTCAGATCAGACATAAATCAAAATCAACTGATTACCAATTTAAATACCCAATCAAAAATTGGGCCTTAATCTTATTAAATAAAACTGAATTTAATGTAATTTATTATATCAGCTTTTATGAACATTATTTTCGATTTATTCATTAATATTGGTTTAAAAAAAAGTAAACAAACAATAAACGTTTTAACTTTTGTGAGTAATTTGTACAGCGTGTTTTTTAAGTTCCAGGCCGATTCTTTTTGACCGCCATTTTGGTTGGTTGACAATTGTCAGTTTCTATTTGTCAGTTGTGCAGAGCAGTCGATAACAATTTATTATAAAGTAAAACATCTAACGCACTAACAACGTGTTGAAGTTATTAAAATATTTTTTCTAAATAATCATTCAATTGTAAAAACGCGAGGAACTTTGTAGGATTTTGTGGTTAAATAATGGGCCGAGCAAGTCAACCATTCAGTGTATAGTAAAGAATTTTGAAACTGTGTATACACTGGGAGATAAAAGTTCTGTTCGATTACTCGAAAATTTGTGCAAATTTTTACTGATTCCTTTTCGTTTACTTCAAAAGTCCAGTAAACGAGAGCCAGAGAGCGAAAGTTTTGACAGTTCGATGTTAGAAATCTTGCAAATTGTGGTAGGGGAAATTTTCTAAATAGAACAGCTGTTAGAAATAAGCGGGTTTTTGAAAACAAATAAAAGTTAAAAATAAATTAACAACGACAGACAGTACAATGAGTTTTTTAATATTTTATTTCACATACATATCACTGAAATTTAGAAAGAAAATGGAATGCAATAATGTGCAGTGGCATTCAGCTAATTCTGGTAATATGTAATGTAACTGCAAGCCAAAATGTATATAGCAAAGGGTAAAACAACATCAGCTGTTTTCTTGCAAATTATTACTGGAAAGTACTGGAAGAGAGTAAAATAATTTTTTCGGTCTCAAAAGTAGATTCTTGCTAATTTTTACTGGGAAAGTAAACAAAACAAGCTAAAGTGATGTCTGGCCGAACTCGTAGCGTATATATGGCACAAAATATTGCTGCAGTGAGAGATAATGTTGATGAAAGCCCAGACACGTCAGTTAGAGATCGTGCACAAGAATTTAAAATGTCAAAAAACTCAAAACAGTTCTAAAAACAGACGGAGTGGAGGGAATACAACAACCTACCGCAAGTGAATTTAAAATGTTGAGCATTGTGTTGTCTTCCAGGCATCAATAAAAATCATGCCTTATTGAAGGCGATGGTTCAATAGACATGCAATTAATGTTTCTTGTATCGACTTCGGCATTCAGCAAAAATAGGCCCATTGATCGAAGCTGAACATTTTCCTTTCATTGCTCTTCTGGGTGGATTGGAAAATTTCGTTGTTCGCTGTCAATTTCCATTGTGTTAAAAAACATGTGTATTAAGTATTGCCTTGAAATACAACTCTGTTATTATATACTGTCTTTTGATTTGACACTAATTAAAGCAGACAAAACAAAAAATTCTAGAAAATTTCTAATATTTTAAGAAAAGTTCAGTCAGAAAATATTGGAATAGTGAACGTCGTCTCCTTTGCCTTTATTTTAAAAACAGCGGTTATAATATATTTGAGTGCTTCACCTAGTAGCGGTGCTAGTGGACAACTATGGACGGCTCTATTCGGAAAGAAGGTACAGCTTACATGGGCTTAACGCCGAATCGATATTATTCAATGAGTATACATAATATTAAGTGGCCGTCGGTGGTGCAATGGTTAGTGTGCGCGGCTCTTGTACATGAGATCCTGGGTTCGAACCCTGCTCTGACCACCTTAAAATTTCTTTCGGCGGCGGTCTCCTCGCATAGTGACGGCGACACTGTCGAGTATATAGCCATGAAAAAGCTTGTCAAAATACCGTTCGGAATCGGTGTAAAACTGTAGGTTCCAATCAGTGAGTGAAAACTGGAAAGCGCACAGCTCAGAGATTGTGAGAAGTTCTCCCCTGTTCCTTCATGGGATGTTAATGGGAAACCATTTATTTATTTATTATACATAATATTAAACTATGAAATTTTGATTACTAATGTATAACATTGTCTAATAACTCGTTCGTTTTTAACTGCTTTTGTATAACATATGTACATATGTACTTATACATATTATATTTTTTAATGAATAGATTATTCTGTTTTCATTTCTTTTATATTGTATATACTTGATGAAAACATCTTTAATGATCACTAACCAAAACTGTAGTCTTTTCTTTGATAATATTTTGCATTTTCCAAGCGTTTGTATATTAAAGAATTCTCAATGTAATTGAGTATATTGCATCTCTGTAATAAAATCGATATTTTTTAAAGTTCTTATAGACTATTCCTCGATATCGACCTAAAAGGTAAGCGAACGATAATCAGTCACTTACATTCGACTCATATACATTCCTTTATATAAATGTTGAACTTAGAAATTATTTATGTCAGTTGACTCTCAGCCATAATTGCTGAAATATCTTTTTAGATAATATCCCATAAATATTTTGTAAAATATGTAAACAATTGTAAATAAGACGAAAAAAGACAATAAAAATTGGGTTCCTCTAAGTCGACATTTTCATTCGACTGCCTTTATGTTTGTTCCCAAATGACAACATATTCGAAATTTAGCAAAATTTGTACTGAAACGTTTTTAAAAATTTTATGTTTTTATTCGACTCGAAATATCGAGATTGTCAACTTTCATTCGACTAGAACACGAACGAAAGCTTAGGCTGGTAAATTTTGTAAAATCGTGTATTGTGGTCAAATTTATCGTTACTAATCAAAAGACCAAATATGGAATTTAGTTGTTATGCCATTTTGTATTTTAGGTGACGATATATAATAACTCTATAAATGCGATATTTATTTTCACGGCTGTAAATCACTTTAGTACTGTGATAATTGTTTATTACACTGTCAAAGTTTTATTGCATAATATGATGATGATAATATGACTAATGCTAACAGTGATAAGTTACAGTACGTAGTTGGTAACATACATTAACTGACTTACATATGTGTATGTATATGTGTATTTGTATAAAAAAGTTGTTATATTACAAATTTCGATAAATTTTATTGACATAATTTTTTAAATGTAAATAATCTCTGTTCTAGATTTTTTAATATCGGTATAAAAATATTTTGTTTTAAGTCAAACCAAAATCACCATAAAGCAAAGAAAAAAAAATCATTTAAAACAAAGGCTGAATTTTACGACCTGGAGACACGCGCTGGAAAAAAACCTAAATATGCAGTTTTGTTTGACTTGAGCTCCTGAGTCGGGAACAAGTTGTTCGAAAGGGGGAAATTGCCCCTAAGGCTCAAAAAGTCCAAAAAAAACGGGCCCCTGAACTTACAGGTCAAGCATGAAACACATAGACGACGACAGGCTACATGAACACACGACTACAAATGCCGCTGACTGCAAATGTAGACGTGTGGCAGCTACTGAATTATTTTCAAGACGGCAACTGCAAAGTAAACAACTGATCTGTAATGTTGACGTTTGTGTTATTGTGTTATTTGTGTTAGAAGAAAATAAAATGTCCGGAGAATATTTAATAAATATTATTACAAACATAACAAAAATTGTGAAAACAGTTGATTATTCTGTCAGTGGTGCCACTTCAGGCATTGACAGCTCTAACCTGTTGATTGTCGCCCACACAAATAGAAATTAGTTTAATTCAACTACAGCTACTTAAGTAGCATAGACAACAACCTGCAGTCGTGTCGCCTTGCCGTCATTAAAATATTCACTTGCATATAAACGCATGTATTTTATTTTTGACAGGTTGTGGTCGGTAGCCTGTCGTCGTCTATGTGTTTCATGCTTAAGTGTTGGTACTCAAATGAAAGGAAATCGTCTTACGATTTCATTGGTGCCATTAATTTTCACGATGGCTGTGAGTGGCCAAAAAATTGCGCCAAATTCGACATAAGGTACAGGGGAATTTGAATCCCCATGCCTGAGCCGGGCGACTAGAAGGAATATAAATTTATCGATTTTCAAATAGGTCTAACACACGGCACGAGTAACGTAGAGAGGAAGAAGAGAAGATTTTCTTTGATTTGAGTACCCATATATGCATATTTGTAGAAGAAAAAAGTAACATCAACTGATGTCTGTATTCTTTTTTAAATATAATTATAATTGTTTTGCAGCCCGTTATTTATTTGAAGTTTCCATTTTTAATTTTTTTTTATTTTCATTCGAAATCTTCTCGAATGTCAAAATATGTATACCTGAACACTAGAATCATCATCTGAAATGCGGTGTACATGAACCTGCTTTAAGTGTTTCACGTTTTTCGAAAAAAGATTTCTGTTCTTGTGTTAGAATTATGGACCTTTCAGTGTGCATTGGTACTTCGTCATCTTCGACCGATACTACTTTGCATATGCAAATTGCATATTTGAGTTTGTATACAACACCGGCTTTGAAGCTTTGACAGTTTTTTATATTACAAAGCTTGCTACTTGGCCGGCCTTAGCCGTTTTTGTGTTCTGAGAAGGGTTCAACACAGTTTTTCCGATACTCAAGAACCTTTAACATGGTTAAACTTGGATTAATTTGACCCACCCACATTAATAAAGGCGCCATTGAATTTGTGAGAATAATATAATAACCTTTGATTTGAGTACCCACAATTGCTTGTTACTACGTTTACCTTCGATGTACACGTTTTTTTGGGTCCCGCGGGCCATATGGGTCCGACTCTGCATTTTCTTTTTAACATTTCTTGTTTCTATATTTTTCTCTAATTTTGGTTCATTTTAAAAACATATTTGTGCTTTTATGGTGTACACCTGAAGTGATTGAAAACGTTACGCTGCGATTTATGAACTACTCATTAAATAATGTATCACAACTCAGGTCGTCACGGAACAGCTGTAACATTTTATAAATTACCAAAAAAAGTAACGAGAAGTTACTGATTCACGACTTATACATAGAATAAACCCCTAAAATGAAACTAATTTATTACGGGATAAATCGTGTACTATGTACTAATTGTTTTACCCTGTTAGTCATTTATACCCATTTGCTTTTAATTCATTCGTTTATATTTTTTCAATTATTTCTCAATAATTGTTATCAGTAAATTACCTTTATAGAAATAGGTTTTTTTGCTGTTTCAATATTAAAGAACAAAATAAACATTGCACCATTTACGTATTGTCTGCAAGCTGAGTGAGTAATTGTAGAGAAATTTAAATTTAAATTGAAAAATAATTACGCCAGATATATCAAATTAGATCAATTTCACAGCGAAAATATCATATTATTTTCCTACAAATTTGAAAATATTATAAGTGTTTGTTTTAAATTATATACGTTAATGATCTAACAAACACTTTTTTATGAAATGTAAGTGGACCAAAAAACAACCGCGCTAATTATTTGTAGGTTTCTTACACGCAGAAAAAAAGTTTTTTAAAATAGTTACATATCATTCAAATATCTTTAGAAACTAACATATATTTATATGTTTGGAATATGGTTCCTATATTATAAGTATTATTATTCCCACGCCTCTGTCCCCCAGATACCGCGCGAGCTGGAGTCCATTTATAGCTAAACATGACGGTGGACACGGCCACAAGTCACTTCAGCAAACGAAATATTAATTATATTTTTTTTCCATCTTGTATTGCCATTAGAAATGCTTCTGATTCCAGAATGTCGAAAGCATACAGTAGAAGCATATTTATCAACATTTTCCGCTAGTAATGAATGTTCCGCTAGTACCATGAATGGCCTTATGTTTCCATTGATCTATTATAGTGGCTTCACTAGTTATACTATGACTCATAGGAACTAAATCAGAAAATTCAAGTTCCAATGGTGTGTACCCCTAATCTATGTTTAACAAGATAAAGTACTTATCAATTGTAGATGCAGTTGCATAAAAGAAATCTCAGAGTTTCTGGATCTGGCTATAATGTTGGTTAGATACGTTAATCAAACCCTGTCCGCCAATTGTTTTGGGTGAGATGACCCTCTCAATCACCCTTTTATTATTATTATAGTATTATTATTATCGTTATTATTATTATTATTATTATTATTATAATTTTTATTATTATTATTATTATTATACATATGTTTAGTGTATAGTAGTGTAAACATGAGGAAAACGGTTTGCAGAACAAATTTTGCTCCATTTACTTATTGCATTTTTCCCATTTTTTGATTTTCTCCAAAATATGATTTTACCAAAAACAAAGAAACCTAAAATGAAAACTTGAATTTCGTCACTTTTTCGATTGCTTGACTTTTGTTCAGAATTTGTTTTCTCTTTTAATTTTATAACTGCAGTATTTTGTTCGTCACTTTGTAGACATTTCTTTTTCATTCTCCAAAGCTGATGATAGTGCAAATCTGAAACAACCTGAGAATAAGATTTCTCTCAAGTTAAAGAGAGTTTCATTCTATTTTTCTCTCCGCAAATCGTTCCATTTGATCTTATAGCGTACCATTTATTTAAGTCATTTTGACAGCATGATAGTTTTCTCCGCCCAAAAAAAAAGAGCTTCGTTACTTTGACGAATAGTTTAATCGAAAGTGATTCGACGTATAAATTTATCGCTATAACGTAAATGTCTGTTGCAGCAATAAAAAAATTCGTACTTCCGAAAATTTTGTTGTGGACACTGTAAATATTTACGTTGTGGCAATGAATTTCTACTTTTAATGAAAATCTTCGTCAAATTCAAAGTAGGTGTCAGTGGCCGTCGGTGGTGCAATGGTTAGTGTGCGCGGCTCTTGTACATGAGATCCTGGGTTCGAACCCGGCTCTGACCACCTTAAAATTTCTTTCGGCGGCGGTCACCTCGCATAGTGACGGCGACACTATCGAGTATCTAGCCATGAAAAAGCTTCTCAAATTACCGTCCGGAATCGGTGTAAAACTGTAGGTCCCAATCAGTGAGTGAAAACTGGAAAGCGCACAGCTCAGTGATTGTGAGAAGTTCTCCCCGGTCCCTTCATGGGATGTAATGGGAAACCATTTATTTTTTATTTATTTGTCAGCAATTAACTCCACTGCATATTTACTGCCAAGTAAATAAATAAATATATATTTTTCCATAACATACCATAAAGGGGCTGGGAAGAGCTTCTCGCAATCAGTGAGCTGTGCGTTTTCCAGTTTTACCGTCATAGATGGTGACCTACAATTTTACACCGGTTTCGAACGGTATTTTGAGAAGTTGTTTCATGGCTAAATAGTCGACAGAGCCGCCGTCACTAAGCGAGGTGACCGCCGTCGAAAGAAATGTAAGGTCGTCAGAGCAGGTATCGATCTCACGGTACAAGAGCCACGCTCACTACCATGACACTTCCGACGGCCACAAATGTCTATTGCAGCAATGAACAAATTGCGAAGATTTTATATTTGACGTTATGAATATTTTCGACGAAACTATTCATCAGAGTGACGAAGCTTTTCTCAGTGTGGGCCTCGGCAATTAAATCCATGAAATTTGTTTGAAAACCATGGAGAAATTTTTTCAATTTGAACAATATTTCTTTCCAGTGTACTATGTGTATTAAAATACCGGCTTTCCGTTCGTAATTTATTTTTAATCTTTTCAATTTGTTTACTACTCTGCCAGCTAACCTACTTCCATTTAAGAAAGTGGTAATAAAATTGTACAGAGCCAGACAAATAAAGTCCTTCTTTAAGTACTCGTATCTGTGTATTATTTGTAATTCTGGTTCTTCTACTTACTCTTTGGCATCATCCATAAGAATTCCTTTGATCCGAACTTTATCGCCCTTTCGCATGACATTTGGAACAATTGTGGCAGTGTATATGACCGGTGGCATTGTATTGTTTGTATTTGTCTTATTATCTCTTAATTTACAATATTTAGGAATTTGTGACGTATTTTCCTTTAGAATGTCGAATGTTTGTTTTGTATGTTCGAAAATATTTGCTTAAAAACAGCACTCAATACTAGTCAGCAAGAAGGGAGCAGGGATGAATGGAACTGCCTTTGTTAAACACTCGATATCGTGAATTAACACATTTATTCGAAATATCTTTATTTGTTTTTCTAATTGTCAAGCGATTTGAACACACAATATTTACTTATGTTTAATGTTTTGGCATTTGATTTTTAATTACTGTTATAAAACGATTCATTCATTAATTGTTGGTATGCTTCGCTCTCCGTTTGACAGTTGAAGGTGTGGGGTATGGTATGGATTGTTAAGGTAAAATTTTCAATTCCGTTGCTAAGTATAGAAACTATTATGACCCACAATATTTTTGGGATTGGATGTTGTTGTTTTTTTTTGAGTAGTGATAAATGATTTTCTTAAACGCTTATATGCTCTACTGTCACTTTAAGGCGATTATGTGTGAAATATTTTGGTAAAAATAAGTTTTTAAAATATATATATTTTCTATTAATTTTGATTGTATTTTACTTTGAATTTCTTCCGCGTTGTACGTTTGACTTCGTGAAATTCTTGCGTTGAACTAAACGAAAACGATTGGGGCAAGAGTTTGTCTTGTTAAATAAATTCGTGAATTCCCTTTAGAGTTTTGTCGATTTGCTTTTGATAGCGACCATCACACTTGACTCTCTTAAAAGTGAGTGTATAATTTCTAAGAGAATTTGTATTTTACTCTTAAGTAAACTGAAATTAAATTAAAACCCATGCACATCCGTAAGTTTTTATTTTGTTCCTGGAGCAATTGAATGTAGAATTTTCCCAAAGACTTGTAACAATCGCGTGAATCACAATATTTCTTTAAAGTTGTAAACTTAAAAATATATTTATTCATGTATTTCAAATCCTCCATATTTTCATTATAAAAATATTTCTGTGATGACAGCTGGCGGCAACACTTGGTTAAGGGTAGGTGTGTATGACGTATTACCAACAAAGTATATTAACGTTAACATTTTTATCAGAATTTATGAGTTTGTTCAAATTCCCATGGAAACTGTTATCAGCTTCTAAGAAATTGGTTAGACTATGAACTTCAATTGTATTTTAACAACGGCTACGTAATTTAAAACAAGAGGATATGCGCATAGTTGGACAGAGAAAGAGAGTTACACTGAAATAAAAGCGTTCGTGGCTGGGATGAAACATGTTGCGTGATGGCATTGCTGCAATAAATAGTTTCATATAGACGACAATTTTATCGTTGCTGCAACGAAATATGGTCATAATAAAGGGTCCGCCATCTAGCGTTTTTTTTTCAACTAGTGCTTATTTCGTGAATGGTAACACTTAGCTCATGTCTGATTTGACAGATAATTAGTTTTATCCTTCCACTGAACGAATATGGTTGTGTATACGCTTGAACAACGCTGGGTAATATTGCGACATTACTTTGAAAATCATGGTAATGTTGCAAAATGTGTGCCAAAATTGCGCCTGTTTTTGAAGATCGCATTATCAGCCGCAGAGCTGATGTCGTTTGGCCACCTCGGAGCTGCGATTTGACACCGTTGGACTATTATTTGTGGGGTGCCCTCAAAGATAAGTGTCACGCCGACAAGCCAGAGACAATTGACGCTTTAAAGGACAATATTCGTGAAGCCATTGGTGAAATACAGCTGCACACAATCGATAGTGTGCTTAAAAATTGGACCGATCGTGTAGGCTACTGCATGGCCAGCCGAGGCAGCCATTTGAATGAAATTATTTTCCATTATTAACCGGAAGGATTGTACTTTCAAATAAAAAAAGAAATTTGAGAAAATATTGAGTAGTTTTTTTTTATAGCATTTTCAAAAAAAAAAGTTATTTGGCGGACCCGTTAGAGTTTTTGACAAAAACTCAATGTTTCGTTGGATAAAAGAGGTAGGATTTCAAAAATTGTAATTATGGAGGGTCTTTTTCCTGGCAAAAATATTCTTTAATCCATGAATTCCATTACGAGGAAGTTTAGAAATTCGTTGACCAATTCATATTGCTTTATTTATTTTAAAAATATTACAGATGTAAGAAAAAAGAAAGTGCAATAGCAAAATAACCTTCAGCACAAAAACTATTCCTTTTTATTTTCGAATGTAACATTTACTAATGTGTTCATAGAAATCGAACAAGTACCGTGTAACAAAAAGGAATAAGTTTAAGGAGAAGGGAGATGGGAGTGTGTAGCGAATTTTCCATCAGTCTATGAGAAGGAGTAACGAAGGCATATAAGTATGTATGTAAGTCTCTCTAAGTATGCTCTCTCTTCTGCCACAAGCCGGTCTTGTTCTAGGGTAAGAGACGGAATCAACGAAAATGAGTATACAATTTTTATATTTTTATTTAAATTTTGTATAAAGTAATAACAAGTCATACATTCTGCTAAAAACACAATTTGAACACTAAAAAATTAAAAGTGTAATAATTTAGTAAAATTAAATACAACTTAACTGATATTATTAAGCAAATAATTCAGTGAAAAAAACTGAAACAAAAGCATGGAATTGAGAAAAAACATCATAATCTTGTGGGCAATTCGCTAACCTAATGGAATGGAAACATTTTGGTTAAGAAATATTGTCCCATAAACAGTTTTGGAAGATAAATGAACTGAAAGAAACATATGATTTCCAAATTGGCAATCCTGTTTCACAGTTTGTTATAATATAAATTTAAATTTTCTTAAATTTTTTAAAATTAAAATTTAAAAATATTAAATAATAAATTTAATTATAAACGGTTTATTAAGGTAATGAATGGCTTTTAATCTAGTATGATTAAGAAAAAAATTGGAACTGTAGTGACATGTAGCAATTATAGTTACATATATACGCCTAAATTACGTATTTCAGACAAAAACTTCTACTAAACTGCGTATGATGTGCGCATGAGCAACACACTAGCAATAGGCCACTGTTGGTACGGAGTTTGCTGGCAGGATGTATTGGCAACAACAGATGGGGTATTGTGATAAATAACCTACATACATACATATCTAATTGAAATTTACTTTAAACAGCAAAAGAAACGAGGAATAAAAGTCGACAGAATTCTAAACAATCAAAATAAAAGCAATTATAAAAATAAACTACTAACATTTCCACATACGTTTTCTACGTATGCTTAGATATTTCCACTTCAAAATTGTTGATAAGTTCGAGTTGCCAAACCGGAAATTGACGTTGCGAATTTAGTTTCGCTTCTACGCATATTGAAAAGATATTTCCGTAATTTTCTTAACTTCATCCGACACTTGTAAAACTTTGATATCGGAAATATGGAAAAAGGGCTCGTACGACGTGATGTGATTCGGCCAACCTTCATAGAGTCTATAAACGTCGATAATGCCACCCTTGAATGCAAATTCTAACCCGAAGTCCGGCCCTAAAACAGAATAATTGAGAATGGTATCATTATTATTATTATGAATCATTGTCATTGCGATCGCCGCAATTGTTTCGATCAGTAGCATACAACACACCATTTAGTTTATCATAGTTTTGCTCCATATGGTCAATCCAGCTGCCATTGTCTTTATAATTTTGGACGATGACTTCTTCGTCCAATATCCATTTAAAGTGATATGTAATAAATTTCGGATTTTTACAATCTTCATTCACGAAATCGATAGAGAATCTGAAAGGTAAAGAAAGAAACAAATTAATTATAAATAAGTAATCGTACTCTCAGCGCTAATCAAAGTAAATTACAAGCGAAGCTAAAGTAAAAGTAAAAGTCTGCTATATTTATCCATAGATTAATATACTACGAGTGTGCAACAGCTGTTTTTTTAGACCAGAAACCTTTGAAAGTCACTGGAATAGTTGGAGTTATCATAGTGTTTATCTTTTAGATGGCAAAACAATTTAAAAGACATAATGTAATGTAAAATGCATTATTATCTATCAAACGCACATAAATATCATTTTAATGTATTTAAAACTTGGGTTTACTCCCAGTGGCCGTCGGTGGTGCAATAGTTAATGTGCGCGCCTCTTGTGTTTGAGATCCTGGGTTCGATCCCTGCTCTGACCACCTTCAATTTCTTTCGGCGTCGGTCACCTCACATAGTGACGGTGACACCATGAAAAAGCTTCTCAAAATACCGTTCGGAAACGCTATATCCAAGATCCCAATCAGTGAGTATAAAACTAGAAAGCGCTCACGGGTTGTAAGAAGCTCTCCCAAATTTCTTCATAGGATGTAATGGGAAAACCGTTTTTTTACTTCCATCGAAACCCCCTATATTTATCAGCCGAGCACAAAAAAAAAACAAATACATACATATGTATTTTATTCATAGAGTAATCTCAAACTAGAGAGAATATTTGGCTCATCTGACGTTTGTTTTCACGCTCTTCTTGATGCGGTCGGTGTGATAGAGAGATGTTTGACGAAAAGTGACATACACCAGGTGGAATTACAATAACTTCTTGCTTTAATTTTTCATGTTGGTTTGGTGAAAACTGCGAAATTTAAATGTGTTTAAACTTTTTTATTGACTGTTATTGTTACCATACATTTGTGTTGTATTTAACACAATAATTTTAACACACAAAACGAAATGCCGTTGCTGTTATTTTGTTCGTTGTTTTGAACCATTGCCTCTATCTGGTATTAGTAAAGCAATTTTTTCAACATCGAACGTAAATATTACACCAGGCCAAATGTCATAAATTTGGTGAGAGAACTACTGGGTCTACTATAAGTATTAGTCTATGAGATCGACAGTCAGATGGAAGTAAATTTTTATATTTTTATTTCGATTTATGTTGCATACTTTGTGGATGCTATTTTAAAATGCGCAAATTTTTCTCTCTTCTTGGGAGATGCATATAGATAGAAAATAACAATAACAATACAGAGGGTGGTGCCTTGACCCCTGTAGTAGAGAACGTGGCTAGCACACATAAATCCATTGGCAACCTAAATAAGGATGACGACGCGGACGTAACCAAACGGGACTGAGTAAGCTCCCAGCCTTCAAAAACTGGTGGAGACTCCAGCTCTAATTCCCAAAACGATAACGAAAATAACATTACTATTTTAGCCACTCCGACAAATTACGAGTTTAATAAAATGGTTGATGAACTAAGCGAGAGTATAGCAAAACCATCAACGTAAAAGACACGGCTTTCGAGTGCTCAAAGCAGGACGATAGTGAAGAGAAACCGCTCAGCTAAACAAGTTGAAACACAGGACGTTCCCGGTGCCTTGCTCGACCTTAATAGAGGCTGAGAAGAGAATCCGATCACCTGAAGAGCAGAACACTGTCAAATCAGCAGCGAAGAGGAAGAAGTGTTCCCCATCATCCGGTAACTCGAAGACGCCCAAACCCTATAATACCCAGGGCGTTCCGCAGAATTCGGGGGCCAATAGGGGCAAAACCGATACGGTTACTGGAAAGGCGAGCACATCAGCTAAGAGAGACCGAGAGGGTACCGAATTTAGCGTACAATTGGACCCAGTCAAGGGGCTTAGATGTGAACCCGGACAAATAAGAAGATGCAAATCTCAGAGTTTGAAGAGCCACGATTCCTGGAAAAGATGATTAAAATATTCGATAAGGTTAAATATGTACTTAGGGGTAATCTTAGATCGGAAACTGAATTGGAAGCACAACATAGAGCACAGGGTCAATAAGGCCTACAGATGTTGGTCGCTATGTAGAAGGGCTATAGGATCCAAATGGGACCTCAACCCGGAAATAACACACTGGGTCTACAGAAGCGTAATTAGGCCCGTACTAACATAGTATGGTGGACGGCAGTTGAGAGGAAATGTAATATCGCAATACGGCAGAGGGTTCAACGAATGTGCTGCATTGGTATTAGCGGTGCAATAAGAACAACCTCGACAAGGGTCATGGAGACTATTTTATGTATCCAGCCAATCGAGTTTAGAGTCAAATACGAGGCAGATCTTGCTGCAAAACGCCTACATGCAACAGGTGAATGAATAAACAGGGATCTTAAGCCAAAACACAAACGGATAATGGGGGCTTTAGTCGGCTACACGCAAGATACGATTGAATCCGACTGAATGACTTTAACTCCAACTAGAGACGCCTGGCAGAATGGGACCCTGGCATACACGCCAAATGCGACTCGCTGCTATATGGATGGCTCAAAGCTAGCGGAAAGAACGGGTCTATAATTTTTCATTGACAATCCGGTAACCCAAACCCATCAACGTCTCCCGGATCATAATACGACCTTTCACGCGTAAGTTCGGGCGATTACGGAGTGTATCAAATGGCTCGGCGATAATACAAACCCAGCCGAAGCGAATATCTTCACTGATAGCCAAATGGCAATCAAGGCAATATCATCGGAAATTGTCCTTGACTGTAAGAAGGTGATAAATGATTATTCTATGCATGGCAGACTCAATATCATCTGGGTGCTGGGGCACAGTGGAATATATGGCAACATACGAGCGAATCTTCTAGCAACAAAAGCCAGGAAACTTCAAACGGTGAGCCTAGAGGGCGAGAAACATTTTGGGGTGACGAAGCCTGGGCTAGATCCAGATATCTTTCTGACAGTATAATACCGGACATGACCAAACTTGTGGGAATGGACTGGAATAAGTTAAGGAATTTTGTGAAAAGCACCGAATTCCTATGAGAGGTAGAGTTAATTAGTAGGGTAAACAGAGAGCGCACAACGGGTCGAATCAGCGGCTTAAGTGTATGTCTACAGACATGGGAAGGTTTAGTGTTTTCTTTTTGAACACTCAACATTGCACCCCTCTTTTCAAACTAACTAACTATAGATTCGTGATTTGAAAAGTACACACATGTGCACGATGTATGTGGAATGAAAAGCAGGTACTAATATTTTTAAAATGTTGATCGAGTATTTTGTCCTTAGCCGCATTTTAAAAACTTTGTCAAAGGCAATTTTTTTCTTTTAAATGATGCTACTAATTTTAATTATAAATATAATAAATCAATTTGTCGTACTTACTCTTTTGCGTCCTTTTCCAAAACACCTTTTATGCGGATTTTGGTGCCATCTTCTATCAACTGTATTTCGGGAAGTTTTTCACAGGTATTATTTTTTGCATATATTGTTTGAACTAACGCAAATACCGAAATCCATCCGATGGTTAAACCCACTAAGGTTCTAGTGTGGAACAGCATTTTAAAATATCTACAAAATCAAAATGATATTGCGTGTGCTTTTATATAGAAAAAAGTTCTGATCTAATAAAACAAATAAGTTGAGTTGGGTTTGTTTTTAAGCTCCGTCGCCGTATGACGATGGGAGAAATTTCATATTAGGGTGTACTGAAAACTATCCTTTTTTTGGAAGTTTTCTTCTGGGGGTAGAGTGTTCTTTCTTAAATATGTAGCTTCTTGGGACATTTGATTCTGCCTCAAAGAGGGTAAAATTCACACTTGCCTTCAAAATGAGTTTATCACCGGTGAATATCTATAGGATATAGGCAGGGAAATAAATTATATGCCATTAGATAGGCGGAGTAATACATTGAACAGTGATGTGTTACCGTGTTCTATATCTCCTGTACTTTTAGAGATAATTGGTGTGAATGGAAAGGTATTTTGCAACAAAATTATGCTGGCAAAATATGAAAGTGAAGTACAGCCTGGTCAGTAGAAGAAGTATTTAATATTATTTCAATATAAGGTAATCAAATTCTATGGAATGTCTAAAGAACTCTTCCGTATCTATAACGGTTATCTAGATATCGAGGCTTAACAAATTAAATTTTGTTTTGTAATATCCTGATGACCATTGGAGCAACAATTGGTTGGTTTCATCGCAAAGTATTTTGCATCGTCTTTCGAATTATAAACGCATGAATGCGATGCACCATTGACAAGATAATTAATTTTATACAGAAATATTTTAGAAACTATTATTTATTTTTTTCCGTCAAATGAGAGTCCGAACAGTGGTTTCTATGCTCGCAGTGGTTGAAAGACAAATATGGAAAAGATAATGACAAACACATTTAAAAAAATCATGGACCACTGTTTAAAACAAACACATTCGACGATGTATAAATAAGTATGTATATATAAAATGGAATTTATCTTCGACGGAACCTGTCATACTTACGATTTTGGTATCATTCGAAAGAGGACTCAATATCCTGTATGATAGCATGAAAGAAAAATTTGTGATCTAATTGTCATTGGAACAGTACAAGTCAAAATTCAAGTTTTCAACACTTGATATCTAGATAACGGTTAGAGATATCGAAAAAGTTGCATAATCATTTTATAGATTCTGACTAGAGGTTTACGCCGATTGTTTCTGACTCGGCGCCGGCTTAGGGCTCTGAGAAAACGATCGGCGACGGCTTAGTCGGCTAACCTGGTGGCGGCGACTATTCCTAATTATTAGGAAATTGAACCGGTTGCTGCAGTGCTGAGTTCAATTCTGAGGAAATTGTACCTACTATTGTTCTAGTTGTAATGTGTGCTGTAACTAGAGACTGCATCCCGGAAATTCCCGCCCGGGATTTCCTATCGAAAAATATGTTATTATGTTGTTTACTTTTGCAAACACACTATGTTTGGGTAATTTTTTTAACTTTGGTAGAATATAACTAAAAAGCTGGCGGTTTGTTACAGGAGATATTACTTATAGACGGTTTGTTATTCAATACTGTAACTAATTAAACTAAAATTGGCCGACCAATCTTGCACGTTTGCATGGCAAAACAATAAAACTGCAGCAACCTCGTAACAATACCATATTGCAGGCGGTACGAGAAGAAGAGTGCACATTAGGTATTTTATATTTTGTTTTATTCCCAACATATAAAGGATATTTGGAAAAACAAAATAGGTTACAGTTATGGTAGAACAGAAAGGGTCATAAATTATAGGAATAATGTAGAAAACAAAGGAAAAGGCTTATAAGGAGAATTCCAGATGTAATTGGAGAAATTCAGGAAAATTAAATTCATTTGAGAACCCTGTAAAAGATTTCTAATGAATTTTAAATTTTAACGGAAACAACATAAATAACGGTACATTCGGTTCGTTCTTAGAATCTTTGTGGCCTTTCCGCTTTCATCGTACTGTTTTTTTCCAACCCAATTCCTAAATGTGTATATGTGACGCGGAAAATAAAAAGGGACCTAAGGGTAAAAACCGGTTTTGTTCAGGAGAGCCATTTTAAAGATTTAAATACGAGTATTATAGTGCGGAACACAATTGCGACGTACGGCGTCAAAAATGATACGCTGTCAAAAATAAAACACACATGTTGCTATGATCTCGCCCACAATTGACGACGACAACGTATTGGCGTTTTTGCGTCGTACGTTCAATTAGATCTATTTCTATTTCTTACGCCGCGTACGGCGTATAAGTTCGTATCTGATGTTTCAGACGGTTTGTGTATGCAAATTTGGTGAAATTATTTATAAAATAAAACAATTGCTGATAAAAAATGAGCGGAAATAATTTAAATGAAAAGAAAAATTTATAAAATGTAAACATATGTATGTTGACGTATTATACGTTGTACGCCACTATTGTGTGCATGTTGGACGTATGGACGTATTTTCACGACGTTTTACGCCAGCACGCCGTACGTTGTATGTCGAAACGTCGCAATTGTGTTCCGCACTTATCTTTGGTGTACCATCACTGAGCGTGTTGGTATTGGTCTCATTTGAAAGCGACACACCTCATGACGTCAGGAACGTGTTGGTCAACCTTGAAAACGCGCGTACGTCGTCCCTACCACTTGTTTTGTGTAGTTGGTTTTTACTGTTTTCTACCTAGCGCGCTGTTTCCATGAGTTTGATATCAATTTTGCTCGCGTTTTTTCGAATCCAGCTTTATTTTCTGAAATTATTAATTGTGAATTATAATAAATACTCATTTATAATTCTTTTAAATCGTGAATATCACTCTGTTAGTACGAACATTTTTTCACATAACCTCACTTTCGTCGACTTCACTTTCATAAAACGCGCATATCTCTGAGAGGGAACACTTTTGGTGCATGGGATCGGTCTCATTCGATGCTCAGATGTTGTCCACATCAAAAAAAAAAAGTGAAAATTGAATTTTTTACCCTTAGGTCCCTTTCTATATGCGCTGTCACATATAGACCTGCAATTCAATGCTGCGGTATTTGCGATTTTCAACTTGATAAGAATAAATACAGGAAGCGGCACAAGTGAATAGTATTTTTAAATTGTTGTTCGAGTCACTGAAAAGAGTTAATGTCTTTACAAAATTGAAAATTATTTGAGTTATTTACAGAAGTAGATGCTCCGGAACCGAAAGTGAATTTGTATTGGGAGTAAAAAAGAATTACACATTACGAGAAAATAGTTAGACTCCTATCGTACAAAGAACAAAATCATGGAAAAGAATTCGGCCTAGCAAGTTGAATTTCCCAGTTGGAAAACTTGTCCTGACGACATTGTCAGTAAAATTTCCTTAGGAAAATGCCAGTAGGTGATGAACTTTATATAAGACAACTCCTTGACATGTTACTAGTCTTGGGTGAAATAAATTGTGACGGGGGTGACAATCTATGTAAGGCAGTCCTATTGATTTGTCAGCATTATGTCATGACTGACTCTTACCAAAGCCACTGCTGAATATCGATAGAAGTCTTTATCATTTGTCAACATCGAGTCATCCACGTAGATTTTCAAGTTATTCAGAAAACTTAAAACTAAATGTATGAACTTTACATACATTAACTAAAACTACCAAAATCGGCCATAAAATTCAAATTCAAAAACGTTACTGAGACTATTCCAGTCATAGACGAATTTAGTATCGACAGATTAATTCTCTCAATAACTTAAACGTCATACGTATGGTTGCAAGTGAACATTGGATGGTGGCAAACATGTGCTCAATAATGCCAGATAGAGGCAATAGTACACAACGTCCAACAAAGGAACAACAACCGCATTTCGTGTTTTGTGGCAAAATAGTTGTGTTAAACGATAAAAGTCAACAAAAAAGTCCAAAATACATTTAAATTTCACAGTTCTATACGAAAACGAAATGAAAAAGTTAAGTAAACTGTTGTTGTACCTCCACTTGCTGTAAGTTAATTTTTTTCGAATTTCTCTCATTTGCACAAACCTACGACGAAGAGTGTGAAATGAAATGTCAGATGGGAAAATTAGTGTGTCTATACTAAATTCGTCTATGATCCCGGTCATCAGAAAAGCTATACCCATAGGAAAATACAACTCTGTGATATAGATTAAAACTCACCTCAAAGCACTGCACCACTGCGAGAATGCACGAGGAAAATAATAACTTGAGGGAAAAAGCTTTCTGTTCTTGTGTAGGAATTATCGACTTTTCAGAGCGTGTTGGTATTTAGGGACCTTCGTTCGATACAATTTGAAAATATAAATTGCATATCTGAGTTTGTAAAGTATATATACGATTAATGATCTACAGACGATATCAATACAGGACCAGTAGTTAGACATCTGATGATGAAATTGTCACAGAGTTAGAAACTAACGGGGTTTTCAACAGAGACGCTACAAAAGTAAATCGATAGGGACAGCAAACGACGCCATATTTTTTCCCGCTCTTTTGACATTTCTCTTCAGTAAGGTTTGCCATTTCATCATGGAAAGATATACGAGCCCACAACGAGTCAAAATTATTAAAATGTACTACCGAAATTTGGAGCCAGTGGCCTCAACTTTAAGAGCGCTACATCCAATTTATGGTCGTCATAATCGTCCTACCAGATCAACAATTGAGCGTCTAGTGGAAAAATTTGAATCCACAGGCACAGTACAAAATGTTCCCGTGCCAGTGAGACAAAGAAGTGCCCGTAGTGTCGAGAATATTGCTGCCGCTGAGGCTTCAGTTCAAGAAAGCCCAAATGTGTCTCTCACACGTCGTTCTCAAGCGTTGGGCATCTCTGTGACGTCGTTGTGGCGAATTTTGCGAAAAGATCTTGGCCTACGTCCTTACAAGATCAAATTGACGCAAGAACTGAAGCCGCTTGACCACCATAAGCGTCGTATGTTCGTGAATTGGGCTGAGCAACAACTTGAAAATGATTCGGATTTTCATCGGAAAATCATCTTCAGCGATGAGGCTCATTTCTGGCTGAATGGCTTCGTCAATAAGCAAAATATGCGTTATTGGTCAGACAGCAATCCACACGTAATCCATGAGTCGTCATTGCATCCCGAAAAAATCACGGTTTGCTGCGGTTTATGGGCCGGCGGCGTCATTGGACCGGCACACTACTGTGAATGCGAATCGCTACCGTTCAATGATAACCGAATATTTTTGGCCCCAATTGGATAATATGGACTTGGAGGACATGTGGTTCCAACAGGACGGCGCCACAAGCCACACAGCGAATGCCACAATCAATTTATTGGAAACCAAGATTGGTGAACGTGTTATCTCACGAAATGGCCCAGTCGATTGGCCGCCTCGGTCGTGCGATTTGACGCCGTTAGATTATTTCCTGTGGGGCTACGTCAAGTCTATGGTCTATGCCAACAAGCATGGTTGAAAGGCAAGGTTGCATCGTTAGAACAGCTGATTTGATTTTTTTCATTTGACGCACTTGGAAAATGTCAAATTTGTTTTCATTTGTTGGTTATAAGTTGTTTACAGACGCGGAATTAAACAACAGACGCGAATACGAGTTAGAGTTTCACACCGGGAAAACCCAATTCAACTGCAGCATCAAACAATTTCAATTATTAATTTCAATCTTCATTAATTTGGCAAGTATTTCTTTCCAATTATATCACAACTGATTCAAAAATTCACATTTTGTTTACATTTTTATCAGCTGAGTTTGACAGAAGCCAAGTGCGATTTTGCACATGATTACACACATATTTACTGCTACTACCGTGATTAGTGTGCCCTGCCAACAAGCCAGCGACGATTGATGAACTTCGTACGAATATCGAACGTGAAATTGCAACAGTATCGGCCGATTTATGCTTGAAAACCGTCGAAAATTGGGTTCAGCGTCTGGACTTCTATAAGCGTGCCCGTGGTGGCCATGCAAAAGAAATCGAGTTCCATCATAATGGCATCGAACGTACTTTCACAGGAATAAAGAATTTCATTGGTATCTAAAACCGGTTTTGTTTTATTTCAAAAAACTTTTGTAGCGCTCTTATTGAAAGACCCGTTAGTTATTTTCGTAATATTCCAACGAAAATCTAAAACTTTTAATTTAGAAAATGCCCCAGGTTGTAGAATGAATGTCTCGTACATTAACTAAAAATAAAAAATGTATATTTGAATTGTATGTTTAATATTTTCAGAAATAATTTAATAATATTTGAAAATAAATAAATGAATGTGCTTATTTTCAGAAAATTATATGTAGATTTTGTTAAATACTTTAATATGTATATAGAACATAACACAAGATCACTACTTTTGGAGACGTTTGGACCAACTGACCCACTATTGCATAGTGACTTAAGGACGACCTTGGTACATGCCACTGTAAACAAATTGCGGAATATTCCTGCTGTATGAAAATGTCGGGGGTGCCATGAGGTTTTTTGTATGGGAACGGGTCGGCAAGTCAACAGGGACTCTGACATGTCACGTCTTAGTGACAACTGGGTTATAATCTTTGAGAACTTACAAGAAAAAGCCCACACATCTACTGACCGAATCAGAGGAAGACCTACAAAAGAGTGTTCGTCCTACACAAGAAAAAGGAAACTTCTGGATGCTATAGAAGCGATATCTACCGAAAATCTATCGGAAGCGTAACCATCGAGTACGTGAAAGACCAAGAACACGGAAGGTCGGACATTACAAAAGTAACGACAATCCCTAGTTAGAATTTTTGCAACGGTAAAAGACAAAAGCCCCACTGTGCGCCGGTAGGGGGCCAAAATTACGCCTACAAAGGAAAAGTTTGACATTCCCGTCAACACGCATCGTTTGAAACTACAAAAAGTAAAGTTTTCAGTACAACCTACTGTATATTCTTTCACGTTGAAAGTTTCAATACATGTTACTAGTCAAAGTTAAAATAAAACTAAGGCGAAAATTCTAAAAATATTGTCACAATGAAGAGCAAATAAGCTAAGACGGTTTTTTTTGCCAAAAAAAAAAAAATATTATCACAATGAAGAATAAATAAGTTAAAATGATGTTTTTTAAACGAAATAGTTCGTACTGTGATCGCGAAAATATCAGAATAAATACGTACGAATAATAAAGCGTCACGTTTCGATAATATAACTGTTATTAAAGCCAATTGCTAGACCGATGAAATTGGTTACTTAGATGCGACAAGGCAACTCAGAAGCCCAATAATGTAGGTCTTTAGAGTGGTCATACTTTGGCTGACCAACGCTGGAACCGGGCAGAAAACACAACCAGTACGTTAGCTATCCTTGTTATTGTGACAGGTTTAGAAATTGATGATTGCATTCGTCTTAGGCCTCGCCTCAAGTTGTTGAATCAAATTGTGTTCCGATATAACATTTTTTGAAAGTGTTCTGTACATAGACGAATATAGTATAGACCATAGAGTAATCTCATACTATAGAGAATATTTGGCTCATCTGACGTTTCCTTTCACACTATTCTTGATGTGGTCGGTGAGGTCGGTGTGAAGTTTGACGAAAAGTGGCATACACCAGGTGGAATTGCAATAACTTGTTGCTTTAATTTGTCATGTCGTTTTGCTGTAGAACTGAAAAATTTAAATGTATTTTGAACTTTTTTGTTGACTTTTATCGTTGGTATACACTTGTATTTTATTTAACACAACTAGTTTGCCACAAAAACACGAAATGCGGTTGTTGCTCCTTTGTTGGACGTTGTTTACTATTGCCTCTATCTGGTATTATTGAACCCATGTTTTCCAAAATCCAATGTTTACTTTCCATCGTACCTATGACGTTTAATTTATTGAGAGAATAATTGTGTCTATACTATATTCGTGTATGATTCTGTATTAGGGCTCGATAGTGACAATACGTATATTGTTTCTAAAAATAAATCCTTAATATTATCATGCAGGTACAACAAATGTGATTGGTTTCGAATGAGTCGATGAATCAAAGTGCTTGTTAATATCAAGCACATTTCGATAGAAAAAAGATTTTGTCTTTCAGTGAAGCAGCTGTATCGAAAATAGAAGAATGTTGTTTACAATTTACCAGAAATAGTTAATAGTACAGTTTCCTTGAAAAAAAGGGGCAGCTCTTTGCAAAATATAGAAAATATACGGCATTGTAAGTGCCCAAAGGTGCCGTCAGACTATGCAAGTAAAGTGCTTGCAGCAAGCGTTCCAAGAATTCCGATTTTGAAAATTGCATGCAAGTGCTTGCACTGGGCAGTCACACTATGCAAGGAAAGTGCTTGCTGCAAGCGACTTTTTCCTTGGCATGCAAGCAAACTTGCTGCAAGCACTTTTCGGGTTGTCACACCATGCAAGCGCAAGCGCTTGCTGCATGTGCTTGCTGCAAGTGAGTTTTGAATGTGTGTGGTTATTTATTTGTTTCATCGAAAATAGACGCAAAATGGAAAATGAAGAGTTCGGTGAGGAATTTTGTGGTGATGTCAGTGTATTTGAAGAAGAAGCAGAATTGTTGGAATCGAGGCAATTGATTCTTGTGGAGGTCATCCTACGGATATTGGAGCATTTCCAACAAGTTATCAAACCGGTTCGATTGTCACACACACAATGCAAGTTTTTTTGTTTCGCTTTTTCATTTAGCGACAACACAAACAAGCCGCTCGATCGAAAAACAAGCACTTTTCGGGTCGTCACACCATGCAAGTCACACCATGCAATGCTTGCTGCAAGCACTTTACTTACATAGTCTGACGGCACCTCAAGAAATAGCTGCAATATCCACGACAATTTTTTTAATATTCAGTGTAGATTAAATATATTCGCAATACCTTCGATAGAAAACTCAATTGGTATCAGGTTGCCCCATAATCAAAGTAGGACACTCATGACAACACTGAACGGAAGGCTTTGTCACAGTAGTGAAAATGTTCGTTGTTTTAACAATTATTGTAATCGGAATTGAGCTAATGTACAGTTTCATCACCGCAACCAAAATGTGTTCATTAACTGAAAATATTTCGCCACTGTATTGAAAGTCAGATGAAGAAGGATTGATTCATTGTTTGTTGCTTTAATGGATTTGTTTCACTGTTGTAATGAATATGTTTCATTGCAACAATGCATATTTTTCTTTACTGCAATGTTTGTGTTTAATTGCTATTATTATGTCTCTCTACAAAGATGAATGAGTTTCATTGTTGCTATGAATATATGTACTTATACAAGGTGGCGCAAAAGTAATCCTCCTATCAGAAAATGCTATAAATTTTGCGATTGGCCCCTAATGTCAGTTCTGTTTTGACATTTGTGTAGTAAACACATGCGAAATACACGTTAATAAACAATGTTACGCTACACTGCTCCAGAACGCGGAATATTGCTGACTATTTGACCAATAATCGGTCGGTGACTTTGGCACAACTTGAATTTCGTCGCAGATTTCCTGGCCGTCCAACGCCTACTGGTGAAACACTGCGACGTTTAGCCGCTCGCCTCGAAGAGACTGGCACAACACGAGATGCTGCCAGGCGTGGCAGACCCCGGAATAGCCGTTCTGCAGAGAATATTGCTGCTGGAGCCGTGAATGTCATGGAAGCGCCGTCGACATCGACCAGACGACGTGCCACGCAAATGGGTATCAGTCGACGGTCTTTACATCGAATTTTGGTACAAGATTTGAAGATGTTTCAGTACAAAGTCCAGGCGGTGCATCAGCTGTTAGCTGCTGACCGCCAATCGCGTCTAACATACGCTCAAGCCATCCTTAATCACCACCAAGAGGAAGATGATTTTTCATCAAAAATAATCATGAGTGATGAGGCCCATTTCGATCTTAGCGGGTACGTAAATAAGCAAAATTTACGCTTCTGGGGCACTGAAAATCCGCGTGTAACCCACGAAGAGCCATTACACCCGCTCAAAGTCACTGTATGGTGTGCTGTTTTCGCTGGAGGAGTCAAAATGCCATAAAAAGGGCTCAAATGACAATCAACTGTGGCGGCGGCCATTTACATGACATCATATTCTCGACTTGATGTAAAAAAAATTAAAAGACCAAATAAAAATAATCCACAAGAAGAATCAAAGTTTTTCATTTTTTTTTAAATTACAGCCAAAAAACATAGGAAGTTTACTTTTGCGCCACCTTTTATATGTGCCAAAAATTAAAAACGACTTATGTGCATTTTCCATACTTTTGTGGAGATCATCTTTAAAGCCTAAAGTAATTTTTGAAAAAATTATGAAGAGGCACCAAGAAACTAATGTATTTAATTGGATCCCCTATTAGTTAAGAATATATCATTTTATTATTAAATACATCGATTTATTCATTTAGGAGATTTAGCTAAAAATAAAATATAAATGCTTAATGTGGACATAAGTTGTTCTTCCAATTGATATTTTAAATAATATATAAAGTTTTCCACGATCTTCAATAGAAATTATTCTTATTCTTTAAACGAGCTTAAGATCTTTTATTTGTTTTGCTTATTTATCTCCAATATTTCGTCTCCGCATATAAAAGCATAATATTTGTTCCCTGAAGAAGTCGCCCAATGTGGAGACGAAATATTGGAGATAAATAAGCAAAACAAATAAAAGATCTTAAGCTCGTTTAAAGAATATGAATATTTTAAATAATATTAAATCTTCAATGAATGTAGTTAGGTTGTATTCCCGGTAAAGTTGCCACAATAAATGTGATAAGTAACAAGTCTCAGGGCTATGACTTCAGCAAATATCGATGGAATTACTTCAAAATTTGGGTTGGTTAATTCCGATCAAGGAGATATTTGTGGTACTCCTAACTCAATTTCGACATAAGAGCTCTTAAGACGTTTTTCCTTCCGGACATAGATATCCATTACTACAATTAACCATTAAGCTCTAGAACTATTTCCCAAAACCTTTCAAAAAGCTCGAACATTTTATATTCAACAGAAATTACATTACAATACTAACCAGTAAAAATTACAAAAACTCCTTGTTAAGCCCCGTATTCAGTTCTTACGAAATTTTCGTAAGAAATTTTGTCATTTATCTCTAAACGGAAAATTTTATTACAGAGAGTTACCACATATCTCTGATTTACATTGCAACTATTTCATTAATAATTCATATTTGCACTCCATTCTATTTTTAACGCATGTGGCAAAATAATCGAAATGTCAAAATTCCGGTCCCAAACAAATATCAAATAATTGTTTTCGTACGAAATAACTTTAGCGTAACAACCCTGTACGACATTTTCGCAAAGAGCTGAGTACCAAGCAAATGAAAAGTGAGCGAAATTTTCGGTTCATGAAATTTTGGTTATTTTTTATACATTTACTTCTTATTGCATCGAAAATTTCATAAAAGCTGAATACCGGCCTTTAAGCCCCGTATTGAGTTCTTGCGAATTTTTCGTAAGAAATTTTTCCACTTATCCCTAAACTCAACATTTTTTTGCGGAGAGTTACCACATATCTTTGATTTACCTTGTAAACATTTCATTTATAGTTCCTCTACACACTTCATTTTATTTTTAAGGCATGTGATGTTGCTTTTGGTTGTTAAAATTACCCATACGTCACAATTCCAATCCAAATCAATAGTTTTCGTACGAAATAACTTTGGCGTAACAACCCTGTACTTGATTTAGGCTACCAAATTTTCGTACCAAGGAAATGAAAAGTGAGTGAAATTTTCGGTTCAAGAAGTTTTCGTTATTTTTTACACACGTAATTCTTATGGCAACGAAAATTTCATACAAGCTGAATACCGGGCTTTAACTGTAAATTTGAAAATTAATTTTGATGGGGTAAAAACTGTCTGTGTTTTAAATATAGGATAGGGGTTAATGCAATTAAAAATGCCTTTGATTAATTTTTTCGTTCATGCAATATCGTTGTTTCACTGATGCTATAACTTTTGCAAAGGGCGGCTAGTTGATGCCTTGGTTTGATATTTGTAAATTAACCAGATCCCACCTTAGCCAGGGAACGCTATATTCCTCAACGACGAGGAATAAATAAATAAATGGTTTCCCATTACATCCCATGAAGGGACTGGGGAGAACTTTTCAGTTTTCACTCAGTGATTGGGACCTACAGTTTTACACCGATTCCGAACGGTAATTTGAGAAGCTTTTTCATGGCTAGATACTCGATAGTGTCGCCGTCACTATGCGAGGTGACCGCCGCCGAAAGAAAATTTGAAGGTGGTCAGAGCCGGGTTCGAACCCAGGATCTCATGTACAAGAGCCACGCACACTAACCATTGCACCACCGACGGCCACAACGACGAGGAATACTGGTGACTATTTTTTTACAGAATAATTCGACAGGGATTTTGGCGCAACGTGACTATCGGCGTAGATTTCCCGATCATCCTACGCCAACTGGCCAAACACTAAAGCCTTTAGTCGCTGGCCTCAAAGACACTGGAACAAAATGTGACAGAAGAAGTGGCGGAAGGCCTAGTACTGTTCGTTCCGACAAGTATACCTCTGCTGTGGCTGAAGGTGTTCTGGATTAGCCGTCAACGTCGACCAAATGGCGTTCCACGCAATTGGTCATTAGACGTTCATCTATGTAGCGCATTTTGGTGAAAGACTTGAAAATGTTCCCATAAAAAGTCAGGCACTTCATTAGGTACAACCATAGCTGCCAACTTTGAAAATTTGTCGTAATTTTAACGATTTTGACTGACTTATTCATACCCTAACTCTAAGTCAGCCATGTGGGTGGTATTTTTATTTGTACTGGTTGATCCACAAAATATTAGCCAATTAGCCGTCTAATATTTGTATGGAAGCAGGCCCGTCCCCTGGTGGGGCAGTTTTGGGCGTTAATTCTAGCCCCCCAGAAAATTTGTTTGGAAAATTGTAATTGAGGCCAGAAGTATCGGAATTTGTACCAACACCCTGTGAACTTGGAACTGCAGTGCCGCATTTAGTAACAGAAGCCGACTTCAACGACCTTGATTGGTTGGTTGCTTGAAAAGGCTGCAAGTCCATTGTGATATCTGCAGTTTCCTCTATAGTCACTATTGACTAGTCGTCTAGCCAATTTGCCCTTTCAATGAATTTGTCTATAAGACCTACAGGAGCAGGGCAATCCAAGAGAAGGTGTTTCGTCGTTTCCTTGTCCCCTTCCATGCAACATCTATAGAGAGTGGAGTTTCTATGTCCCAATCTTAGGGCGTGTTTTCCTACAAGACAATGTTCCGTAAGTGTTCCTATCATTGTGGATAACCTGCCTCTCGGCAAGTTAAGTAGTTGCCTAGTCCTCTTCCTGTCCACCTGTGGCCAGAGGAACCTGGCTTGTTTGCAAGTTGAAGTAAGACTCCACTTGTGCGTGAACATATTATCGGTCCACTGCCTGATCTGCAAACGGCAGGTAGAGATTGGCATACTAACACCTTCTTTTGAAGAAAGAACCTGTGCCGTAGTACCCTGTCTAGCTAACGCATCCGCTACGCAATTGCCTGGAATGTCGCTATGTCCCGGTACCCAGATGAGCCTGATGTCGAAATACTCTGCCATCACCCTAAGTGATGAGTGGCATTCTTTCACCGTCAGGGACGTAGCAAACATGGCTTCCAGGGATTTTATGGCAGCCTGGCTGTCTGTGTAGATACATATTCTCCGGAGGGTTGTGATACTACTTTTCAGTAGTTCGACCTTGTACGAGACGGAAATTTGTCGAGGAGAACAGCGGAACTCTTTGCATCGCGCTTTAACCAATGGAATATAGTGGCGGCTGATTTGACAAATTTTTTAAATTGCACGAAGATCGGGGTAAAAACTGTAGTTATGATATTTGATTCGATGTTTCGAGTTTTCATCGATGCATCGGTCAACAGCCTTAAAGTCGTGGTGTTTCATATCGGTAACAAACATCCATCTGTTCCGATCGCATAGGCCACGAAACTCAATGAAACATACGACGGCATGTAATTAATATTAGAGCTGATAAAGTACCAAGAGCACAATTGGAAAATGTGCTGCGATCTGAAAGTGGTCGGATTACTCATGGGTGTTAAGCGTGGATTTCCAAACCACCAGTGCTTTTTGTGTACATGGGAAGGTCGCAAAAGAGATTAGCATTACACTGAATTTAAGTGGAAGCCGCGCACATGCTACAAAGTAGGCGTAGAAAGTATAGAGCATCTACCACTGGTGCAGCCATCTCAAATCATTTTGCCACCACTACACATTAAGCTCGGTCTCGTATCAAATTTTGTTAAAAAACTACACCGTGAGGGCGAGGCGATTGCGAGTTTGCGCAAAATTTTTCCGAAATTGAGCGGTGCAAAGATTCGTGCAGGTATTTTTTTAACAAGTCATTCAGTAATTTTATTTGTTTTGAGTGATGTGTATGATTTAAGGTGTTTTCAATGATCCGCAGATAAAACAAATAGTTGCAAGTTATGAATTTTCCTCAAAATTGAATGCTATCCAACAACGTCCATGGAAAGGCACAGTTGCCGTTATTGAGCAGTTTCTTGGTAACAAACGAGCTGCCAATTATAAAAATATTGTCACAGAAATGATTTCGGCATACGTCGAAATGGGCATTTTAATGTCGCTAAAGATCCACTTCCTTCACAATCATTTAGATTTTTTCCCTGATGATTTTGGAGCTTGTAGCTGTAGCGATGAGCATGGCGAAAGATTCCATCAGGACATTGCGGCTATTGAAAAGCGCTTTAAAGGACAAGACATTACGCATATGCTTGGCGAATTCTACTGTTCTATTTGTCGCGATACTTAGACAAATGCTTACAAACGCCGAAATAAAAGACCGAAGTTTCTTTAAAAGCATTGCAATTTTTAACGTTCGCTTATTCTCGGATAATAAAATTCATAACGGCCCATTCTCGTAGTTTTTATTTTTACTATTGTGAAAAAATTAATTAAAAAAAAAAATAAAAGCCGTAAGCGGTACCTTAACCGACACTATCTTGTAGTTGGTTGGAGGCAATCTTCAGGGGCTGCCTTATGCTGGGAGTCATTCCTAGCATTTGGAAGCAAACCAAAGTGGGTTTCGTCCCGAAAGCGGGCAAATGCTCTCATGTCAAACTAAAGGACCAATCAGTCTATCATCCTTTGTTCTGAAGACATTTGAAAGGTTACTGGACATTCACGTTCGAAGTAATCTTCCACAGAATCTACTATCGAGTTCTCAGCATGCCTATAGCAAGGGCAGGTCTACTGAGACGGCTCTCCACTCTATAGTCAGCATTATAGACAACTCTCTTGAGAATTAGTTCTTCGCTCTAGGGACCTTCCTGGACATCGAGGGAGCCTTCAATAACATTCAACCTTCGGCGATTCTTATATCGTTACAGAATCTAGGAGTCGACAGCTTAGTGGCACGCCTAATTGGGAAGCTTCTGGTGGATAGATCCGTCAAAGATGAATAGGGTGGTGTTACAATTGCTAGGAACGTTAATAGGGGGACACCGCAGGGCGGAGTTCTGTCTCCACTATAATGGTTAACTTCTGTCAATGAACTGCTTCTTGAATTGGACAGGGCCGTATGCCAGGTCTTTGTCTATGCCAATGATATTGCTATCGTCTGAACGGGTAGAAACCTCAATTTACTTAGCATTCGTACAACCAGCCTACTTAGTCTGTTTTCGAACTGGACTGCTAACAACGGACTATCACTTAACCCACTTACAACCGAGCTTATCTTGTTCGCTCGGAAATATAAAATACCCGCATTTGAACTGCCGTCAGTAAATGGGGTGCAATTACAGTTGACGGAAAAGGTCAAGTATCTGGGGATAATTCTCGACAGAAAACTGTCTTGGAAACCGAATGCTGTAAAGGGGCGATATGAAAGCGCTGGGAACTGTCTCCTAAGATCACCATGTGGATTTATACGGCAATAGTCAGACCAATACTTCTCCATGGCATCGTAGTTTGGTGGAGGTCCCACCAAAAGAAATACATTCTGAATTCCTTGATGAAAATTCAAAAATCAGCACTGATTAGCGTTAGTGAGGCAATGGGCACGACGTCAGGTACAGCTCATAGTGCTATCCTGAACATCTGTACTCCTGATATCCTGGCCGAATTGGCAGCCGCTACATCCCTGGTGAGAACCAGAGATTGTAGCGTTTTGATAGCGGAGCATTCCGGACACGCTGAATTACTACACCGGATAAACTCTATTTCCGTAAAAACGGACTACTTTATCCCTACCTTCTATCAGCGACAAATCTAAGGATTTCTATTCCGAACAGGAATACCTGGGAAAAGTCACTGGAAGGGGATACCAGTAGTATCAGATTTTTCACGGATGGATCAAAGTTGGACGAGCAAGTAGGCTATGGGGTCCATTCACCGGACCTAAATATAAATATCTCCTTCAAGCTGCCATATCATTCGAGTGTATTTCAGGTGGAAATTACCGCCATACTGGAGGTTGCTGAACTACTGAAAAGTAGTGTCACAACCCTCCGGAGAATATGTATCTACGCAGACAGCCAGGTTGCTATAAAATCCCTGGAAGCCATGTTTGCTACGTCCCTGACGGTGAACGAATGCCACTCATCACTTAGGGTGATGACAGAGTATTTTGGCATCAGGCTCATCTGGGTACCGGGACACAGCGACATTCCAGGCAATTGCGTGGCGGATACGGTAGCTAGACAGTGCACTACGGCACAGGTTCTTCCGGCAAAAGAAGGTGTTAGTATGCCAATCTCTACCTGCCGTTTGCAGATCAGGCAGTGGGCCGATAATATGTTCAAGGACAAGTAGAGACTTACTTCAACTTGCAAACAAGCCAGGGTCCTCTGGCCACTGGTGGGCAGGAAGAGGACTAGGCAACTACTTAACTGGCCGAGAGGCAGGTTATCCACAATGATAGGAACACTAACGGGGCATTGTCTTGTAGGAAAACACGCCCTAAAATTACCCTCAGAAAATGGAAAACATACTTGTGCTGACGTACTAAAGTTATATTGGTTCAAACTCAATTTTTTTTTTCAAAATTGATATTTCTAATATCAATTATTAAAACCAAAATATATCTTAGAATAACAAGATATATATATCATATTAAAGCCAAGAAAGGATGTTATGTAATACAAACAAATTGAGTGGTATAGCCAAAAAATTCAACAAATTAAATATAACTTTTTGAATATTCAAAATCTGATAAAAGCTAATATGTATTTGTAAAACGAAAATTGAACAATTGCATCAAAACAACTCAAAAAAAAAGAAAAAAATCCAAATTTGTATTGCCTTGGAAATCGAAAAAAACACAAAAAGTAGTCAATTTTGATTTTTTTTATATATCCCGCTGTGCGATTTTCAATATTGATATGACATTAATCCCTCACTTCTTCTCTGCAATCAATTTTTAGAGAACACAAAAATGTTTACTAGATCAAAAGGTACAGACTTTTGGCCGATGGGAAATTGATGCTGAACCACTGTGCGCCGTCGAAAGAATTGTAAGGTGGTCAGAGCAGAGATCGAACCCACGTTCTCATGTACAAGAGCCGCGCACACTATGGCTCGGCCCCTTTCTTTAATAGGTGATTTTTGAATTTAGTGCTATTTTTCAACCTAAATATCAAGCTGGTCTTCCCCCCCGAAATAAAATCCTGCTTACGTTACTGATGTACACATATGATGTTTAACCACCGATTACGGACCATATAAAGTAAAATAGCCTTTATTTCAAGTGAAAATGATATGCAATAAATTTAACGTTTATTTAATATTTGTATATCATAAATTTTTGCAATTTCTTAACACCACCCCAAACATATATTTTCTTTATATCGGATGGTTTGAAACCATCCCTCCGGTATTCTCTTAAAGGTATGTCTTTACGTCCCAACTGATCATATACATCGACACCGTTATCTTTAAAGACGAACATTAAATCGAATACCATTCCACCATCAACTTTATCCGACGCTTTCCGATCATTGGGATGTAGTATAGTATTAGTAACTGATATTTCAGTATGGGTGAACTTCAACCACTTGCCATTTACTTTATTATTTTCGACAATTGTATTATTACGTAAAATGTACTTAAAGTGATAACCAATGGAATTCCAGTTAGGAGTTGCAAAATTTATAGAAAACCTGGAGGAGTACAGTGAATTTATAAATGAGGAAATGTGGTCCGAACTTACTAACCTTCAAATTAAATGTCATACTTACTGCTTTGCGTTATCCATCAATTCACCTCCTATAACCAGTCGGGTATTAGCATCAATAAAGTCTGGATACACGGATAAGTCATGTGCGTAAATTATTTGAACAAATTGAAATATGACAACCCATCCGATGGTTACACCCACTAAGGTTCTAGTGTGGAACAGCATTTTAAAATATCTACAAAATTGAAATGATATTGGGTGGCCTTTTATATGAAAGTTGTGCTGATATAATAACAGAAATAAGTTGAGAGGTCTATTATACTGCATATTCTTTTACCACATGTCGCTCGAGGTGGAACTTCCAAAAAAAATAAAAATTGTCACAATGAAGAAGAAATAAGTTAAGATGGGGTTTTCTTGGCGAAATTTTTTGTACTTTTTTCGCAAGAACAACATACATACAATAACATACAATAGTATAGTATTTATTTAGAATTGCGTCAAGTTTTGATATTTGTGTGTGATTGTTATTAAAGCCAATTGTTCGACTGGTGCAGTATTTCAAAAACTCATTTAGATTCAACGAGGTGACTTTAGCTCCGAAACAAGTGGGACTACAGAGAAGTCATTCTTCGACTGACCAATTGTGGAATCGGCAGTAAAGGTAAGAATATCCACCTTTTTATTGCAAATAACACTATTGTAGTTTTTGACATTACATTTTTTTTATCAGCGTTCTAGTAAATTGTATCGTTTAGAGGCAAGCCTATTGAGTTGATCGGTACCCCTGAAATGACTGTATCACGTCAAATTTTTTAAAAAAAATCGATTTTTACCAATTCTCAGATATTCCTGCACTTTTTTTGAAAAAAAAAAATGTTTCACTTTTTCGGGGTAACTTCAAGGGACTCCAAATTTTTCACTCACAATATTTGCAAAATTGTAGCCATGGTAAAGCTGAACAACTTTTGTGAACATATTAATACAATCTGAACATGACTAGTCACCCTAAATAGCTCATGTATCTTAAAAATGGTAATTTGTATGTATATATGTATGTATATGTATGTCATCATTACTCGAGAACGACTTGTCCGATTTTGTCCGAATAAATTTAGAAAAGTTTAGTATTATAATACCTTTAATCTATCCCTATGTCCTATACATGGGGCAAATTAATTATATGACAATTGTAATTTGTAGTTTAATTTGAATTACCTCTACAAATGCAAATTCAAAAAAAAAAATACCATTGCCAATTGTATTTATTTTCAAAACATTTCCTTCTTAACTTGCTGTTTTGGTTTTCAAATATTTTATATGTATGTACAGGTTTATGAATTTGGAAGTACTACGAGGCAACACCTATCTTAGCCACAAACCTCTTCATATAAAATGCTTTAAAAACAGAATTGCCAGAAGTCAAACAAATTCAAAATAATTAAAAGCATTCCCATATTTCATAACAATTGGCATCCGATTCCACAACCTGCATTTGCATTGCCTGAGCAAATGCAAATTCAAAATGCTTTTAATTTTCATTGCGAACAATGCTAATTCTTTTGCATTTGCGTTGTGATATTAGCTTTGTTCGTTTACTTTCCCAGTAAAAATTTGCAAGAATCTACCTTTGAGAGAGAAAGAACGATATGCACAAAAAGAACGCGAACGACTTCCAGTAAAAGATTGAAAAGAAACAGCTGTAGTCATAGACGAATATAGTATAGACACATTTATTCTCACATCCGACGTTTCATTTCACACTCTTCGTCGTAGAAATTAAAGAGAAAATTAAATTTAAAATTACCTTACACCAGGTGGAGTTACAAAATATGTTCACTTAACTTTTTCATGTCGTTTTGGTGTAGAACTGAACAATTTAAATGTATTTTACACTTTTTTGTTGACTTTTATCGTTGGTATACATTTGTATTGTATTTAACACAACTAGTTTGCCACAAAAACACGAAATGCGGTTGTAGTTCCTTTGTTGGACGTTGTTTATTTACTATTGCCTCTATCTGGTATTATTGAAACCATGTTTTCCACCATCCAATGTTTAGTTACAACCATAGCTATGACGTTTAATATATTGAGAGAATAAATGTGTCTATACTATATTCGTCTATGGCTGTAGTTGTTTATGTTTGCATTACATGAAACAAAAGTTGTAAATTAGGATGTATTAATTAACGTATTGTATAAGTACTTAAAAATACTTCCTAAAAATACATTTAGTTTAACTTTGCACACGTTCCAATGGAATAGAAACAAGTTTTATCCTCAGCCACATAAATTTTGGCGTGTTGTTACATACCTTTGATACTTCCACAGTTGCCCAATGATGGCGTCATAGGTTCACCATTTGCTGAATGCCACTGCACATTATTGGTTTGAATTTTCTAATTAAATTTCAGTTATATATTGAATAAAATGTTAAAAAACTCAGCTGTACTTACTTCTGTCGTCGTTAATTTAATTTTTAACTTTTACGTGTTTACATAAATTAGCTGATTTCAAACAGCTGTTCTACCTTGCAAATTTTTGATGGCTAAAATTTCTCCAACCATAATTTGCAATGTCTCCAACATCGAATTGTTAAAATTTTCGCTCTCTGTCTCTCATTTACTGGACTTTTGGAGTAAACGAACACGATTCAGTAAAAATTTGCGCAAACTTTCGAGTAATCGAACAAGTTACAAAATATGTTCAGAACTAGTTTTTACTGAGGGAGAAAAATCATTGTTACTCTCCGAAAACTACTTTCTTGATAGTTTTTACTGGAAAAATTGTCGAACACACTTATTAACAAATTAAATTTTCTGATAGATATCGGCGCTTCAGTATCTGTTATACCAAGGGGTATCCATGTCCCAGCTGATCGACTATAAAGTAGGAAATTGATAGAAATCAGAGAAGATAGTCTAGAGAGCAATAAGCAACCAGAAGCAAATTAAGTTGAAATAGTGGTTGATTAATATTAATGGCAGCTAAATTATGGTTTATGTTGGTTGCACTGAACGAAAATCTGCATTTCCTTTTATTTCTATCCATTTTGTATCCAACGAAAGAGTAACATACAACAGCAACTCGAACTCGATGAAATGACCTACTACTTCATCGTCATCGAGAGAACGTAAAGAGAGGAATGGCGACTCTTATCTATTGCTCTATGGTTATACCTGCATCGAAATTCAACGAATCTAAATGCATGTCTGAGATTGTACTCCCGCAGCTAACGATACCGCCATTAGGACATTTGGTACAATTTTTACATGACTTTACATTCATATTAGCTGACGTTTCTATTGCAATTTTGAATGCAGATTTCTTTGAACAGTATGATATTGTGATTGACATGAGAAGAATCTATAACCCACAGTCAGGAAATGCACCATTAGAGTCTCGTAAATTATCAGTGGCAAAATTAGAATTTAGTATGTTAATTAGCAATGGTACTACATGCCTTCCAAATCACACATATCTTCCCCACAAATCTTTCGAAGGTCTGAAGCAGAAATTTGCAGAGACTTTATTTTGATCACTTTTCATTTTATAGAAGGCAGAGATTTTGACATGTTAACTGATCATAAGCCATTAACGGATGTTTTAGATTATAAATCGTAATGGTCTCCACGCAAGACCAGACATCTGCAATATATAGGACAGTATACGAAAAATATCATATCAACATCTAACGCCGCGCATTTTTTGCCTGATCACGCACATTGCTGTAAATTGCATGCAGACCAAATTTTAAGACGCTCGGGTAATAGTACTCCACATATTGAATTTTTATTAAATGGGTCGTATGGGCGGGACCACACCCATCGATTCAATCCCGTTCATTTTTTGGAATACGTAATCTAATATCAAACGAATCTATAAGAAAGTTATAGTTGCATTGAGTTCATATGTTGGCTGTAAACTAACGTAATTTTATGAAGTAGTAAGAACGTTCTGATATTTAACAGACTGTCTAAAGGAAGGTCGTAAAACAATGTTGAGAACTGTGACCCATGATCGAACCTTTTCAGACCATAAACATATTGAACAACATCATGTTGAGTTCATAATGCATTTCAAGTATTAATACAAAGTTCCTTCGCAGTCGCCCAGTGGGATATGTAGGTACTGAATAAATTTGGAAACGTATTCTGTTAATCAATTTATAGAAAAACCTAAAATCAACTACTGTACGTCAGCAGCACAGATGTGTATACTGCAATATTACAACTGCAACATACCATAAATATACATTGATATACATACCATAAAAATAGCAAGGACCCCAAAAACTACTATTTCTTTTTTGTAGTCGTCGAAACGCTTCAAAAGGATTTTGCTGGCGGTAATTAAATTTATTTTAAAGACAACGATGATTAGATCAGTGGGTTTCTATGGCACAGCTGATAGATGAGATATACAGTAAAACAACCTATATTTCAAGTGAATTATTTTATGCAATTATTTTAACGTTTATTTAATTTTTTGTATATACCTTAAAATGTTGCAATTTCATAACATCACCCCAAATATATAATTTCTTTATATCTGATGGTTTGAAATCATCCCTCCGGTATTCTCTCAAAAGTATGCCTTTACTTTCGAAATCATCATATACATCTACACCATTATCTTTGAAGACGAACAGTAAATCGAATACGATTCCACCGTCGTCAACTCCATCCGACGCTCTCCGATCATTCGGATGAATTACTGGATTAGCACTTTTTATTTCGGTATAAGTTTTCTTATTCCAATCGCCATTTCCTTTATTATTGTCGACAATTGTATTATTATCTAAAATGTACCTAAAGCGATAGCCAATGGAGTTCTCATCAGGCGTTGCAAAATTTATATTAAACCTAGTGGGATAAAGTACAAACATTTATTAAACGAGGAAATGTCATCCGAACCTACAAACCTTCAAATTAAATGTCATACTTACTGCTTTGCGTCGTCCTTCAATTTACCTCTTATGGCGACATAAGTATTAGCATCTATAAAGTGTGGATCGACGATTATTCCAAAAGCATGTATTATTTGCACAAATTGAAATATGACAACCCATCCGATGGTTACACCCACTAAGGTTCTAGTGTGGAACAGCATTTTAAAATATCTACAAAATTGAAATGATATTGGGTGGCCTTTTATATGAAAGTTGTGCTGATATAATACTGCATATTCTTTTACCACATGTCGCTCGAGGTGGAAATTCCAAAAACAAATTGTCACAATGAAGAAGAAATAAGTTAAGATGGGGTTTTCTTGGCGAAATTGTTTGTTCTTTTTTCGCAAGAACAACAAACGAAGTCAGTACGAATAGTATAGTATTTATTGAGAATTGCGTCAAGTTTTGATATTTGTGTGTGATTGTTATTAAAGCCAATTGTTCGACTGATGCAATATTTCAAGAACTCATTTAGATGCGACGAGGCGACTTAAGCGCCGAAACAAGTGGGACTACAGAGAACTCATTCTTCGACTTACCAAATCTGGAAGCGATAGAAAATGTGACCTGAAATCAACAGACTTCTGACAACAATTACTTAGGAGTATTAGATTAGGGTTTGAAAATGGCAGTAGGTCTATTTGATTTGGAAGTAAATGCATGAATTTACCAAAAACCTGATAACAAAATGTTCCGTTTCTAAAATTTTTGTTCGCCAGCCACGACCAACAAAATTGTTGAAGAATCATCTGTTACAAATATCACAATAATCGCACGCAAATTCCAAACTAATTTTTTTCAGATTAGCCCCCTACCCAACCTTTCATTTATTTGTGTTTTCTTTTTTCTATTTTGCTATCGCACGCAACTTCGTAATTTTTGGGTTGTTTTTGCAATCATCATATGTGATCTCTCTTACAAGAAAATAAAGCTCGACGGAAGAACCAGGGTGTTTATGGCACAGCTGATCGAAAAGTCACTAGGAAAATGCTGTAGAATGAGAGACCAAAGAAGACATACAGATTACAGACCATGCAGCAAACTAAGTTTGAAAGTGTTTGATTGATACTAATGACAGCTAAAATAGAACTTTCAAAACTTCTGCATCAGTGCGTGTAAGTAGGAAAGCAATGTGTAAGTAGCGACAACAATCGCTCTGCACACAATCCATCAATAAATTTCTTCGGTTAGTGACTTGTGTAAATGCACACCGCAGTGGCTTAATGGGCTAGACGCTGCTGAAGATGATGCTTCACAAACATCGAAACGATTATCCAGCGAATGTGAGTTCGAATCCCACCCGCGGCATTTACATTTTTTTCACTAACCGGAGAAAACATGATCTCTTACAGCAAATTACAACTTTAGACAGCTAAATTATGTTTACATCGAACGAAAATACACATTCCCTTTTATTTTTGTCCGTATTATGCCAACCTAAGAGTAAATTACCAAAGCAACTCAAACTCTATGAAATGGCCTACTACCTCGTCGTCATGAAGAGACATCCAAGAAAGTATCCAAGAAAGTATTATTTTCTTTTATTTTCGACGAAAAAAACTTGCTCTTATTTTGCGTAATCAGATTAGAGTTGGGTAGTTCATGAACTATCTAGTTTATTTAGGGTGACCAGCCATCACACTCACGAGCATAATGCACATGTTCGATACGGCGAGTATGTTCGTGATTGTTATGTCCGGGTACCTTAAATGAACGAGTTCGAGAACTAGTGAACGAGTTCGACACAAGTCTAGAACAGATTAGCGCCCCCAAATCATAGAGAAATAGACAAGAGTTTCTTTCCCTCTCTTTACCTTCTCTCTATGACGACGAGGTAGTAGGTCATTTCATCGAGTTCGAGTTGCTGTTGAATTTTAGTCTTTGGTTGGACATAAAACGGGCAGAAATAAAAGGGAATGCGAATTTTCGTTCGGTGCAACCAATATACAACACAATTCAGCTGTCATTAGTATCAATCAAACACTATTTCAACTTAGATTGCTGCATGGTTTGCTTATGGTTGTTTATCGCTTTCTCGCCTATCCACTCTATTTTCTATCATTTTGCAACTATATAGTCG
Source organism: Phaonia tiefii (assembly GCA_963931995.1). Classification (NCBI taxonomy): domain Eukaryota; kingdom Metazoa; phylum Arthropoda; class Insecta; order Diptera; family Muscidae; genus Phaonia; species Phaonia tiefii. The sequence continues at coordinate 365,550,600 of OZ008367.1, read as the reverse complement.
ATCAGGTGCAATGCAAGTTTAGATATCTCGCTCGTTTTTGCAATCACGGTCACCAAATTTTTTGTGCAGCTTAACCCTTATGTACAAATTGGGTCAAAATGACCCAACTTTAAAGAACAATTTGGTTAAAGTCATGTCTTAGGATACAACAAATAATAAAAAAAATTAGTTTTCCATTATACTGATGTGTTTTTGCTTTTGGGTCAAATTGACCCACAAATTGTTTATGAGGAGTTGAATCTGAATTTGTGCAGAAGGATTAAACTACATCTTAAGTATCTTTAAATAAACGCACAAAATTAAACCTGTATACCCCCAAACCGTGCCGTGCCGTTATATTTTTGTCCACAATGCATCATACAAAAGAAGTCGACGGAAACAATAAGAACAAATCTGAAATAAATTTGTTCTATAACTCCACCAAGGGAGGTGTAGATACGCTTGACCAGCTGGCTCAGGAGTATTCAGTTCGACGTAAAACAAATAGATGGACGATTGCATTCTTTCAAAATATTATAATTTATATCCTGATTGGAACCAATGGAAAAAAAATAGTCAAAGAAAATTGTTTTTACGTGAAATCGCAACTGCGTTAGTAACACCCCATATAAGAAGACGAAACAAGAAAGGCCTAACGAGTCGTCATTTAGCAGCCATGCAAGATGTAGGAGGATCAAATCAGGGAACTGCTCAATCCTCTGAAAATGTTGCAAAAAGAAAGAAGCGTTGCCATATTTGTCCTTCAAAAATATCCAGAACGTCTAAGCAATGTTGTGATAAATGCAACCGAAACGTCTGCTCTGAACATTCTGAAAAAAATTCTGTAGAAACATGTACTGAAACTTAATTAATATTAAATAATAATAAAAATAAATTCACATTATTGTTTTTTTCTATCAATACACCGTACAATAAGGTGACGTGTCTTCTGGACACTCCTGGTAAGTTACGTTACAAAAACATGCTGGGTTGTTAAGGGTTAAATTGAATTGAATGGAACTGAATTGAATAGAAGTGAGTTTAATTGAATTAAATTGAATTGAATTTAATAGAATTGTATGGACTTGAATTAAACTGAATTGAATTGAAATGGATTGAATTAATTTTAATTGAATTGAAGTGAATTCAATTGTATTGCATTGAATTCAATTCAATTGAATTAAATTGAATTGAAGTGAATATAATGGAATTGAATCGAACTGAATTGCATTGAATTGAAGTGAATGTAATTGAATGACTTTGAATTGAATGGAATTGATTTGAATTGAAATGAAATGAAATGAAATGATTTGAAATGAAATGAAATGAATTGATTTGAATTGAATTGAAATGAATTCAATTGCAGTACACTGAATTAAATTGAATTGAATTAAATTAAATTGCACTGAATTGAATTGGATTGGATTGAATGGAGTTGAATTGAAATAAATTCATAAAAACTTGCAACTGCTTAACATCGCCCCCAATATATACTTTCCTTATATCGCATGGTTTGAAATTATCTTTCCCGTATTCTCCTACAAGTGTGGGATAGTGAGTACTACCAGCATCTCTGAACTCGAACGATAAATCGAATAAATCGAATCGAATACCAATCCACCGTCATCAATTTCACCCGGCGCTGGCCGATCATTCGGATCTACTGATGGATCAGTACTCTTAATCGTTTTGATATATTTATATATTTTTAATATATGTATACTTAAACTGATATCCAGTGGAATCTTTATATAATGTACATTTTTGAAATGAGAACATTTTAATTTCAATATTTTTATATAAAATTATAATTTTCCAACTGATAACAAATGTTAATTTTTTCGATTTTAATTATTAATGGCTTGCGCACACCTATGCATCTGCTGCGCGATAGTTGAGATGTATACTATATTGCATATTATTTTACCACATGTCGTTATTTTATTTTAAAACAAAATCAGGTGGAAAATTTCAAAAATAACACAAATAACTTAAGATGGGATTTTTGGACGAAATTGTTGGTACTTTTTTCGCAAAAACAACAGAAGACATACATACGAACAAATAATATTGCGTCATGGGAAAATACTTATGTATTTAGTTAGTATAGCGTCAAGTTTTGATATTTGTGTACGATTGTTATTAAAGCCAATTGCTCGACTGACACAATGCTCGTATGCCTGAAACTAATTTAGATGCGACGAGACGATTCAAGCGCCGAAACAAGTGGCCGAAACAATTTTTGTAATTGCAACAGGTTTAGATGATGCTTCCTTCCAATTTAAGCTTAGCTTTTAATTATATTTATTATATATATTTGTTTGTATTTTCATGTACAATTTAAAAAAAAGTAAATTGAAAATTTAATTGAAAAATTGGGGAAAAGCAGAGTGCTTGATTAAGATTTCAAAATGCTGCCGTGAAACAAAACTTTACAAAAACTTTGAAAATATTTTATTGTTTTTATGCTCTTCATGACATGTCGTTTGAGCCCCATACTGACCAAACGCTCCATATTTTTGTTACCCAAATTCACTAGGAATCGAAACTTCAACGGCCGGTAGGGCCGTGCCCTTAAGTGCCCTCGTATAAAAAAGTCTGACGTTCCCGTAATTTACTCTTGAATATGCATCATCATATCACCAAATATAATAATGTATCCAATGGTGCCAACTAGAGTATGCGAAAACCGAAACCGAAAACCGGTCCACCGGTTCTTGGACGTCCACCGACTGCCGGTTGTCTGAAAATTACAATTTCCGAACAACCTGTAAACCCGGGAGTGTTGTTAATTTATTTTGTTGCAAAATCTTAGCTTTTAAAGAAATAAATTAATTCTTCACCCTGTAAAGTCGTATGCATTTTGTAGGAATACCAAGCTTAAACATTGCTTCGTAGAATTTCTCCCGTATCGGGCAACCGAAGGCCGCCTTATAATCGACAAACACATGGTAGGTGTCGATTTGGTTTACGTGGCTTTTCAGTTGTCAGTTGTCGACTTTCCACGCCTAAAGCCACTCTGGTATGGTCCAATCAGGTCAGCGAGAATCGGTTTTAGTCCTTCGCACATTATACTTTAAGTTTTATGTAAACATATATATTTCAAACAAATTAGAGTTTTCTTTTAATTTTCTTTTGGAAATAGAGTTTTAATTTTCGGAACAGACCTAGTATAGATCGGCACGTCCAATTTTTTTGCTTTTTTTTTTGGTTGTAGGGATCGCTTTTTTAAGTAAAAAAAGTAAAATAAAAAAATCGAGGGGAACCCCTATTTTGGGAGTTACGGGCCAAGTAGCCCTGGCAGAGACCTATGTTGCTCGTACCGCGTGGTAGAACTTTTGGAAAATCGTTAAATTTATATTGCAATTAGTCGACCGGCCGTCCGGCCGGGCTCAGGCAGGGGGGTTAAAATTCCCTCTGTACCTGAAGTCGATGTGTGGCAAAATCCGAAAAATCACTCGATTGCTTGAAAAAAAAATATTTTCTGGATATTTTTAAAAATCCGATACGTGGATAACTAAGCAGTTATCGAAAAAATGTATTTATTTATTTTTGTTTATTTCGATTCGTTTTACACAAAAAAGTTGTGAAATCGGTCCCATAACACGGCACCACACTCGTAGTATCATCCTGTATGTCCGAACTTTGGGTGCCCACAACTCCGAAAATAGGCGTTGCCCCCGATTTTTTTATTTAATTTTTTTTACTTAAAATTAAAAGTTCTATCCAATGGTAATAGTTTGGAGCCGAAGCGAGTTGCCGACCTATTCTAGGTTTAAGCCTAATTTTCTATAGAAAAATTACTATTTTTACTAAATTACTAAAATTATTATTTAAATTTAATTAAATTTTTCAACTTTATTTTAAAAATTGTAGGTATAAAGGTGCCAACACGGCGGAGCGTATTTTCGACAAAACATCGACGTTAAAAAATAGTACTCAAATACTACGCCACACCATAGCGTCTAATATTTGCTGCCTTTTGTCTGCAAACGACGTTTTTAATAAAAGACGCACAATACAACTATGAATTAGATTTTTTTTTATCATATAACAGACCATAGAATAACACATACTATAGAAGAACTTATTCTCTCATCTGACGTTTCATTTCACACTCTCTCGGTAGGTCTGTGGAAATGTTTACATACACCAGGTGGAGTTACAAAATATGTTCACTTAACTATTTCCTGTCGTTTTGGTGTAGAACTGAAAAATTTAAAAGTAGTTTGCACTTTTTTGTTGATTTTTATCGTTGGTATACATTTGTATTGTATTTAACACAACTAGTTTGCCACAAAAACACGAAATTCGGGTGTAGTTCCTTTGTGGATCGCTGTATACTATTGCCACCATCTGGTATTATTGAACCCATATTTTCCACCCTCCACTGTGTAATTTCCATCGTACCTATGACGTTTAATTTATTGAGCGAATAAAACCTTCTACGTATGTGTTATTCTATGTAACAGACATACAAACGTCATATATGACGTAAAATTTGCTTAATTTCCCAAGATGATTACAGAAATACTCCAATGTAAAAATACAGGAAATTAACGCATGATGATTGTCGACGCATAAGAAAAATCTCGACGATATTGGATATCTAGACCCAGGATATCAATGCGTATGCCAGTCTTGGCGGGACACTATTGAATTGGTTGCTATTAAGAAAGGCTATATGTCATGGTAAATTATGCTTGCACAAGCTGTGACGAAAGAGATAGAGGAAGTTACCCATCAATTTAATCCACTCAAGTTTTTACATGTACAAACATACATACATACTTATTTTTAAAAGGATTGTTATGCTTTCTCTTGCTTCAGAAACATGTTTTCATATATTTTTTGACTTATTTCTGTGTCAAAAACGCTTCGGCGTATTCTAATGCGTCTGCGATATTTCTAAGCGTCAACAAAAAACACACGCTCCGGTGTGTGGGCACCTTAATTCCAATTTCTTTGTTTGAAGGAAAGGAACAAAAACGATTTAGAAAACGTTGATATTACATGGTAAAGCTATTCAGTGACTATAGAAGAGAACTAAAGCTTTCCCAAGTGTGTGCATAATTCAATATTTAAAAAAAGTTGGCTTATAAATACATATTTATATGTATATATATTCGTTATTGTACTTTATTCCAGCCAAAAGGATTTACTAAAGCAGACAGTCTACATTTCTCTTCACTCAAATGCCAACAAACAAAAGGTGTGACGCCTTAACCAATCTCTTCTCTCTCTGTTACTCTCTTCATTGAATATTTTAATACACGAGTGCTATTGTATATAACAACTAAACAAATTCCAACCATGTTGAAGTAAAACAAAAACATTAAAATTACATAAACTATGCAAAAACTATGAAATAGTTAAGATATGACACGAGAGAGAAACGCGTTTGACTGAATTGTGAGTAATTTTTGGTTCTCTATTACGAGGATTGCCAAATTGCGCAATCTTGATCGTCGTTGGTAAAGTATTAAAAATTGTTTTTTTACTATAAATAACTAACTTTGTATTTAACTATTCCCGTCTACGATGTAATGACTTCGTCTGTTTCCGCCTACGATGTTAACTATTCACAATGTACATGTTCGAACACTTCCTAAATTGACATAGTTTTAATATTATCTGGCAACACTGGATGAGTATTATTTGATGTTGTTTTCCGCCGACCAATAGAAAAAGACTTCGTGGTTAAAGAGAATAGAAGATAATAATTAGAAAGTACAAAGCCGATGAAAAGTATAGTACACACTTTTAAAGGAAATATGATATTAATATGGTATAAAACTAAGCGCTTTTAGGCAAATATATAAATACATAATCCTAACTATTCTAAATTTAAAACAACTGTTGGCGTTATACAGTGTAATTGAATGTTGCTTGTAGCGAGTTTTATTGATAACCCCGTCAATTTGTTCAGTCATCGTCTCTGTACTCTCGGTCTGTGCTTGTTTACCCTCTTTCTGACATCTAGCTCAGAAATCAAGTGTTGAACATTTCTCTTCATTACCTTTCGTCTCAATATTCAGATTTTCACCGGCTGGAGCAGTGATTGAAATAATATAGTTAAAAGAAAAGTTGTGCTTAAAATTAAATAGTATACATTTATTTATTTTGCATTTTGGAAAATACTGATACCACCACTGAAACACAGTAAGTAGCAATCATCTTAATTCGAAAGGAATTTATCCTTTGTTCCCGTTGTGAAAGTAGGATGAACTTTCGCAGAAGAATCGGGAAAAGACAATGACAACTGAAATTAGCTTACGTAGCCTAAAAACGCCGTTAATATGTGGGGCAATGTATGATGGCCACCAGTTGTTCCTTATGCTAATAATTTATTACTGTTTTATAATGTAATAACACATTTTCTTTCAGCTATGAAATCCCAATTAGCTTACCTCCTTTTAATTGGAGTGGCCGTAATGGCTCAAACATCTCAGGCCTTGAAAGAGGAAGATTGTGAAGGTAAATCATTTTAACTGATTGATTGTTGCCACTACAATTTGCCGTACAATGTTATTTGCCTTTTGTCCTTGCAGTTTGCATTAAATCCATAAGGCGCTTTGCTGGAACTTTGGATGATGCCACCAAGAAGGATACCAAATTAATTGAGACGGAATTTAGGAAATTCTGTAAAAGCCAGAAACAAGGAAACAAAGAGCATAGACTTGTGAGTACCATCAATTTGGTTGGCACAACTTTCGAGTGACGTGTTCGTTATTTGCATTTGTTGTTTAACTATTGTAGTTGTGTTGTAGTGGTGTTGATATGTATTTGTTGTTGTTTCACTTTATAGTGTTACTATCTAGGCGGTTTGGAAGAATCAGCTACAGGCATTTTAAACGAATTGTCTAAGCCCTTAAGTTGGTCAATGCCGGCAGATAAAGTTTGTGAGAAGTTAAAGAAGAAGGATGCTCAAATCTGTGATTTACGTTATGGTAAGTAAACGAATTTCAACTGAGCGACTATAGTGTAATGCACAATGAAATATGTATGGGTGTGGGGGCGTAGTAGCACTGACGTGGTTTGTTAGCGTTTCATAAATGGAACCTATGTTCAGCACTGCCAGCTTCCGTACGAAAGAGGATTGATTTTGTAGTAGAGTATCCATAACGTTCTACTTTGGCTTTCGAACTTTTTCATATAATTGGAAAAATCGGAATCCGTTTATTTTTGACACAATTTACAGGCTACTAAATAGTTGGGAGCCACTATATAATAATACAGGCACTTTCAGTAGGCGCGGTTGTAATTTTTGGGCAACAAAAACTGGTATGGTGCTTTTGTTTGTATGACTGCAAAATTCAACAGCGAATAAATGAAAACTACAAAAACAAAATACATATGAATTTGACAGCAGCGCTGTCATTTTTCATTACTAATTAGAAAAAATGTTGAATTAATTCTCCGCAAAAAAAACAATTGAATGCAATTTGAATCATGAATTGAAATGAATTTTGGAAAAATGAATTTCAATTCAATTCAAATGCATTGCATATCATTTCCAATTCATTTGAATTGATTTTGAATTAATGCAAATGATTTAGATAAATTAATTGCAATTCATATTAATGAAATCATAAATGGTTTGCAATCAATCAAAGTAGACAAACGAAATAAAATTAAAAAATAAATGCTTTCCCATTACATCCCATGAAGGGATTGGGGAGAGCTTCTCACAACCAGTGGGTAGTGCGCTTTCTAGTTCTACACGCGTTGTTTCCGTAGGCAACAAGAATGAACAGAAACAAAAAGAGTTTTGTATTTTCAAATATATGGGATTTAGGTTTCACTAGAGGTTTCGAAATTACCTATGTTTCTGCAGAGCTGTGGTAACACAGTTGACGAAGTGAATAATAACACAGTACGACAAAATCAAATTTTTTGATTACACATGAGAAATGTTAACAGAATATGAAAATAGGCTTAAAATAAAGAAATACCTGTCTCGGCGTTTTGCTGTAACACGTCAGAATTTTGAGAAAATCTTGTAATATAATACTATTATAGGAAGTTCTATAAAAACAGAATGGTGAGCCGATTTTAATGCTTGAGCCAGTTTTGAAAATGGAATTAAATTTGGATTTTTTTGTATTAAAAAAATAATTTTTTTCTCCGCTAGATGGCGCTTTAATTTTCATGTAGTGTTAACAAATAACCAAAAATGTAATGTAATGTAATTTTTAACACAAAATAATAGTTAAGATTTACATTACATTAGATTACATTTTTGGTTATTCTTTAAATTTACATGAAAATTAAAGCGCCATCTAGAGGAGAAAAAAAATTATTTTTTTCATAAAAAAATCCAAATTTAATTCCCTTTTCAAAACTGGCTCAAGCATTAAAATCGGTTCACCCATTCTGTTTTTATAGAACTTTTTTAATAGTATTACATTACAAGTGAACCTCCACGGTCCTTCGAAGCTTCAAAATCGATTTTCTCAAAATTCTGACGTACTACATCAAAACGCCGAGACACGTATTTCTTTATTTTAGGCCTGTTTTCATATTCTGTTAACATTTCTCATGTGTACCAACCACTGTCGTACTGTGTAATAACACAATGTAAGTAAAAGACACAAGCTAAGATAAAGGTGAAGGTGGCTAAAATTCAGCAAATCCCGCTACACTCTAGAAGCTGTTACTATTTTGAACAAACAAGGAGACAGTTTCCGCGAAAAGTTACCGTGAGTTACCAACCAACGGTAAATCGGTTAGGTCACGGTGTAGAGTGTGCCACATTCTGGCGTAAACACACTGACTGGGACCTAAAGTTTTACATCGGTTTCGAACGGTATTTTGAAAAGCTTTTTCTTGGCCAGATTCTCGACTAAGTTATTGTCACTAAGCGAGGTGAACTTCGTCGAAAGATATTTAAGGTGATCGAACCCCGATCAGATGTGGAAGTCATGTTCACTAACCATTCCACCACCGACGAAATAAAAAAGTAAAATCAGCTGCCCTTCTAACCTAAACTGTGGCAGTTATTGTAACAGGTTGTCTGTTTCCTGTCGTTCTTCCCTCGAAGATATAAAAAACTAAATTAGGAGTATTTATGGGTATATCTGATAAAAAAAAGAAGTGAAATCAGCTGCTGTCACCTGAACTGTGGTAGTTGAATTATATGGGGAACATACTTTTTGTTCAATCAATTAAACAATAGTAAAGCTCCGTGTTCAACTTTTGTAAAATTTCCATTGCGATAAGAAGTATGTGTATAACAAATTGCGATAATTTCGTGAACTTAAAATTTCGATGATTTTTCATTTGAGGGTACTCAGGGGCCTACGGCAATAGTGATCGAGTACACAATCGTCCCGACTCAAATTTCGTACAATCGACTTGTTTGCATATTGAACATACACTTTTATGTATTCTTTCTTGAAGTAAATATACCTTTGTGAAACATGCGACCAAGTAAACGAATTTACTAAAGAAAAAATCCGACAATATTTACAAACATCTTTGCATTTTGAATTGAAGTGTATAATTGTATGACTTGTCGCCGGAGTCAGAAGAGGAGCTTAAAATATTATTCCTGCTGTCTATACAAAAAGATCCTCTGCTGATGTCAGAATGTTCTCCTCGTAAGGAGCGCTCCGTTATGTGTAAATTGTCGAGTACCACATATAAAATCTATTCATTAAACCGCAAAAGTGGTTTCCTTAACAAAAAAAATATAAAAACAACCCATTGACATGTTGTTTAGCGAAAATCTGTATACGAATGAATTCTCTACAACCTCTATTTAATTCGATAAAATTGCCGTGACCGGGATATACAGTGGTGGTCATGCAATTAGAAACGATGTATTCAATGTTACATTTCTTTACACAACTTTCTTATAAAGTGTCTCTCTTTTGGGTATTCTGACTACTTCAATATATTGTTGGATGTCTAAATATCAGCAATAGTGTTTGAAAATTTCTCACAATTGCGAAAACTGTAGTGACACGTGTGTCTGAGGGTGGACAGATAATTAGAAACGCATTCGTAAACAGAGGAAATTTAATTTATTTTCAACGTGTTATTTTTTAACCAACATTTTACTAATTAACAATTAAATTCAGTTCAAATATGTGGCAAAAAATGTCATGTACTTCAGCACTACGCGAGTTAATTGTGCGCTGCTATCAAAAAGATAAACAATCAATTTCAGCAATAACAAACCTATTTTGCTGTTCAAACAACATTTTTTTTGGGGCAATACAAAGTTTTAAGACCCCTAAAAGAAGTCCAATGCCAAGAAACCCCACTCGATATGACGATAGAGTTACACCATGTTACAAAAGTCTACATACGATGTCGATTGTATGTATGTATATTAGGGTTCGGCTTATTTATAAAAGTGACGTTGCCAAAGGTGTCAGGTTCCAAAAATGTTTGTTTTTTCAGCTTGATCGGACTATCTTTAGAGGTGGCGACTTGAGATGAAATTCTGATTTCAGGTATTTTTCAGCAAAAACTCTATAAAGTGTTAAAATCGGTAAAAAAAAGTGTAGTAAGCTATTGAGTAGTATAGTATATAAGTCCGCTTATAAATAAGCAACCGCTGTCATCATTCAGAGTAGCCAGCAAAATTGAAACAATCTGGCAAGCTACATACATACATACATATAATTCTGATCGAGCAACAAGACAGACGTGTTCCTTTCTCTACAATCAATTCATTCTTTAAGTGTCACGAATATGGTCAATTTACGTTCAAGCAACAATATTTTTTTAGTTTGCCATGACTATGCTCAAATTCTGGGATCCAAGTTGCCCTCCATACAACAAGTATTGCGTGTATTTTTCTACAATCATAATAAAGTGGGATTAACTGTACGCGAAAGTGCAGCACTGACCATTAAAAAAGCTTCAGTGTTTTGGTCAGAGACGCGAATTCCTACTCGTCAAGAATACCATTGCATTACGAAACTATTCAAGGAATGGAAAGGTCTCCTGAAAAATAGAAATAAATCAAAAGTCTTTCAGAGCAAATGAAAGGGCTTTTGTTGCCAATTTAAATAATCTGTTCGATATCGCGCACGCAGAGGCTATGACGATGATGTCAATTGAAGAAGATAAAGCATTTCTTGAAATTCAGCGACAGGATGGACGGCCAGGCCATTTAGTTGCAGTAGAGTCAGTATCAACTAAAAGAGAAAAACGGAAGGCAGAACGTGAATTTATTCATCAAGCTCGAAAGCGAAGAGAGGCAGAGCGCGTTGCTGAAATTGCATCTTCCAGTATTGAAGGTAGGAAACATATGTATGTCTTTTTGTAATCGTAATTTAGTCAAACAGTCGTTCATAGCAGGGCTTGTATCATCATCTGGGAGTGAGAATTAGGCCGATTCACCGTTGTTGATTTTAGAGGAAATGTTCCCCTTTTTGTAAGGTTTAAACTTTCTTGGAACAATATTCAGCACCATAAGTTTAAGTTTGGTGTGACAAATAGTTATGTAGCTAAACAGGTAAATGACAAAAAGGAAGAAATAATCAATTTCTGCCAAACTGTATTGTCAAGAGACCATGCGCGTACTGATTATGTAGAATTATTAGAGTTAACTCTACCTTTTTTGGGGTCAATTCCTGAAGGACATTTTCGTCAATTCCTGAAGGACATTTTCGATTGCCTGGTCCGATGCATCATGCACGCTGGATGTCCAAGGCGATTTATACGTTAAAGATATATATGTTTCGAGAAGAATTTAAATTATCACCAGGAGAGGCGAAATATTTACGCGATATATCTAGTTTCATTGTACGCTTTTATGTGCAATTTTGGTTTCGTGCAACTGTTGCTGTTGAAGCTCCAAATCAAGATTTAAAATTTATACGCGATATTTACAATTACAAGGAAGTAAATGAAAAAATTTCAACAGCAGTACTAAAAGAAGCATGCAAACATTTGTGGTATCTAGCAGATGAGAACATCGCACTCGCGTTATTCGACGATAACGTTTCCTACCTTGAAAAACAACAAATGGCGGAACAATTATTGGCACTTCACATTGATGACGAGAACGACATTTCTATTAAACGCCTAAACTTGATAGAAAAAGATTTACCAATGTTTATTACGAAAGAACTATCTGATTTCATCACCGCTAAAACTGTTCAGTTTTTCGATCGTTTTAAAATTTCAAGAGCGTTTTTGACTAAAGATCCGTCTAAATGGCATGATGTCTGAGGGTTTTTTGAATGCTAAAATAAATTAAATTTAAAGTAGTTAATGACACGGCAGAGCGTGGTGTGAAGCTCATGCAAGATTATAATAAACACCTAACGACAAAAGAAAGTGAATTTTAAAATTTGTTGCAAGTCGTAAAATAATATACCAGCAAATTTCCGTTTAATACTAAAAAGTCCTTAACTAATTGATTTTATATGTTATGCTTTACATACAAAAGTTATATAATTATTGTAAAACATAATTTCCTTTATTATGTGTAAAACCCTAATCTCTTGCAAGAAAGCTTATCTTCGCCAAAAAATACATAAATAAAAGTATAAGCTCAAGTCGCCAACCTCTAAATATTATTCGATCGGGCTAAAACTTTACACTTCATTGTTTTATACCAAAAGGAACATTTTAAAACTCTAACCCTAATGTATATCTATAGTCAAAAAATTTGAATAATTTCAATATTTTTTAATTTTAATATATTACTTATAAAATATACCACATTAATGCAGAGGCAAATTCTGCAATGTCTATCGGTCAAATTTTTAAATGTTAAAACCGACAAAGCACCTCTGTAAATATTTAACGAAAGTCTTCATACGACAAAGTGAACAATAGTGGTCGATCACTGGCACGTTTTCTTCAGTAGTAGTTCAATTGCTTTAAGAAAAGTAAGATCAAAGTTAAATTGCGTGCTTTTTGTAAAAATGTTTGAAAATATTTGCTTTTAAATGTCCACTAGAAAAGAAATTTCTCCTCAACTACGTGAAGTGGCTGTAAAACTTAAACATGAGGGAAATTCGTTTTCAAAAAGTGGTGAAATTTTGGGATTGAGTAAGGCTACCGTCCAAACAGTACTTACAAATTACAATATTACTGGATCGTACCAGAGTAAGACAAGAAGTCGTCGGTCCATCAAACTTGAGCGAATGCAGAGGAAAATAGTGCAAAGCGTTGCTGAAACCCCGAAAACTAGTGTTGTCAAACTAGCCAAAGCATTGCATGAGACCGACGGAATTGAAGTACATGCTCAATGTATGCGGCGATGCTTGAAAAAGGCAGGCTTAGCCTCCAGAATGGCTAGGAAGAAACCTCTAATAATTATTATATTAATTATATTAAATATTATTATATTAAATATTATTAAGTGAAGTGAACAGAAAATATACTTATATACGCCAAACATCATGAAAAACAGCATATTGAAGATCCAAACTTTTGGACACGAGTCATTTTCACGGATGAATGTAAATTCAATGTTTTTGGAAGAAATGGGCTGTAAGAGTGTGGCGGAAATCAAATACTGCACTTCAGCCAAAAAATGTTTGCCCCACAGTGAAACATGGAGGCGGTTCTGTAATGGTGTGGGGCTGCATGGCAGCAAGTGGAGTTTGCGAACTGCAGTTTATAGAAGGGACAATGGATTGGCACATGCATATTGACATTTAAAAACAAATTTCGTGTCAAGTATTGAAAAACTCCAATTAACCAGAAATTATATGTTCATGCATGACAACGATCCCAAGCATAGTTCAGGCTTGATTAAAGAATGGCTGCTGTATAATGTACGATCAAAGTTGGATCACCCTCCGCAAACGACGGTTAAGGGTTAAGGAAAGAGAAGTAACTTCAGTTCGAACTCTGGAAACACTGTTGGTTGAAGAATGGGCAAAAATTTCCCTAGAAGTACCAAGAAAAACTAGCCTTATCCATGCCTTCTCATCTAAAAGAAGTAATAAAAGCAAATCGTGTCCCAACACATTATTAATTTTCCATAATTGTTGATCATTTCTATGTCGTTTGTAGACTTTTGGAAGTGTACAGTCATGCTCTTTATTGTTAATTTGAGATTTAAGTTAATTCTTGTGAAAGAAATATCTGATTTTCTACTTTACTTATAAACTATTCTAATTGTCTTTTTTCTAAAATATTGAAGAAATTGCAACCGTATGTAGTCGTAACATGGTGTATTTGTAGTCAGTAAAGGCAACCCCTTTTTTTGGCTTGAACCGATATTAATGATATTACAACGCACTAAATCTCGCAGAATATCGACAAACATTTTATCTAGAACCATTATTACACAACGTCCATATGCAACCACACCACTTCGTAAATTTACTGAAACAAATCGCTACTCCATTACCTTATGGTTTTACTATTAAAAAGTACAAGAACAAACCTATTGTTCAAGGAGTACTTGCTTTTAAGTGAATCTTAATAAAAAAAATGTAGAATCAAAAAGATTTTGTAAGTTAAGCTAAATACGTATTTGGTAACATTTTCGAACGAAATTGAGTGTCATTTCCGTATATATGTACATACTTACGTTACTTCAGTTTTTCTTACAATCACAACTATTCCGATTTATTTATTTACAAATATTTTTTTTTATAGAAAAACAGATCGATTTGAATGCCGTTGACCTGAAGAAACTCAAAGTACGTGACTTAAAGAAAATTCTCAATGACTGGGATGAAGGATGCGAGGGTTGCTTGGAAAAGTCAGATTTTATCAAGAGAATAGAAGAGCTCAAACCTAAATATGTGCGCAATGAGTTATAAAAACTGAAAAAAAACACATTAAACACAAGAAAAGACTTGAATTTAGTTAAATAAACAAAAATAAATACACACACACACATTTCAGTTCTTATATTTTAAGGTGCAGCTGTATTAATTTATATGCATTTAATTTTAATCAATACATATAATTGAATAATGAATGAATAAAAGGATTTCTGTATTTGATTTTTTTTGTGTTTATCAAAAGCCTAAACAAAACAAAGTATATATATTTTTGAAACAAAACTAATTATAAAGATGAGAAACAAGAAAAAAAAAACAAATACACATCACGTGTTGTGATACAAAAGTTTTACACTGGAAAACAATTGTTTCATATTTATTTAATTACAAAAATGATGAATACATTAAAGTGATTAAAAATTCCACAGGAAGCGAAAGTGAGAAATTGGGCCTGTTCGAAAATGCATCACTGCTCTGCATCTGATGCGGAGCACGTTCGTAAATGCCACATCTGACAACTCTGCAGGTGTTTTGAGTAGGTACTTGCAAACAAAATGCGCAACAAACAAGAATCTGCCTCTGCTGATGCATTTTCGAATAGGCCCATTGTTTTAAATCTTGGGAGTTTGGTGTTTCGTTACCAACATGTCGAAACGCGAAATTGAAAGTCTGAATTTGAAGGGTTGGATTTTAGTTGGATGTCAGAATATGGTTAACATAATAAATTTTCAACTTGAGTTGTGATACTCCTTGCTATGAGTTTCTCTGCCCATTGGCATTTCGTGATTTTATGTTTACAATATGAATTCATTAGTGGAAATAAACACATACATTGAGAATTACTAATAAATTATTTGAAATTCTTTTAAGATATTTTGTATTAACAAAACAAGATTCGAATATAGACAGTTATTCATTGTTGGATTTTCAATGATTTTGTTTAGTGTGACTTAAAATTACATTCATTACAAAATAATCATAATAAAAAATTAAATAAATATTAAAATTTGTTAATAATTAAGTTTCAATGTTTGATTATTAAATATGATTATAAGCTTAACGTCTATAGGGTTGCTTGTTGTAGCGCCCTCTTTCGTTTTCTTGCGAGAGAATCGTGTATTCACTGTAGACTACACACCAGAGATAGGTTAAAATTGCTGAAAGTAGATAAAAAGAAGGAATTGAAGTTAATTTTGTTAATTATAATAGGAAGATTATTTTTAAAGCATACTTTTAGGATGTTTGTGAGGAAAAGTACAATAGCCCTATTTTTTACCCCATGATAAACTGATGTTTTGACTACTTAAAAAAAACAAGTCGAAAAATTAGTCTAATATCAACAAACATAACTGTTGCTTAAAAAATAAATAAATGGTTTCCCGTTACATCCCACGAGGGGATTAGGGAGAGCTTCTCGCAACCAGCGAGCTGTGCGCGTTCTAGTTTTACACTCACTGTTTGGGATCTACAGTTTTACACCGGTTCCGAACGGTATTTTGAGATGCTTTTCCATGGCTAAATACTCGATAGTGTCGCCGTCACTAAGCGAGGTGACCGCTGTCGAAAGAAAATTAAGGTGGTCAGAGTAGGGATTGAACCCACGTCCTCATGCACAAGAGCCGCGCACACTACCATTGCACCACCGACGCCAACGCACACTACCATTGCAACTGTTGCTTAGAGTGTGGTAATCATAGAGTAAATTTATAGTAGAGCCGCCATTTGTCTCATCTGACGTTTCCTTTCACACTCTTCGTGATGCGGTCGGTGTGATAGAGAGATGTTTGACGAAAAGTGACATACACCAGGTGGAATTACAATAACTTCTTGCTTTAATTTTTCATGTCGTTTTGGTGAAAAGCTGTGAAATTTAAATGTGTTTTACACTTTTTTATTGACTGTTATTGTTAGAATACATTTGTGTTGTATTTAACACAGTAATTTTAACACACAAAACGAAATACCGTTGTTGTTATTTTGTTCGTTGTTTTGAACCATTGCCTCTATCTGGTATTAGTAAAACAATTCTTTTCAACATCAAAAGTAAATATCACACCAGACCAAATGTCATAAATTTGGTGGGAGAACTAGTAGATTTACTATAAGTATTAATCTATGGTGGTAATTTGCGAAACTCGTTTCAGCTTATAAGTTGACTGGGCTGTATCGATATGTTCGGCCTTTATACAGGGTGGTTCAGTCACCTCAAACCTCTGTATCACGGCAAATTAATTTTTTTAAAATTTTTGAAAACTGATTCTGAATGGTCTCCCAAAGACCTTTCCAACAAGCCCAAAAACAAAAAAAATTGACACTGGTTCAATTTTACCCTAGTACCCTCCGACCGCCAATACGAAAATTTTCAAACCGCTGCCATTTCGCCCCTTTGCATTTTCAGGGATGGTCGTAGATGGACATATTTTCATGAAATGAGCCAAGGAATATCATTTATCATATTCAGATATTCTGCTTACTTTGAACATGTCTGTGCAACTTCAAATTATAATCTAAAAAGGAACCCACTGAAAACATTAAATATGGCCTCACTCATAAACGAGTCGGGCTTCAGACGGTTAGTGTCTTCGGATATACACTAACACCCAACATCTTAGGCGTTCGTATTATCTCCCAAAAATGCGATCATCTGAAAGCTACAGTAATTTTTATTATGTAGAGTCAGGCGGTACTGATTCTGGTTAAAAGCTGTACCCGACTTATAGCCTAAGGCCAAACAACCTGAGACTTAACTCTACATTATACTCTATCTGCATTCTCTGAAAGGGAACGCTTCGTAGCTGGGAAGAAACATGGTCGTTAGTGTCTTCACATTGATGCAGTGAAAAGTTACGTACATCCGCCTATGTTTTTATTGCTGTAACACATGTCATACTAGATTTTTTTTAACCATTAGCCGTGGCTTTGCCCAAACAGTTCAATTGAAAATGAAACGTGATCAATTACAATGGGGAACACAAAAAACCTTTCTACAGCTTTATTTTGTTCGGTGACTTATAGTGAAATTTTACGTAGAATATTTTTTCAATGCACACCAACCCCCTAAAATGCAGTTTTGTGGGACAGTTTAGCGCCAACTCGTAATAAGTACGAATTTAACCCTTAAATGGATTTTCAGTTTTGACTTATTTTTGGCATTCAAGTTGAGCTATGGTGTGTTAAGAAACTTATAGTAGAATTTTATGAGAAAAATTGTTGTTGTACTTTTTAACCCATTACACCCCTGTTTTAGGGGTGTTTTTTACGCTCTTCCACAAATAGAACAAAAAAGACCAATATATTGAGCCGGTAGAGGGTTAAAGTATTCCACAAAAATGTTTCTCGTAAATTTTTACATAAAAATGCTGAACACATGCTATACCTAAAATGTCAGAATAATATGGTTTCCCATGCCGATTCATCATAATCATAAGAATTTAAAAAAAACTTCAGATGTAAACTTTCAAAAGGCCGATCACGCAAATTTTTGTTTTATCCCCTCTACCAGAATCCGTTGTCAGGAACTGTTACTTTCGGAACAGTTGCATTTGTTCCACATCGTTATTCGTTGGGTGATGAATCTGTACATTAGTTCAGTTTCAAGGAGCTGAAAACAACTAGTGCTATGAATCTTTTACTATCAGTATCCCAATGGGTCAATTGACCTCTTCATCCCCACAAATTCTGGTGTAATCATGAGTTGAGATTCCAAGTCTAGACGCGTGCTATCACAGGCTGTCACTATTGACACACTTAGTCCACTGAGGGCCGTTGTGACACCACGGGACGTTATACTCCGTCGCCATCGTCGAACTTCTAAATTGACATGGTATGGTTGTGGTGCGTTCAAGCTACATAATACCTCATTCCGATATTCCAGGATGTGGCTGAAGAAGACGTCCATAAGTCCCTAGCAAAGCAGTTAGTACTTTGCAAAAAGGTCCTAGGATCATTCAGCTTATACAAAAGGCCATGTTAGACGCTCTCGTCCTTCTCTTCATCCCCACAAATTCTGGTGTAATCATGAGTTGAGATTCCAAGTCTAGACACGTGCTATCACAGCTACTATCATAGAGATATCGTATCTGGGAATGCATATCAATTTTAGCGTACGATTCAAGTCATAATTTGGGCTTACTTGCCTTGTGATGCTGCATTTTGTGCTTCCAGACCGTCTAGCTTTCACATGCCTGAGAGTTTCGGGTTTAAACATAAGCGTGCCTACAGATAGGCACATATCCACAGGCTCCATATCCCTAATCTCGCCAGCTCTAAGGTTCATGTGCCCCGGCAGCCATATAAGGGGAATATCGAACTGACTGGCCTGGCCATCTCATTTAGAGATGGGCGGCAGTACTGGGCAGTTGTTGAAGTCATGAATACAGATTGCAGAGATTTTATAGAAGCCTGGAATAAAATCTCCAGATGTTGATAATCCAGGCGTTGATGACGTTTCCTACCGCCAAAGGGCAACTTATCCGATGACCATAACTTCTGTGTGAAAGACGCTACAATGGTCTGGTAGCCTTTGTGCAAGGTCTATACCCAGCTCTTTAGTATAGACCAAATCCTACTTTACCATCTAGTTTAGAGCTATCAGTGTAGAAGCCTATTAAATACCTTCCCCAATATGGCATGCGTCCCTTTCAGTTCTGCCTGTCCGGGATATGAGTGGAAAAGTTTGATCAACTCAAAGGTATTCTGTGATACAAAGGTGACTTCAAGGACTTCTTTCTATCATTAGCAATAAAGGTGGGCTCATTGCCCTTGTAACAAACATAAAGGTTAGTAGACAAAACATACTCTAGAAGTGTCTCTCCTCTATCCTTTGTATTACTACTGCCCACAAAGGACAAGCCCCATTTTATTATTCTCCGCGTCGTCAGCAAAACCGACAGGAGGGGTTCAGTATCTTCATAAGTCATATAGTGGGCTAACCCTAACCAGATGTTTCCATTGTTCGTCTCTAGTCTGGTATCGCTAACGTCTCTATAGCTCTCTAACGTCTAAAAAATAAATGATTTCCTATTACATCTCATGAAGGGAGTGGGGAGAGCTTCTCACAACAACCCACGTTCTCATGTACACTAACAATTGCACCACCGACGGCCACCAATAGTTAGAAAAAGAAATATATTCAAATGTGCCTTGTCAAGTAAACACGTGAGAAGGTTGAAATCACGGGTCTTCAATCCGTGAATTCTGCAGTGATTTGTCCAGGGTTCTTGGACGACATCGGCTACATATTTTTGTATATGGAGCAGGAGAGCAGCAGCTTTAGAGTGGTAGAGCGGCTGATTTGGTTAATGAAGTATCATCCTCTGTAATATTCACAGAGACTGTCACATATGTATTTGCTTCAGCATTCGCAGCTACGTCCCTCTCTACTGTGTTTTTGACCTCGTCGGTGTCTTCCAGGAGGCTACTTGCGGGCTCGTCAATGAGCTTGAATTTTGACAGTGAAGTAATTTCCCCCGCAGTTTTCACTGGGTTAGTCTTATCCAGATTCCTGCCTTCCACTCCGTCCAATACCGGTGTGACTACAGTGGGTATGGTGTTAGGTTTGATTTCCTGTCCGCTTTTATACACCCTAGGATGCATCTAACCGAAGCCATAAAAATTACACCGTCAGTTTTTCTCAGAAAGGGAAATGATTCGGTGTTACTGACAAGCATAACTTGTCGCCGAAGTCTTTTAGTGTCCACAAACTTTCTTATCTTCCAATTTCCAGGTGGAAGGTCGCAGCTAATGACCCTAAGTAGGCGTATGACAGACTTCTCACTATTGGAATGTGGACGCTTGTATCGACGAGCGAGCTCTTGCACGGAGTGTCGATCTTGTCACCATTTCCAATAGAAATGTAAAAAATATTACTTTAATTTTGAAAAATATCAATTTAAATTTTAAAATTATATGTGAAGTTTAAAATACATCAATTGGAGTTTAACATTTCTATTTGAAATTTGAAATACATCAATTGGAATTTAAAAAACATCAATAACATATCTTTTAAATTTCAATTGGTGTACTTAAATTTCAATTGATGAGTTCTAAATTTCAATTAACGCGTTTTAAATTTTAATTGATGTTCTTTAAATTTCAATTGCTGTATTTTAAATTTCAATTGTTTAAAATCGCTGGTGCAATGGTTAGTGTGCGCGGCTCTTGTACATGAGAACGTGGGTTCGATCCCTGCTCAGACCACCTTACATATCTATCGACGACGGTCGCCTCGCATAGTGATGGCGACACTAACGAGTACTTAGCCATGAAAAAGCTTCACAAAAATACCGTTCGGAACCGGTGTAAAACTGTAGGTCCCAATCAGTGAGTGTAAAACTAGAAAGCCCATATCTCACTGATTGTGAGAAGCTCTCTTCAATCCCCTCATGGGATGTTATTGGACACCTTTTTTTTTTTTAAATTTCAATTGATATCTTTTAAATATCAATTGATGTTGTTTTAAAATTCAATTGATGTTTTTTAAATTTAAGTTGATGTATTTAAAATTTCAAACAGAATTTTAAATTTCAATGGATGTATTTTAAATTCCAAATAGAATTTTTATATTTCAGTTGATTAGTTTAATTTCAGTGTTGGACTAGTAAACCAGACCAGACTTCTACGATCTTAGCAATGGCTTCTTTGTACAGCTCAATAGAATGCAATTGTATGTATTTATCGTTTGTTGCGTTGTTGTTTTAATTGTTGTTAGTAGAATTAATTTTCGGCCCTAGGAGTGCAGAGGATTTGAGGTTGACCGCAACAAAGTGCCAAGTAGTACGATAATAACTTGGCCGAAGGCCTGTTATTTACTGAGGCGCCCAGTTATAAATGAGGCACCGCTCAAACACGTAGGCACGGTACGCGTGACACCTGCTATCATACCACCTTTTATTGTACGTCCTCGGCCGCTTTGGTCAGGAACGGCTTATTATTCGCAGCTTACATACATATCAATAGGCAGTCCAGCTGCCCGCCAAATGCCGACTAAGCTGTCCGCCACATGCCGAACCCCAATGGTAGTCTGAACTTAGACGAACTTAGCCAGGTACCTACTCAAACGATACATAGCATACAAGATTTTTTAATCGTTGCTTTGCTCAAGCAGCAACAAACCAACAATGAGACATGTTGTCGTTTTCATTGGGACGATAAATCTACACAGTAGTTCAGTTTCGTGGAGGCGAAAACAACAACATCACTGGAATCTTTTACTTTCAGTACCTTTCGACCTTTTTTTAACGTCGCAAATTTGTGGGTCTTAGGCCCAATTTTTGCCTGGTTATTTAAATTGGTAATCAGTTGATTTTGATTACTTTAAATACGAAAAAAGTTTTTCAGTGCTTTGTCAAATAATCGTACTACCATGTGGCAACAGTGGCAAATGCTACGAAAAATAACCAGTATTCGTACATTTATCGGCTAATCGTTACAATGCATCAAACTGACGCCATTTGCAAAACTAAAGTGAAGTGATAAAATTCAAAAATATTTTATGAAATTGGAGAATATTTGAGCAGAAATAAAGTTCTAACTGCACTACGAGTTAAAATATATGTTTTTATTGATATTTCAACTAGGATAGTAATTGTAATTGGTCACATTAACAATTAAATAAACTTTGTGTTTGTTGTTCTTTTTGTTTTCTATAAAAATCATTTGGTCACTTGATCATAGTTTAAATGTCCGACTTTGGCTGTTTAAACAGCAATTAACTATTAACCTAAAAAGTGAATTCAGAGTTTAAATTATGTTAGATCGTTGATCAAAGATGATTTTCCACTCAAAAATTAGGCCTTATTGTTGGATCCCGTCGTCACCAAAAAAAAAAAAACTGTTATCTAAAGTAGTTTCACTTAATCGACTCTTTCTTTACCTTTTCCGACAACCGTCTTAATTGCACATATTACATTTTTAAACGATTTCTTTTTTTTTTTTTTGCAAAATTGTATTAAAAATTAAATGCAATTTCACTAGCCATATATAAATAGCAACACACTATAACTAAATACGTTTGTCCAAATACAAAAAAATAAAAACACTTTGTTATAAGTCCCAATTGTTTGTTAACAAACAAATCCAATACAAGTACATGTACTTTCCTAAACACCACCAGTACATTCTCTATGAAAAGTAAACGTCATGACTATGAATATATGAAATTTCATACCGCATGTACTTTCTTGTATGGCAGATATATAATAACTCTTCGAAACTTGTGCTGGACTTTGTACCTTCTCTTATTGGTGACTTGCGTTTCACAAAGAAAAAAATCATAAAAACAAAACCGCAGAACAACTTTCATTAGCCCCGAGATTCTATCTTACAATATCCATTTAACCTACTTATAAATATATATGAACCCACAAAGCAGATTGAATTCCCTGAAGCAACCAACCAACCAGTCAGCCTAATTTCATTTCTAACAATGAAAACAGAGTTTTCAATTACATTTCCCATCCAATGAAATCTGACATAGTTCCCACTGCCACCACGTCGGCAGGAGGGATGAAAAGGAATGATATAAGAAATGATTGTCATTTAATACCACATTATTATTGACACTTACCACATGCAACCAAACCGAAGACGAGCCATAAAACACCAGACAATACGTAATCGTCAATGAAGAAGACAACTGCTGTATAGATGACGGAAACCAATAGGCCAATTGCGATCATAATGCCCAATACCACCCAAGGCATCATTAGGTAATGGTTGCGCTATAAAATCAATAAAATTGCATATTAGATGAGTTGATGCAGGGGCTGCAGGGGGTACTTGTTTTTACTTACCTTAATTACACCCGCTATCATAAGAGTAGATATCAAAATGGTCATGCAAAGATTGATGGCCAATATAATTTTTACGATATCTGTATCCAAATCGAAAAATATTGTCTTGAATGCCACTCTGGTTGTAAAAATTACAATGATTGTGATAATGGACAATATGATGGCCAAGAGGCCAGATACAATGGAGCCATTACGCGTAGATTGGCAAAAGCAGCAGGTGTTTAGTAAAGGTCCAGCCATTTTGATTTTCAATGGAATTTAAGAAACTGAAACAAAGAAAATTTCAAAATTAAAAATTATGTTCATGATATTGCAAATGTAATATATTAATGAGGAAAATTTAAAAAAACAAACAAAATATAATCTGAGAATACGGAATTTTTTCCTTAGGATGTTAAATTTCTGCTTAACCCATTTTTCTTTCCGAAACTACTGTTAACCTTAACAGCATGTTCTCTATCTCTAATGAAAGCTTTCCTTCGCGTTCAAAAAATTTCTCAAATCATTTAAGTACAAATTTTGGTTTCCCTATTTTGAATATGAAAATTTTGTTAGAGGAACTCAATTTGAGTCGAATGTGAGTGACTGATATTTGTTCGTTTATCTTTTCGTTCGAGATAGAGAAACAGGCTGTTAGTTTACTAGGATTATTATAACCCAATAAATATTCTACCTGTGCTACTTTTGTCCGGTGTCGAAGTCTAGGTCTAAAACTCAGCGAATATTTCCAGACTATTTTGATGCTCGAAAATAAAATCGTGCGTCGTCGTTTTGACGAAGGTTCCCGGTGCTGGGTTAAGGGAATAATTATTTATATTGTTACGAATTAACTAATTGAAGGTTTCTCGCGAATCGGGACTGTAGAGTCTGTTCAAAATTTAACGACTCTGACTCCATATACATATGCCGGTGTTGGCAGCACAACACACAAATATTTATTTTGTTTTTGAAGAAATATTTTTTAAATTTAAAAACGGTTGATGCCTTTTTCAAAATAATATAAATCACAAGATCTATTAATAAAGGTGAGCGCATATCACAGCTGATTTACTTTGTTTACTTTTTGCGGTTAATATAAGTTGTCAAAAGTTGTTTACCTATTCTTTGTTTGCATCATAGACGAATTTAGTATAGACATATTAAGCTTGTTTTTTTTAATTCCTGCTAAACTAATATTTCGACGAATTTGTATGGAGTGCCGCTTAAAATCGCTAAGTTCCCCATACAAAGTCGTCGAAAAATGAGTTTAGCAGGGAATAAAAAAAGAGGCTTATTAATTCTCTTATCTGACGTTTCATTTCACACTCTTCGTCGTAGGTTTGTGGAAATGAGAGAAATTCGACAAAAATTAACTTACAGCAGGTGGAGGTACAAGAAATGCTTACTTAACTTTTTCATTTCGTTTTCGTAAATAACTGTGAAATTTAAATGTATTTTGTTCTTTTTTGTTGACTTTTATCTGTGGTATACATTTGCATTGTATTTAACACAACTATTTTGCCACAAAAACACGAAATGCGGTTGTTGTTCCTTTGTTGGACGTTGTGTACTATTGCCTCTATCTGGTATTATTGAACCCATGCTTTCCACAATCCAATGTTCACTTGCAACCATACCTATGACGTTTAATTTATTGAGAGAATTAATGTGTCTATACTAATTTTGTCTATGGGCAAATATATTAAATGTAAAATTTTGATCATTCAGAAATGCACCCTACAGTGAGCATTCACTGAAAAGGTGAACTTTTTAAACACATTTTTCATTTCGATGTTTGGCAAAAATTTCGCACGGGTTTTTTTATATATTTTTTTATTTTTATTGTAGACTGAAAAATTGTTAAATAAACGCCAAAAAAAGAAATAGATTCTACGCAGAAATGAGCTCAGGGGAGCTTAATATGTAAAAACAATTTCGAAACTACTACTTGGCGTGGCATAAACGGTTTCCCCTTACACCCCATTAAGAGATTGGGGAGAGCTCACAACCAGTGAGCTATGCGCTTTCTAATTTTTATACACACAGATTGGGACCTACAGTTTTATACTGATTCCGAACTGTATTTAGAGAAGCCTTTTTCATGGCTACGTACTCGATAGTGTCGCCATCACTAAACGAGGTAACCGTCGTCGAAAGAAATGTAAGGTGATCAGAGCAGGGATCGAAACCTCGTTCTCATGTACGAAAACCACACACACTAACCATTACACCACCGACGGCCACAAATTCAATATTATTTTACTACAGTTGCACCAAATTCAAAATGTCCTGGGTACATTAGTTTCACCCCCAGACACTAATAACGTATTAAAATTTGAAAAAGTGGAGTTAATCAGTTTGGCTTCTGATCGCCTCCAATTTCTGTTCATCTTTAGTTTTGATTTTTCTACATTTTATTTAATTAAACAAAAATTCTCATATCGTAACATCTTGTGTTGTGTGACGTCAATTGGAATTTTATGTTACTCTTGATTGAACTCGTAGAAAATATATTTTTACTTAAGAATTTATTTATAGATTTGCTTTTGTTAAAATAAACAAAAACTTATTTCTTTTTGAATACGCGGGCTTTTGATGATGCTATGGGTTTAAGCTTTTTGTGAAACAAATCGTGATAATTTTCATGGAATATGATTAATACACGTCGTCGATGAGTTAATATTTAAACAGTTAATTAATACATATTTATAGGTATGAATCATCCATCCATTGACGGAGTTTATCATACAACTTTCGAAGCTCCAAATCGACGATGGCTTTATATTCATTCAGAAAATGTTGAATCTGCTTCCCCAATTCCACTTGCACGATTTCTTTTTGGTACGTGGTGCTAAATTTATGGTTATATTTGTTTTTTTTTTAAATTTTAATATCGTATTTGTATAAATTCCATTGAGAGAATTAAACATCATAATCATCTTTCAGTCAACAACGTTAACTTCTCTTTCGTTTTGTTTTATTCCACATCCTCAACTTCTGTTTAATCAATCTTAGCACTTCATCACCTTTTAGGAACCAATTTAAAGAAACTTCTGATACTAATGGTTCATCCCATACCCGCATCTATACTATGCAAGTCTGTATATGAAGTGCGTATACGTTAAATGATGATATTATTTTGCTGGACTTTGTTTTTTGCTCCATGTGATTAAAATATATGTATGGATTTGTTTACACAAGTCCATATACATATGTATATTGATTGGTGCGCTACCTAATGGTCAACATTGGTGCTGCCTAATGACCAGTAGTATCTTAAACGTGTAAGTCATGAGGTGGATTCAGATTTTTACTGTTTACTAAATATTCAATGATTATTATTACCAGCGTTTGCCACAGATGGAACAATTCTGTTAGACTTGTTTGTTGTACGAATTGTTTATTAAATTTTATAAAATTTAAAACAAAAATGTTGATAAAATTTAAAATTTTTAAAATACGGTCGCACAGGCACAGTGGAAAACATTTTCAAAATTTAAAAAGCATTTGAAAGATAACACCTTAAGCCAGGCATGTACGCAGGGGACCGTGGCACGGGACCCCCCGAAATTATTTCTTTAATAGATGATTTTTGAATTTTGTGCAATTTTTCAACCTAAATATCAAGCTGGGCCCCCTCTCGAAATAAAATCCTGCGTACGGTACTGCCTTAAGCTTTTCTGCCAATCTTTAATATTATTTTCGATACAAATATTATGTGTTGAATTTATATATATTTATACGAGGGTTGAATTTTTTTTTAATTTTTTTTTTTAACAATTAGCAAAAATTTTAACAAAAATGTTTAACAACCCTAGTGTTGCAATCTGGCAACTGACAGCTCTATCGTAAAGTTGGACATTTTTGAGGTTATGCGTACTCAGAACGTTTTGACACACGAGCGCTATTTGTGTTGTTTACAGTAACTTCAAAGACTCATCTCGGCCCAAAAATGGAATTAAATCGTGAACATTTTCGTGCGATTATTTTTTACAACTTTCGACATGGATTAACTCAGCAACAGTGCATGGATGAACTTAATTCAATTTTAGGAGATGAAGCTCCATCAACGACCAGTGTTTGTCGATGGTATGGTGAATTCAATCGTGGTCGTAGTTCACTCCATGACGAATTTCGTGACGGTCGTCCAAAATCAGCTGTTGTTCCGAAAACCATTGATGCCTTGCGCGAACTGATTTTGCAAGATCGTCATGTGACCTATCGTAAGATTGAGACAAGCTTAGGCATTAGTGCAACCAGCATACATTCAATATTGCATAAACATTTGACTGTCAAAAAAATTTGTTCGCGTTGGATCCCACAAAATTTGCCAATCGCTCAAAAAAAGGCTCGTGTCGATTGGTCGAAAGAAATGCTCCAAAAATACGATCGCGGTGCTTCGAAACACTTCTATGACATCGTGACAGGTGATGAATCCTGGATTTACGCGTATGAGCCCGAAAGTAAACAGCAGTCAACTGTGTGGGTGTTTCAAGGTGAGCCAAATCCAATAAAAGTTGTTCGCGCCCGAAGGACTTCCAAGCAAATGGTCGCCTGACATGTCGCAACCGTACCACTAGAACAACGCAGAACAGTGAATTCTGAGTGGTACACAACCATTTGTTTGCCAGTTGTCTTCCAAGAAATCAGGAAAACCAACCGCCGAAAACGGATCACTCTTCACCACGACAATGCGAGCTCTCACACATCGGCTGAAACAACTGCATTTTTGAGCACCCAAAACATCGATTTGATGGGTCATCCGCCGTATAGGCCTGACTTGGCACCGAATGACTTCTTTTTATTCCCGTACGTAAAAAACAAACTGAGAGGTCAACGTTTTTCGACACCTGAAGAAGCGGTTGCTGCATTCAGAATGCATGTTTTGGAGGTACCTCAATCAGAGTGGCAAAAGTGTTTCGACAATTGGTTCAAACGCATGCAAAAGTGTATATGTAAATCTTCATGGGGGGAATATTTTGAAAAACAATAAAGTGATTTTCGATGATTAATATTTGTTTTTGTTCTCTAATCCCGAAACATAAAATTCAACCCTCGTACATGTATATGCCTTTTATTTATTTAAACAGAATATCTACATAAAGAGTTACGCTTTTTGAACACTTATAAATATATATACACACAAAAAAAACGAAAAAAATAAAAACCGCATAAAATTCCGCATAAAATTTACGCTTAGCTTCTCTTATCTTCACATTCACGAGCTTGCCAGCATCGCGGTACTCATTATGAAGAGTGGCAGAAAGTTTCTTCTCAGAATAAATTTGAGCCAACATTTGGGAGTTTTTCCAGTTTATAACATTAAGGATAACAGACTAGATACGAGTTAGTCGTAGGTATACTACGTGCGTGTATTCAGATGTCCGAAAACAGTTCGAACTTGTTGGGATTATTATAAACTTGCTTGCGTTTAAAATAGATTTTGACTTCGAAATTTTCCAATTTTTTTAAATCCGAAATTGGGGAAAAATAAAACTACAAAAAACGAAAAAACATTTTATTTTGGATCCATGGAGTCCACAGGTTCCAAAAAACTGTTCCATCCAAAGACCCCTAGGAATGGAGAAACACGTAGATATTCAATGTGCGCACTCAATTCGTACTATCAGTATAGTACATTTACGTACGATACAAATTCGTGTCCGAAATACATTTTTCCCTTTTTCGTGTTGTTATTATTTTCTCTTATTTTGGATTAAAAAAAAAACTATTAGGAATAGGCCAGATGCAAAAAATTTCAACAACTTGGGATTCCTTCCGGACGTCTGAAGGACAGGCACTTCTACGTATGACTAACTCGTCTCCAGTATGCATGCTCCCCATGGTACTCTAATGTTGGGATCGTTCGTGCGTGTTCGCACGAGTCCAAATCGTTCGAAAACGTGCCCAATGTGTGGGCGGCCTTAGTTTTCGCCGTCAATCACTGTAAAAATAAAATCATATGTATTAATAATTGTCAATGTGCTGTGTTCCGAGATTTTTTGACAGCAAATTTCCGACATTTGGCCTTGTGTGATATAAACGTTGGATGTTGGAAAGAATTACTTTAATAATACCAGATAGAGGCAATTGTTCAAACCAACCAACAAGAAAACAACCACGCCATTTCGCTTGGGGTGTTAAAATTATTGTGTTAAATACAACTCAAATGTTTACGAACAATAAAAGATAACGATCAACTATCTCATCGGTTTAATGATTGAAGGGAGCGAACTTGTGGAAGTTCAGTTCTGTCACTGGGGTTTGACAAACACAGCTGAAATTGTTACCTTGAATGTTTAAAATATGTAAATATATGAACATCGTGAATGCACAAAACTGATGTTGCTTCGATTTGATCGATGTTGCTGACAAAAGTCCGTTTCCTCCATAGAATAATATACACGTAGATAAACTTATTCTCTCATCTGACGTTTCATTTCACACTCTTCATCGTAGGTTTGTGGAAATGAGAGCAATTAAATTTAAAATTACTTTACACCAGGTGGAGTTACAAAATGTGTTCACTTAAATTTTTCCTGTCGTTTTGGTGTAGAACTGAAAATTTTTTTGTAGTTTTCACTTTTTTGTTGACTTTTATCGTTGGTATACATTTGTATTGTATTTAACACAACTAGTTTGCCACAAAAACACGAAATTCGGTTGTTGTTCCTTTGTTGATCGCTGTATACTATTGCCACTATCTGGTATTATTGTTCCACCATCCAATGTTTACTTCCCATCGTACCTATGACGTTTAATTTATTGAGCGAATAAAAGCTTCTATGGTATGTATTATTCTATGGTTTCCTCAAGGAAGAAGCGCAAAGAGAAACGTCAGATGAGACGGATAACAAATCTAAATATAAATTAATCTATGGTGTAAATAGACAGCAGCCAGTAACAACTTGATAAAAATTTTTATAAATGATCAGTATCTCAGTTTTTATCAGTATCAGTATTTTTATAAAAAACAGACCTAATGTTATGTGGTCCAAAAAGTACAACCACCGTAATCTGTAAAGTTGTAACCCACAATATTGTTGATAACTTTGTAAAATAAATAAAACAATTTTGTAAATACATTAGTCTTAAAGAATACTAGTCTTTCGTTAACATTTTAATTATCTTCCTTAATTTGTTTGAACCTGATCCTTATGTACAGTGCCATTTAGTCGGTTATAATCAATTTTCAGTAATTATTTCACACGTCTAAGATAATTATATGTAAACAATGGGCTTCTGTTTAATGAGAATATTCAAACAAGTTGGCTATCATCTCCAAATGAGTCGAGATATATACATAGACAGTCGTAGATTATTAAATGTTATGATATGAACACTGAAACAAACATATCGTCAAACTTGTAAGGAATTGTGTGATTGTAAGGAAATCATGCAGTGCGAACAATGTCTTCCAGCTACTTTTCTATGCGAATTTACTTCTGGTAAGAACTCATTCTCCATTATGGAAATATTTCATCCAACCGCAACGTAAACTTATCTGATTTTTCTCAATTTGTTTTCGTACATTTTTTATTTACGCATCAGATATTTTTGATTTTGAATTGAGTTGTAGTTTCTTTCAGTCAAATCAAAATAAGTTTTTTTTTTCATTTTAGATTTGTATCGTTTATACAAAGTGGAACTGACATTAATAACATCAGAAAGTAAATTAGAATAGAGTATTTTATTCTCTCAATATTTTTAACTTATGGTTGTATGGTTGTAACACTCTTCGTCGTAGGTTTGTGGAAATGAGAGAAATTCGACAAAAATTAACTTACAGCATGTGGCGGTACAATAACTGTTGACTTAACTTTTTCATTCCGTTTTCGTATAGAACTGTGAAATTTAAATGTAGTCTGCACTTTTATGTTGACTTTTACCGTCGGTATACATTTGTATTGTATTTAACACAACTATTTTGCTACAAAAACACGAAATGCGGTTGTTGTTCCTTAGTTGGACGTTGTGTACTATTGCTGGTATTAATGAACCCATGCTTTCCACTATCCAATGTTCACTTGCAACCATACCTACGACGTTTAATTTATTGAGAGAATTAATGTGTCTATACTAAATTAGTCTATGGGTTGTAAGTAATACCAGATAGAGGCATTAGTACGAAACGTCCAACAAGACAACACCAACGCTATTTATGTATTTGTGTCTATGGATTACAATCCTTACAGACTAGCTTAACTAAAAGTAATATAAATCCAAAATATTTTTAAATCTATCAAGTGAAAACGAAAAACAATTGAACAATTCATATTAATAGTATAATATTCCTTAAGACACCTCAATAGAGGCTCAAAAGAAGAGTAATTATTTCTATGAACAGATATTTTGTGGCAAAATAGTTGTGTTAAATACAATACAAATGTATACCAACAATAAAAGTCTACAAAAAAAAATTGATTTGTACAGATCTATGCCATAATGAAATGAAAGAGTTAGGTCAACAGTCCTTGTAACTCCACCTGCTGTAAGTCAATTTTCGCCGAAATTTTCCCATTTGCACAAACCTACGACGAAGAATGTGAAATGTAACGTCAGATGAGAGAATAAAATACTGTATTCTAATTTCCTCTATAAATAACATGTTGTTCATCATAGAGTAATGACGTATAGTGTAGCCAACTCTCTCAGTAAATTGATGACATTTGGTGTGTTGCAGATGGGCGGTTGGATGTTGGAAAGTATTGCTTTAATAATACCAGATAGAGGCAATTGCTCAAACCAACCAACAATAAATCAGCAACGGCATTTCGTTTTGTGCGTTAAAATTTCATGTGTAAATAAAAGTAAATCGATAGGGACAGCAAACGACGCCATATTTTTTCCCGCTCTTTTGACATTTCTCTTCAGTAAGGTTTGCCATTTCATCACGGAAAGATATGATATGAGTATACAAACAATAAAATATAACAAAAAAGTCAAAAATATGTTTAAATTTCACAGTTTTTCATCAAAACATCATGAAAATTTTAAATCAAGCATTTTTGTAATTCCACCTGGTGTAAGTCAATTTACGTCAAATAACTCTCTATCGCACCGACCGCACAACGAATATGAGTTATCGGTACTGAGCTTGCGACCATTCTGGCAACAAAAGCCAGCAAATTTCTTACGATGAGTCTGCAGATCGCGACACCTTTCGGGACGATTAAGGCTGAGTTGAGCAAATGGGCGGAATCGCCTCACAGACTTTTGGTTCAATACGCGGCTGCAAATGTATGAAAATCGCTAGGCGCAACCCGAATTCTTACAGTCCCCTATCGCTTTTTCTCTTTCAAATTTAATTCTGTTGCAGAATTCCAACCACTTAGTAGATCAGCTGTCTCAGCGAACCCCCCTGATTTAAATGTATTTAAAACATGGTTAACTTCTAGTCACTTATCGGTTATTGCTTCAGTGTAATTCTCTATTAGTACTCCAATTACCAAGTCGGGCAGCTGTTTCATAGAAACCCCCCTAATTGCTGTAATGATAGGACTTGATAGCAGGGATTATATTTGTAGTGGATAAGGACTTTTTTGCCTGCTTTAGATTTCAAAAAGTCGCCAACTCCTTTTGGTCCAATAAAAGTACTTTCGAATTTGAGACACCAAATTTTATCTGAGAGGTTTTTAAATACAACACATGGCAAAATAAGTAAGGTCGAATCAGTAGGAATTGCAGGAATTTTGTTTTTATATCAAGGGCTGACCTTGTTAAACTCAGCTGATCGAAATTGCCAAGATTTATTTATGTTGTTGTATTTTGTGTAATAAGACTGAAATATAGGGTGCCTGATGCTAACTAAATCTTTCACTGCATTTACACCGAAAGATGAACAAACCGTACGCAGATTATACTTTTTTTATGTTCTACAAACAGCCCGTTAATCTTTCGGTGTAAACACAGATTTATTTAATTATTTTAAAAAAAGTCCCCTTGAAAATTATAAAATATCATCACTGCTTGATACTGTATTCACAACATTTGATAAGAGCTGTACTCTCAGTAGCTGGCAAACATTTTTTGAAATGTTTACCAGACGGAACGTAACCTCAAACGATAGACAACATTTTAGTAAAGCAAAATGATAGAGTGGGAGATTTGTTTTTGAGTTTGGAAATATACTGGTGTCAAATCTGAATATTTATTTTTTACTGCATTATTGCTTTTAGTTTACTAAGATTTTATTTTGATAATATATTTGACTTAAATACCAATAAATAGTTTAAATCTCAAATACTTAATTTTTTTTATTTTAAAATTTAAATGCTGCAGAAACGCAACGATCTGGTATCACATGTGGCATTACATCTACGACAGAATCGTCAGCAGCAATGTCAGCAAATGAAAACAGAACATGTTTCGCCCGTGTGACATGTAGTTTTTGTTTCAGTGTATGAACTTAAAATTGTTCGAATTCAATCGCATTAGTTTTACATTGATAAATTTAAATTTTGTTTAATATATCTGCATATTTTATTAGTTAATAACTAAATGAATTTCCGTTTTATAATGTTACATCATTATTTATCGTTTCCGTAGTAGGAGATAACAACCTATGCGATAAACCGGGTGCGGACAGGTGTAGTAATAATCTTATAAAATTCCACGACGGCGCACGTCATTTCATGTCAACTTTCTGAAGAATTCGTATATGTATGTAAGGTATATAAGTCTATTCCTATCTCTATGCATTAGATATAAAATGACTATTAATTCCAATATAGCGTCTTTTATGTGGGTAGTTACTCGCCAATCAATTCAATGCCTTTGGACGTGTTTATATTTCTGATATTAAGGTACCAGAAACCGACTACTTCGATTGACTAATTCATTTCATTGAAAACGAAACACATTACGATGCAAACGAAACGCCAACGTAAATTAAGTGTTTATGAATGAATGAAAAAGCTCTGGCCTAACAACATTTTCAAATGCTAGTAACGGTGGACGGACATTCAAATTTTCGTCGCTCTCAATGTAACGCCGAAACACCCAACTCCATCTATTCAATATCACATCGTAGAATAGCAGTTGCTTTGTTGGTGCAAGTGTTTACATATTTTGAAAGGTTACTGTTGCATAAATGGGAGGTGATAAATTGTAGTACTATGCAAATGGAAAATTTATAATTTTTTTTATATTTATATGGCTGCTTTAAAACTGCTGTAATTTCCTAAATATTTTGTAAATAGGTGTAGCAAATAGATTTCCGCAAATTTGTATAGCTAGATTAGCTGAAATTTTAACAGTAGTTTCTTCTAACATTATTTTGTAGTAGATTAGAACCGACCATTAGATGTCATATATAACTGCGTTTTTGCAATGCCCATTTTGGTACCTCCGAACCAATCTTATGAAATTTGGTACTAGAGTGGTTTTGCCAGACCTATTCTGGGACCTCCCATACAAAAGTTGGGCGGATACCCAGTTGATCGACAGGTAACTCTTGTAAACCACAACCGATCTTAATGAAATTCTGTACAATTTTGCTATGTAATATTTTGCTAAAAGCTACTGACTACTGTGTCACACCCATATTCGTACCTCCCATACGAAAGTTGGGCGGCGTTCCCGTTGGCCGACTTGATATCTCCCGTGAACTACAACCGATCATAATAAACTTTGGTACTGGTCAATATGTTGTCAAAAGCTACTATGTAATAATAAATGAACTATTTCGTCAAGCCCATTTTTGTACTTACTTAGGATCCAAATTAAGTAGGGTACCGAACCAATCATATGAAATTTGGTACTAGAAAATAGTTTGTCAAATATGACGACTCTCCTATGGAAATTGAGTGGTTTTGCCAGACCCATTCTGCTACCCAAAAGTTGGGCGGATACCCAGTTGATCGACAGATAAACCTTGTAAACCACTACCGATCTTAATGAAATCCTGTACTGGGAAATTTTTTACGAAAAGCTACTGACTACTGTGTCACGCCCATTTTCGTACCTCCCATACAAAAGTTGGGCGGCGTTCCCGTTGGCCGACTCGATATCTCCCGTGAACCACAACCGATCATAATAAAATGTGGTACTGGACAATAGTTTGTCAAAAGCTACTGTGTAAAAACAAATGAACAATTTCGTCACGTCGATTTTGTACCTCCCACACGTTAATTCTCCAAACCACTTAGGATCCAAATTAAGTTTGGTATTGGTAATATTTAGCGCAATCCACTCTGCTATTGAATAAGGACACATCGTCGCCGCTATGCCAGAAGGTGCTATATCCACTTTTGCTCATTTTGAGAAAATTGCAAAATACTATTGAAACGGCTAGCTAAAATTCAAATTATTTTGAAATGCAGTGATACTTTCAAATTATATGTAGTTAATACTTGCCTAAAATTGTACATACTTTGTCAGATGAAAACTTTACACCATCATTGGTGTACACCATCCAGATTGAGCAAAAGTGGATATAGCACCTTCTGGCATAGCGGCGACGACATTTCACACGCCCATTCGTTTAAGTGAAGCGTGAATATTGATGTTTTTTAATAGAACTCGATCTGAATGGATGACTTAGGGTGAAGGTATATTTAAGCCGATTCACTGATTCAATTTCTGTTCTGGTATGTTTGTAGTTTTAAACAATTTCTTGCAAAATACTGAACTTAGTACAGGAAAAATGTTGGTGCGAAATATTCCAAATTCAGCAACGACTCACTGTAGTATAAAGAAGTTGTCTCATACTTTCCACAATTTATGAAACGCCCTCGTATAGAAGATTGGCTGTTATTCACTTGATGCTCTTCTATGAAATGTCATTTCGAAATGTCTCTTTAACTGGTTGGTTTTCCCAATACAGCCCATGAAGGGATTGGGGAGAGCTTTTCTCAAGCAATGAGCTGTGCGCTTTCTAGGTTTATACTCACTGATTGGGTCCTACAGTTTTACACCGGTTCCGAAAGGTATTTTGAGAAGGTTTTTCATGGCTACGTACTTGATAGTGTCGCCGTCACTAAACGAGATGACCGTCGTCGAAAGAAATGTGTGATGGTCAGAGCAGGGATCGAACGCACGATCTCTTGTACAACAGCTGCACATACTACCATTGCACCACCGACGGCCACAAATGTCTCTTTATCGACTGCATATAAATTCCAAAAAAGGCTCGACAACAGTTTATTTTGATTTTGTATTTTGAAATAAATGGATTAAGCTGGTTTAGGAACGTTCAGCAACATCAATATTATTATTTTATTTTCGACGGCTATATTTTTCGATGTTTTTGAGATTTTTCTTGAAATACAATCACTTTTTTGAGAAGTTGAATGAAAGTTGATAACATTTATCATTTCTTCATACATGCCCGTACTAAGATCAATATTTCACGTGAAATTTTACAAAACTCCTTACAAAAAAAAAATTCCTGAGGAATATCGACGAAATATTTCCACACGTGTAGTACTAAGTTGTTCACGCGAAATGTCAGCAACATTTATTGAGCAACATTTTAAAGTTGCTAAGAATAATGCAACGACCAATCAAATTGAAGGAAGATATGGTGAATGTTGTCTACTGTCATTCAATTTATGAACAAAAAAAAAGATTTTTAGTGTAAAAGAATCTTGAAAATAAAGAAAAATTTAGTCGTCATCACTGATATGTTGCTGGACAATTCCGCAGCGGCACAAATTGATGTTGCTCAATATTTTTCACTTGAACGATCTTATGCCTTGTTTCCACTACAGAATTATTCGTAATTCGCTCTCTCATTCGTAATTCAATCACCAATTACAAACCGAATTACGTAATTCACCATACAAAAGTTTGAGAGCGAATTACCTTTGCTTGTAGGTAATTCAGTTTGAATTACCTTATGAATTACGGACAAATCATTGTCTTCACTAATTTTTATCGAAAGTTTATCGAAACAGCGGACAAAAAAATATAAAAGCAAAGAAAACACAACTTAATAATATACAATGGATGCAAAATAGTAAATTATTAAAATAAAATTGTGATGACCAGAAAACTATTGGCCACTGCGAAGTTAATGGAGGAGTCGAAAATAAATATAAAGGTTGTTGGATATCCAGAAATATTTTCTATAATACGTACTCACTTTTTGTTGTTTCCATTCTCAAAATTATTGAATCGAGACAAAAAAAATAAACAACTGTCAGATCGAATTATGTATGTTTAGTGGAAACGGGGAAATTCAGAATAGTAATTCAAAAAGCGAATTAAGTAATTGGCGCTGTAGTGGGAACATGGCATTAGTATTCAGTTTGATTTGTCGGTAAATTTTTCTTAGAATCATTTAAATGTTGCTCTATGCATGTTGCTGATACTCCGTGTGAATAACATGTTCTACACTGGCGGAAATATTTCGTCGATATTTAGTACAACACTGACGGAAATATTTCGTCGATATTTGTGAGGTATTTTTTTTTTGTATTGAATTTTGTAACATTTCGCGTGAAATGTTGAACTTTGTGCGGACTTTTAGAAGTCATTTTTGAGTTATGAGTTGTTGATTTTAAAAATTTGAACTTTTTATATTTTGTATTTTACTTAGTGTAACTATTTACATATTGAATTTAAATCGAACGTACGCACCAAAATCAGTTGGTATCGAGTTTGACTAATAATTGTAATATAATATTAAATAAGGCCGAGCAAATTTAGCTTAGATGATCAAAATCACCTTTGGTTTAACTTGAGTACTAACCTCTTTGCATTTTTAAAGAAATTGTGGGTATAACAAAATATATATTTCACTTGGAAATAATTATTTCCTTAGTTGGAAATCAGAAAAGTGGTTACCACTTAAGGCCGACACTACCAGGTTTTGGGTCAAATCAAAACAGTCTCTAGAATCTTTAACGAATGAGTAGCCAAACCCAAAATATCAAATGATTATGTACTTATGCATGTATGAATATACTACGTACATACATATATATGTGTTTATTCATAAAATTGTACATACTCGTATAAATACGTACGTACGTATCTCCAACAGCCGCTGTTTTATGAAACTTAGACAATGCGTGGTTTAGTTATGAGATCGACGAGAGCTCTTTTTCCAAAACAATCTTTGTTAAGACAAAAACAGAAGAATGATACCTGACCGGTTTGTGGGTTTGAATGTACTTTAACCGATACTGTTCATAAGTATCTACGTATTCATGTATGTATCTTAATAGTTGACAGCTTTGATATGTTGGTTTTTTCATATTCCGTTTGTGTTCGAACTGGTCATGTCCTAAAATTGCCTCAAAAATACTACGACATTTTTCAGTATAAAAAAAGAGAAGAAACACAAATCTTCACTTCGCATTTAGCTATATCGGCGAAAATGTCAATAAACTATAAGATTAGACCAATTGATGATAGGCCAATTGTATCTTGACAATTATTTGTATGGGAATTAAATGTTTACAACACTAGCAACGTC
Organism: Phaonia tiefii; assembly: GCA_963931995.1. Lineage (NCBI taxonomy): Eukaryota > Metazoa > Arthropoda > Insecta > Diptera > Muscidae > Phaonia > Phaonia tiefii. The sequence goes on along the minus strand of OZ008367.1, from coordinate 365,511,712 downwards.
ACCTGTCAATAAACTGCGTTCAAACGGTTCGCATCAATCGCAAAAACCCCATACAAAAAAATGTCAACAACACTAATTGCCAATAGACAACAACAGAAACATCACGTTCACAAAGACACCACCGACAAAAGCTCAAATAAGTTAAGACAAAAGTGTTTGTTTGGCTTAAAATAACTAAATTTTCATGTTATCTCTTTTAGGGGAAGGGGGTAGACTGGGGGGGAAATGTCAAATGTAATTAAAATTGAAAGTAGCAGAATAGACAACGATCGCACAGTGGGGATAAATAGTAGGTTTTCAGTAATAAACAACATTTTAAACTTTTCAGTGAACTGGGGAATTATTGGGAGCAAATTTCTTTTAGCAGCAAAATTGGTTTTTTTTTCGTTTTTTTTTGCTTGGTAGAACATTAAATGCGGATTTAGAAAACAAAAGAAAAAAGTTTGCGGAAGTCCATTTTTTCCGAAATATAGGTTTCCAAAGCTTGAATGTATAATCGCGCGTAACTCTGCCATTTATTATCCGACCCTGATGAAATAAATTTCATAAATCGTTAAATTTATATTCCAACTAGTCCAACTAGGCAGGGGGATCAAATTCCCTCTGTAGCTTAAGTCGATGTGTGACAAAATCAGAAAAATCGCGCGAGTTTTTAGAAATAATTTTTTTATTTTGGTGTGTAAAAACTACAACAAAGGACAACAGATATAAAAGACAACAACAACAACGACAAAAGACAACAACACCAAAAGACAAGAACAACAAGTTGATTAAACCAAAAAAGTGAGGTTAAAAAGCATTTTTTAAATGAGCTCTCAATGGGTTAATAAAAGGAAATATTTTTATATACAGAGTTATAGAGTTTCACAAGGGCTTTGTAATGACACATATTTCAACCAGATCCGATGATAAATACCTGAGATATGACCGATTATATACTCAAGCTTTAAAGGCAAATATCTCAAGAAGTTGGACCTAGCGCAAAAAACAAAACTTATTTTCAACTCAGCGCAATAGCCTTTACCGTTGGTGAAATTTTGGTGCAGATCTGATTTTGCTGCTAAAATAGTTTTATGCCATGGAATTAATTCTTATGCAGCAAGCGAAACTGTGTTTTGATTGATGCCATATTCGGTTGCAGCAAGAAAATTTGATATCAATTTGGTCACAATAACCGAATTTAATCTTAAGTTGGTTGCTACGACCGAATTTGACGTTAATTCGGTTCATTGAGAAATTCCTTTTTAATTCGGTTACCACAACATAATTCTATATATTTCAAACCTGAAGCAAGTATTCAGTTCTTGCGCAATTTTCGTCAAAAAGTTTGTCATTTATCTCTAAATGAAAAATGTTGTTTTGGAGAGTTACCACCTATCTTTGAGTTAACTTGCAAATATTTCATTTATAATACCTCTACGCAATCATAGACGACCAGAAGATGTGCGCAATTTGGCAACCGTCGTAAAATAGAACCAAACAGTGGTAACAATTCACTCAGACGCATTTCTCTCTCGCGTATATCTTGATTATTTGATACTTTTTTAATAGTTTATTTAATTTTACTTCAACATGGTTGGAATCTTTATAGTTATATACAATAACATTATCAAAAGGCTGCTCTTGTATTGAAATATTCAATGAAGAGAGTAAGAGAGAGAGCAGAGAATGATTAACGCTTCACTCGTTTTGGGTGTTGGCATTCGAATGAAGAGAAATTTTGTCAAAATTCTGGTCCCAAACAATTATCAAACAATTGTTTTCGTACGAAATAACTTTGGAGTAACAACCCTGTACTTGATCTGACTTGAGTACCATGCATATGAAAAGTGACCGAAATTTCGGTTCATTAAATTTTCGTTGTTTTTTATACACGTACATCTGACGGCAACGGAAATTTCATAAAAACTGAATACCAGGCTTAACGTTTGAAACTCTAAAAGCAAATATTATATTTAAAGAGCTAAAAAAAATACAATTGCTGCAGTGGTGGTTTGTAGACAAGGTACGTCTGTATTAAAACGTCCAAGTTTGCAGAAAGTGTCCATATTTATCAGCGTGCAGTACAAGCAGATGTCAACAGTTTAGTATTTCTAGGTCGGTGGTATGAGATGTGCTGCCGTCGACTATTTATAGGAAGTTTTAGTACATAACTAAATCGACAGACACAACATGTCAGAATTGGTGCGGTGACCCTGACTGTCGGACTTCAAAAATGACCGAAGGTGGATGTAAAATGAATTCGTTGCCCTAAAGATTACCCCATATGAATTATTTTCTCGCTTTGTAATTATTTATATTAACAAGGGAAAATAAATCATCACTATATTAATTGTCAACAATTTCAAAATTCAGTTGTGACACTACCGAAATTCGGCTGTAACAATCTCTAATTCGGTTGTTACAACCTCTAACACGGCGGTGACAATCTCTAATTCGGTCGTGATAATCTCTAATTCGGTTGAGACCTATAACTCGGTTGTGACAACCTCTAATTCGGCTGTGACAACCTCTAACTCGGCTGTGACAATATCTATGTATTTCGAATGTTACAACCTCTAACACGGCGGTGACAATCTCTAATTCGGTTGTGATAATGTCTAATTCGGTTGAGACCTATAACTCGGTTGTGACAACCTCTAATTCGGCTGTGACAACCTCTAACTCGGCTGTGATAATATCTATGTATTTCGAATGTTACAACCTCTAACACGGCGGTGACAATCTCTAATTCGGTTGTGATAATGTCTAATTCGGTTGAGACCTATAACTCGGTTGTGACAACCTCTAATTCGGTTGTAATAACCTCTAATTCGGTTGAGACAACCTCTGATTCGGCTGTGATGACCTCTAGTGTGGTTGTGACAACCTATAATTCGGCTGTGGTAAAACTCTAATTCGGATATGACACCCTCTAAATCGCCTGTGACAACCTCTAATTAGGCTGTGCCAACCCCTATTTCGATGGTGACAACCTCTAATTCGGCACTGACAACTTCTAATTTGGCATTGAACACCTCTAATTCCGTTGAGACTTCCTCTGATTCGGCTGTGATTACTTCTAGTGTAGTTGTGACAACCTTTAAATTCGGTTACGGCTAATTCGGTTGCTTCAACCGCATTTTTCTGCGAGTGAACATAAAATATTGAAAACAGTAAGATAACCAAATAACAATATATTAAATAAAAAAAAAATCCAGACCATTACATTCCATGAAGGGAATGGCTTTTGAGAAGCTTTTTCATGGTTACTTAATCAATAGTGATGCCGTCACTAAGCGAGAAGATCGTCGGCGAAATAAAAGAAATACCTCTACAAGTGGCTTTAACCATTGGATACGGCATCACTTAAAAAAAACCGCTAAAACTTAAATTTTTTCAATAAAAAATCACTAAAACGTGCTTATCAATATCTCGGCAACGGGGCGGGGCGTCCAATCTAAGCGATTTTCATAAAGTGTTTCAATTAGTATGGAACATATTTTCCAAAAAATCGCCAAAATAGGAAAATTGCTAAAATAAAAAAAATGGCAATAACTCGGAAACGTTGCGTCCAATCGGAAAAATATTAAATTTATTACCTCAATTGAAGGCTTTAACCAATGGATGGTTCATACGGCATCACCTTAGGAAAATATCGCTAACGAAACAATCGCGAAAGAAAACAATCGCTGGGGTTTTAACGATTTTTTTATCTAAAAAATTTTAGTTTTAACGATTTGTTTATAAAAACGTGTTGCCGCATTAAAGACATCCATTGGTTAAAGACTCCAGTAGAGGTAACAAATTTAGTATTTCTGCGATTGGACGCACCGTTTCCGAGTTACAGCCATTTTTTATTTCAGCGATTTTCTAATTTTGCCGATTTTTGGATTCGACACTCCGATTCCGAGATATAGACTTTGTTTCTAATTTTTTCATATATTCGATCAAAAATGGAGATGGGTTACCCTGTGGGTCATCATGATGGGTAATTCCCCATTGTCGTGGGTAGCTACCCATTATTTTCCCCATACCCTGTGGGTAATGGGTAAACGTTCATTACCCATTTCCCACGGCAATGTGTATGGGTTACACATGGGGAGACGAAAATAAATACGAACTCTGGTTGTATCTACGCATATATTTTAAATGGTGTCATACACTAGCGTTATCGACATCGTTTGGACGATTCATGCATAATTAGGACCCTGGTTGATTTATTTGTCGGTCATCCATATATATAAGTAAATAAGTAAATTTCAAAGAAATTGTCTGTGTGTTATTTTGTAACTGAGTAGTGTAGAAATTATCGAAGCTAATATGTTCTGTAATTTTCGAAATCTGATTTCAAAATATCACATATTCCTTAAAGTAAGGATTACGATTTTAATCAATGCAATGAAATGAATTTGTGAAACAAATTTGGTTTCCTTCACTTATATTTGTATGGATAGTTCATTCTACATTCACCCACTGTCAATCGGACAAAGTTACAACAGCAACAAACTCTCAACAATACGACCTAATACCACTGGCATTAAATTGGTTCAACGCACGCTTGATCGACATTTTGCGCTTTTGTTTGAATCTACACATCCATAGAGGTGGAACATTTGTTGGCCTGTCATTGTTTATGGGTTTTGTGTGTTTCCAAAAATGCCATAATACATTAAATGCTATCTATCTATATAGACCCATTTTGATGACAATGACGGTGTTGATGATCATTGGAATTAAGCTTACACACAAGTTCGAACTGATTAATGACCGGGGCACGCCATCAAAATTGACGGATCACCATGCATGCACACACGCACATAATAGCCTTTGACTATTATCATTCATTGATCAGCAATCAATATTTACAACCACATTCAACAAATATTCGTTTTTTTATGCTGGAGAGGTCGTTCGTATTCTGTCCCGCTGACTATTTGGAGATTAAATATTTTGAAAATTATACTCGTATTGTGTAATTTATGATTATCTCCCAAGTTTAGTGCGTTTGAAATGATGTACGTACGTGTTTCCTAACACTTTTGTTCATGTTCCCGGCGACAAAATGAGTTAGTACAGTCATATGGGTGTATTTTTGTTGTTGTGTGTTATTAACACTTTCGTTTTGTTTGACAGTCGGTGTTGGACATGTGTCACATAATTGTACCAAACGTGGTTTGTTTGTCAATGTGAGTTTTAGGGGTTTTTATGGATGGTATGTTTGAAACCAATTACATACTTAAATACAAAAACAATTAAAACGGAAATTGTTAACTTTACATGGAACTCAGCGTATCAAAAACTACATAGACGAAGCTTGAATTTAGTTTATCATTATAGAAAAGGTTTATTAGCAACTTTGAGATCAGCTCTTTCAAACTTTTTTAGTAGCAGATATTTTTGAAATATTGGGAACAAATGTTTTTCCTTCGTAACTTTGACGTGACAAGAACAAATTTAAAATACCATTAACTTTTTAATTGTTAAGCCCGTTGTTAAAATTTTTTTTTTGTAATTTGAAGTACAATAGAAGTACAAAAATAACGAACATTTCGCCCACCTTTCATTTGTTTGGTACTCATCTCTTTCCGAAATTTTCGTAAGCAAAGTCAATTACAGGGTTGTTACGTCAAAGTTATTTCGTACAAAACAATTGCTGGGTAATAGTTTGGGAACGGAATTTTGACATTGCGATAAATTTAACAGCCAAAAGTAACACCACATACGTTAAAAATAAAATGGAGTGCGTAGAGGAATTATAAGTGAAATATTTGCAAGGTAGTTAGGTGGTAACACTCCGCAATAAAAGTTTCCGTTTAGATATAAATGACAAAATTTCTTACGAATCTGAATCTGGATGTCATCTGTATACATTTTGTGGTATTTTCTACTGGGACAGGAAAATGTATCTTATTCTCTGTAAAATAGTTTCTGGATATTTTTTACTGGAAAAGTACCCAGGCATATCTAATAATATGTGTGGAATCAAATTAATACAAAATATGGCCTTACAATTTATTTTGTACTGTAATGTGTTCCGTCGTTTGGATAAAGTATTCCACAAAAATGTTTATCGTAAATTTTTACATAAAATTGCTGAACATATCCTGTACCTAAAATGTAAGGATAACATGGTTTCCTACACTGAAAATATTATTGTACATAAATTCAATGAACCGAATACGTTGAATAAAATTCATTGATTTTCTAAAAAAAATACATTGATTTTATGTACAAATACATTGATTCAATGGAAAAGTTCATTGAAAATCAATGTAAAATTCAATGTACTTACGAACGAATTCATTGATAATTTTCTTTATGATAATTAAGGATCGCGGTACTTGATTTAATGAACCAGTACATTGGTACAAGTCCATTGATTCAAGGTACAAGTTCATTGATTTAAGGAACGAGTACATTGATTTAGAACGGTAACGATGCATAATAAATAAGAACATTAGTTAATTCTAAGCGTTCAACAAGTAATGTCGTACATTGAACAATTGGGTGCACCGCAGAAGATTTTAAAAACAAGTAAATATAACTAAATAAGTAAAAATAAGTAAATTTACAAACATTTTTCAAAATGCATTGTTTTGATTGCAAAAAAAAGTTCGGTGACGTAGATATATTAGTACGTCATTTCAAAAATTCATTAAGTCAATGTACGCCTACATTGAATCAATGAACTGTACATTGGCCAATGTGTGACACTACATTGTGTCAATGTACCTGTACATTGGGTGAAAACCAAGATACAAATCCATTGATTGAAAAATCCATATTTTTTCAATGGATTTATGTACTTTTTCGGTTCAGTGTATGCCGATTCATCATAAGAATGTGCAAAAGGGGGAAAATATCACCCCCCCCCCCCTAAAAAAAATTCAGACGTAAACTTTAAAAACGCCGATACACGTATATTTTTTTTCACCCCCCTCTACCAGAACCCGTTGTTAGAACCTTGTTATTGTTTTTGTGTTCCACGGCGTTATTCGTCTAACAAGGGAAATCGATGCCTGACTAATCAATTAATCACATACCTCTAGTATTTTCGCATTTCTAAGGACATTAGTAATTCATCTTCAATAGACGTGGAAGACCAATAGCGTGGGGTAACATTGATCGCAAGGACGTCACCTAATACATTTAGTAATTTCATTCATATCGCTAATTGAAGGTAAGACTGTTAAGTAATGTGCTATACAAAATCTCCTTCATAGACATTCGGAATCGATTCAAAACTGTAGATCAAATTCCAAAATAGAATTTCAAAAATAAAATGTGGTCATCTTACTAACTGCGAGGAGCTCTTCCAAATTCCTTCATGGCATGAATTAACAAACATAGGTAAAGTTTTACACCCTCCCACTGTGCCTCATATACAACAAAAAAACAAGAAAACAAATTAAAATTCTTTGACTCTTCCTCCCCATCCGACAAATATATGACAGACTTTTTTTTAACTTAAAGCACTTAGACCGTTTTATTGTGGCGCTTAGTTACATAATTGACTATCAATTTGTTAATTTACCATTTCCCCAACCTTGACAACGATAAAACCATGTTTTCTGCGGGTGCCGTCAAATCTTCTTATCCATTCCGCTCTGATTCCATCCCCATACTTGAACAATTCATTAAAAAGCATTTGAGATGTTGTCCCACACACCTTAAAACTAAATCACTAAATCAGTCATGACGTTTGCAGGCGGCAGACGAATTCATGTGATTCTTACTCTTATGCTCAGTGCACAGTAGTTCGTCCACTCAAAAATTCAAAAATAGAAAACAATGAAATTGTGTTTAAAAAAATTTATATACATGTCGTGAATTTCGGCTGATAATTTGAAAAGGGATCTTATTTATGAAAGGAGATGTGAGAAAATGTATTGATATTTTATGAGACGAATGACAAAAAAGTAGAAAATTTGGTGTCAAAGTATGATTTGGTGTCAAAGATGATGATAGATTAAATTACAGAGTTATAAGTTTGTTCTTATTTATTTGGCCTTTTCAAAAATTTTAATTTGTAATAATTTGATACTCAATCTTGATGACTTATGGCCAGTTTCACTGTTGAAAATTCTCCATTTAAACGAACTTTAAATGCCCGATGTTTGTCATTTAATATGAAAATTTTCCTTGAGCTTTTAAATTGAGCTTTTAAATAACGAGTGTGAAACTCGCCCTTAGTTGTATATAATTAAATTTATTTATTTAATCAAAATCAGAAAAAAATCGAATAACATCATCTTGAATTGACTATTAAGAAATAAATTAAAAGACACACAGCTTAATATCTATCGATCGACATATGGTCTCCTCGTCTATTATAGAAATAACTGAAGGCAAAGACTACAAATTATTTTCGAGAATCGAACATAATTTGTCATTAAATTACGTTGAAGAGCAGTGTTGGGATTTTTTAATTTGCATTGGATTTTAATTCGCATTACTTTCTCTAATGTAAATGCAAAAGAATTACCATTGTTTGCAATGGAAATTAAAGAATGTTGGATTTCCAGTAGCTCCGGCAAAGCAAATGCAGGTTGCAGAATCGGAAGCGAATTGAAATGGAATATGGGAATGCTTTTAATTATTTTCCATTTGTTTGACTGCGGACAATTTTTTTTTAAAGCATTTCATGTAGAGGTTTGTGGCTTCGATTGGTGTTGCCTCGTACTACTTTCAAATTCATAAACCGGTACATATGAAATATTTGAACATCAAAACTGCCAGATGTGAAGGAATTGCTTTGAAAGTAAGTACAACTGCCAATACTATTTACATTTTTTGTTGCATTTGTGGAGGTAATTCTAATGAAACGACAAATTATAATTGTCATATGATTAATTTTCCCCAATGACTGTAGAACAGTAAAGAAAATATTTGGAAAAAACATTCAAATTATAAGTTTAAAGCAAACCACAGACTTGTCATTCATAAGCATGAACATCAGCTTTCGTTGATGTTTATTATCGGCTTACCGTCCTTCTTGATACCATGTAAGAATGTAATCGAAGTTGTTCGCATCACTATTATGTTCACAAAATTTTTTGGTAATATTTTTTCAAATTCATCAGTCAGATAAAAAGAAATAAGAAGAAAAAGAATTGATTGTGGTCCAAGCCGCCAATATTTAGTATTTAGTGTATCTGTAGTCCTTCTATCTATCTTTGAAATATTCATATCTAACCTGACATTATCTAAATACTCTCTATTATAGTCTATAGATTTTCCATTTTTCCGTCTATGTAAATGGTTTTATATATATGTATATGGATTTTTCATCAATGGACGCTATTCTCATTTTAAAGGTATTCTAGTATATCAAGAAACAAACCTTTTTAAAATTTAACACTCTATTTAGTTTTCATTTGTATCAAATGGTGACATTAAGCATGTTTTGGTTACACCGCTTGCTTATATATTCGCTTGTTTTGTATGAAGCACTTAGCGACGACTTAGCGAGAATCATTTCGCTAAGTTTAATTTTAATTTAATTTTTATATAATCATTTTCGCTAAGTTTAAACAAATTTTTTTTGACATCGTTTATGGTTGTCAACCCTTTTATCGCTAAATAGTCGTTTTCTTTGCAACTTAGCAAGCGATAATCGCTTGCTTGTAACCAAAACACGACTATTATTAGGTTAAATTCAGTACAATGAAGATATGCTTTCACAGCCAAAGGTACCTTATTTGACAGAGATGATATCTGTGCCAAAAAGGAAAAACGTCTTAAGTGCACTTAGGAAAATATTGATTAAGTGCACTACGATAACCACTGGGGTCTCAATTACCTCCAGATCAAGATTTTGTTTAATTTGACTTATGTATCAGGAAGTCGTACACCAGATATTTTTTACATATCTAATTAAATGTCAGAACTTCTCATGGAAATACCTCCTGAAGATGCTCACCTAAAAAAGTTGGAAATGCACATAAGTCAGTTTTCCTTATCGGCACAGATATATTAAAGCGTTTCTGGGAAAATTTTAAAATTTAGCTTAAAAATTGTCGTCTAATTTTAACAACATTCATAATTCCATAAATAAGAGCTATAGAACAAAAAACCATCAAGGTCAAACACATTATGATACCGATGACCGAGAAATGGCACACAAAAATGCACTCCTAATAAAAGATACTACAAACCACTGTGTTCCGGTGAGTGTTGCGAACACGATAATTTTTAGCAAGAATCCCGAAATGCTTTTTAAGTTCATTGCCAACAAATGAAACGCTGAGAACAAATCTTTCCTCAGGCGGTGATAAAAGGGGAGCCAGTCGATGTTTTGGCCACTCAACGCGGCCAGAGATAATTCAAATTAAATTTAAAGTTTCGTGAAAAGACATTTCCCCCATGAGACGAATGAACGCACTATGATCTATAAATGTTAAATATGCATGAAAACAAACTTGAGAGTGTTTGTTTCTAGTGTTTTATTTATGAATTTATTTTTCTTATTTTTTTTACATTTCTATGATCTGTTTAGCCTTGACTTTTTGACTGTTTGAGTGTGCATACGTTTTGTGTTCCATCTCTGTCTGTTAGGGATCATGTTTTTTGTAATAAAATTGGGGGTTTTTTAAGAATATTAGAAAAAAACAGCATTTTCTTTATGTCTACCATAAATCGAAAACTTGAGAACATAAATTTTGATTTCACATCAATTTTATTTCTAATTAAAATTAGAAAACAAAATCAAAATACAACAAAAGTAGAGTCAAACATATTTTTTTATTTTTTTTTGTTTCTCGTTTAAATTTAGATTTTAAAATTTTATATGAATCATCAGTCAACGTACGTACACACCCGCTAAAATACGAATCGGGTTTGTTTTCTGTTGGGGAATACAAATAAATGCAGTATAGAAAAATATCTTTGAATTGCCAAGGTAGGTGATGTCTCATTTGTGGTTTGAAAGATGTACTGTTTGTAGAAAAATAATTAAACATAAAATTACACTGGTATATAAGATTTTCGTCAAAATCGAAGTCATTTTAACAAAAATGTATATAAAACTACAAAGGTGATCTAGGCTCGAAGTATGTGCACAAATACTCAGAACAGAAACATGTATTTTATACAAACTAACATTTCTCATTCATATGGTTCTGACTTCAAGTTAACCAACCAACATTGGGTCGTTAAATCATTGTTAACTGTTGACTGTAAAACATATATGAAACTTATGAATTATGAAATTATTGGGTTTTGAAAAAAAGTAATAAAATAGTATGTATTCCCTTTAAGTTTTGAAAGCGTGTATAAATTGACGCGATGCAACTAGTTAAGTGCGGAGTCAACGAACTCCGTGTTTTGGCCATACTCGGTTTTTTAGAATCGGTTGAATATATTATAGATGGTGTTGTAATCTTGACAACTAGGCCACACATATTGCAAAAGTTCTTGAACTCGTAAGTCTTGCGTAAAATATAAAATAAACCTAAAAAGCACATTGCGGAAACTCATTCATTTATCACTCTGTACTCTATGAGGAAACGTAAAATACCACAACACGTTCAACAACCGCAGTCTAAATGCTCCTTAGTACGAGTACAACATCTGGTGATCGATTGATTGATTTTATCGAAAATCGCATTTGATGGAAATAGCTCAAGTGAACAATTGAAAGCATTTTGTTGAAAGTCAATGAACATTTATGTGTGTACGAGACACAAATTCAATTAACTTCAACAACAAAGACTGAATCGATCAGAAAAATGATACGCACAGACGAAGCGTATTATAAAACATGTATGGACGTACTTACTCGTACATATGTACTATAGACTAAATTGAATATTGCAAATAATACGGGAAAGATATAGAATTTCAATTAAGCAGATTTTCTTGAACAGACCCAGCCAGTATAAATGAAAGGCAACAAAGTGATGTGGGAAATAAATGACATCATAAGTTGTTGTAAATAACATCGCAGTTTTGGAATTAAAAGTAACTGCAACGGGTTGAAAGTTTTATTCTTGAATATTAATAAATTTAAAAAAAATGCAGACTTATTTAGTGGCAAATGCCACAAATCTTTTAATTCCAGCAGGAAACAAATCTTTCTATCTTGGAAAATTTATATTAATCTGGATCAATTGACAAAAGTATTTACTTGAAATTCATGATGAGAATTCTTCTACTTACGAGGGCAGTTTTACAGCTCTGTGTGACTTTTTGAATAAAATATATTTTTTCCACAAAAAAGGTTTATTTCCCAACGTAATCTAGCTCGATACATTTATAGGTTTCCTCAGGGTGTTCAAAATGACCGTTTGTTGCAGTGATTACCTCTTCATTCGACCCAAATCTCTTACCGCCGAGCCATTTCTTCGGATTTGGAAATAGAAAGTAGCAATTCGTAACCCGATTTATGGGATTTTGTCATGGCGACTACACATCTGACACTTTTTTCTTAGCTAAATACTGTCGTTTTTGCTTCAAATCAATGTCGAATCTGTCCGAAAGCTGTGAATAATATTCGACGGTGATAGTTTTACTGTTTTCAAGGTAATCGATGTGACCGATACCGCATGCGTTCCAAAAAACTGTCGCCACGACCTTGTTGGCCCACAGAACGTACACGCCCACAGTAAGTACACGTCCACCCGGAGAAGTCCAGTGCTTTAACTGTTCTTTGGTCTCTGGTGTGTTATGATAAATCAATGTTTCGCCCACGGTTAGGAAACGGTTCAAAAAATCTTTAGGATTGCGGTGGAACAGCGCCATACATGCCCTTGTAGTGGTCACACGGTTTCGCTTATGGCCGAGTGTGAGTATTCGCGTCACCCATCATGCGGATTGCTTTTCCATGATCAAGTATTGATGCAAAATGTGATATATCCGCTCAGCTGAGATGCCTATAACCTCATCCACGTTATTCACTTTCATTCTCCGATCGTCGAATGTCATTCCATGGATATAATCGACGATTTCGGGCGGAACTGCGCGTTTTGGACGGTCACAACGAAATTCAGAAAACCATATATCTAGTTATATACGTATGTGTAACCATTGAAATTGATGGTAATTTTGTTTGTAGACATAGCCGCCGAGATGAAGATGCGTCTCATCAGAAAATACTATGTTTCGGCCAAATTCAATGTCCGATTGAACCTTCTGTAATGCCCAAACTGAGGAGCCGTAACGAACTGGATGGTCGTCAGACTTCATTTGCTGATTCAATTGGATCTTGTAGGCGAATATTCCGAGATCTTTATGCAAAATTCTCATCATGCTGCTGCGTGAAATACCGAGATCTTGAGATCGATGGCTCTCTGTGGGCAATATAAGTCAACTCAACGACACTAACTTTAAACGACTTGTTGATAATAAAATTGAATAGCGTCAAGCATTTGTATGTCATCTATATAAAATCGTGGAACTACCAATCACATTTTCAAAAGATATCATTTTCCGCTTCATCTTTTGTGGAAAATTTTGGTTTATTCGCATAAATCCGAGATTTCACAAAACCTCAACGAGAGAAATCGAATCGCATGATCTTGGTGGTGAGTTGGCATCAGAATTTTTTGTGATAATTTGTTCTGGAAATCGTTGCTGCAAGAAATCGATTGTTTCATGCGCGGTGTGTCAGATGGCACCGTCTTGCTGAAACCACGTATCGTCCAAATCCATGCCGTCCTGATGAGGCCTCAAGAACTCCGTTATTATGTTCCTGTAACGAATGCCGTTCACAGTTACTGCAATTTCGGCCTCATCTTTAAAAAAGTAAGGCCCAATCACGCCGCCTGACCAAAAGCCGCACCAGACAGTTGCTCGATTTTCTGAGCCCCATATTCGACAATTTTGTGTATTCACGAAGTCATTCAGATGGATATGCGAGTCATAGGAGAATATGACTTTTTTTTGAAAAATTAGTATTGACTTCACTTTGGTCTGTTGGTTTCACTTTCCATGGTCTGCTGGTTTGAGCACCTGAGTATGCTGCATTTTGTACGCATGAAGGTGGAGATCTTTTGTCAAAACTCACTGCACAGTGCTTCGTGAAATTTAAAGTTTTTGAGAACGATGCGGAATTGATGTTTTCCGGTTTCCGGCGACACTCTCGTTTACAGGAAGAGTTTTCAAGAGACCGACCGGTACGTTGACACACAGTAGTCTTTCTGTCCATAACCGACCCAGTTTTTTAAAATTTTTTGACCACTCTTCGAATGGTCGACACATTAGGTGCACTTTCTGGACTGAAAATTCTTCGAAGTTTGCGAGCGGTTTTTTAATACGTTTTCTCAACTATAACGCTATGTTCTTTCGTAAAGCACTGCATTTTTAATAGTCGGAATAAACATATGTGACAGCTGCCAAATTTCAGAGCTGTCACTTGCGCAAAAACAGACACTAAATTTAAAAAGTGCAAACCGAAAACCGGTTTCTTGAAAACTTGATTTTTCGAACAAACCGAAAACCGGTTTTCGGGTTTTTGGACTCTCTAGTGGTTACCACAATGTGAGGCAGGGTGTAAAAATTGATTCACTCCGAGTTCTTGGTAGGGGCAACTGCTCGTCCTGCCACAACACGGCTACGCCGATATGCGGGCTGATATCCGATACCCGAATAAAATCTCAGTTTCAATACTAAATTAATGCATTTGTTTATATTTGCAAAAACCTTATCAGCTACGGTTTTAATCACCTTTCTGTCGATCAGTAAGGGATTCCGGTGTGTACTACAATTTGACAGCCATCACATTTTGAGTGTAATGTTTATAAGCTGCTTTAAGACCCCAAGATCATATTTTTATTGAAAGCAAATTTGCCACTTTCCTTTGAGACGTTTTAGTCACATCTTTATTTATTTTTTTTTTGCTTTTAAATTGAAAACGTCATGAAGGTTATGCACGAGACGCCCACGAGAAGCCAAGACATTCGTACATCCAATAATGAACAGACAGATAAATCTACATATGTTTGTATACATACCCGTATATACTTATATATATAAATGTATGAATATGTATCTTCAAGTGTATCCACATCTGTTGTTTATTTCAAGTTAATTTTTATTTTTGTTAAATAAATAAATTTGCGAAATGTATAGTTTATTCCCGATGTGATTTCGGCTAAAGTAGAACGAACCTGTTTATGCTGTAGCTTTTTTAATTTTAAAATACAATAAGAATAAACAAAAGATAATATTGAAAAGGAAACAAAGTTGGTGGGACAACTTGTCAAAATCTGTATTGCACTTAACATTTTCAATGTCAAGTAGTTGTTCGTTGAACTCAATGAAAGTCAGTCCAAAAAATACTCAATTGTCTCTCCGTATGGCTACATTTCTCTGAGTGTATTTACTTACACTTAGAGAACAATGTCGTCGTGCAGTTGCGTATATGAATATGAATTTCCTTTTACAAATTATTCATTCTGCTGTTTTATTTTTTAAATAATTCATCTTTTAGCACTCGATATACACACATACATACATACGATTCATATCTACGTTTACCGTAGTATTGCTGAGATCACATCATTTGTGGATTTATCCTATACGTGGCTAGGAGGCTGTCATACAGTGTTGCATCATTTTGAAAAGCATCATCAATGAACTCATAATTAGGTCACTGTGAGACTGTGATTTGTTTCTTTTTATTGAAATTAAAAAGAAAACTTTTCGTTTTCTTCTTTTCCATACAAATTGTACAATTAACATGTTCATGGATGATAATATAATTCAATTAAATTCGTGTTTTATGCATGTTTACGTTGCGGGTTGAATCGTTTTGTTTACACAGCATTTGGCAATTTATTACATGACGTAAATACACTCGAGCGAAAAATGTGGCATCCAAAACAGACTACCACAGAAAAAGTTAGACATGTATGTTCTAGTGTTTTTGTTGATATGTTTACGATGTTTTCATTTATTAATCAAGTCAACCCGTAAAATGATTTAGTTTGACAGCTTTTTTTTACAATCAAAACCGATAATTTAAAAGTCATCTGGGGAGTCCAGGGATACCAAACATTTCAAACATAAATTGAATCAAGAATTTGTTTTTTTTTAAATCATTTATTGTGTTTGTGTGAAAATATTAAAATTTTTTAAATAATCATTTGCCAAATAAAATATTTTCACAAGAAATGTGGTGGCAATATTTAGAGCACAAAACCCATAGAGTAACCTATAAAGAGTTTGCAGGAGTATTTCACTTCCCCCAAATTCTTGGCAAAAGTTAATGGGCTAATGACCCATGATGTTTTTATCAGGGGGTTTTGATGACACAGCTGGCCAACTTCCTAGCTGTAAATTTTATACACGATATAATTTCAAAGAGAATGCGCGATAGGCGACTTGAAAAGTCTGGCTTTAAAATTTACGTTATTGACACTTATGGTTTTCAAAATATCTTTATATGCAATAAATTAGTTTTGATTTGAAGAACTCAACGATTTGCATTAATTTTTACTTGTATTAAGTCCGGTGTTCAGTTTGGCTCAAAAATTTGTCTCGCTTTTCATTTGATTGATACTCAGCTCTTTGCGAAAATTTCGTAGGCAAAATTAATTACAGGGTTGTTACGCCGAAGTTATTTCGTACGAAAACAATTGTTTGATAATTGTTTGGGACCAGAATTTTGACATTTCGATAGTTTTAACAATTAAAAGTTACACCGCATGCATTAAAATTAAACAGGAGTGATTAGAGGAATTATAAATGAAATATTTGCAAGGTAAATCAAAGATAGGTGGTAACTCTCTGCAACAAAATTTTCCGTTTAGAGATAAATGACAAAATTGTTTACGAACATTTCGCAAGAACTGAATTCGGGGTTTGAATCCAAATTCTGGCAGAAAAAAATTGGCATAAAAACTATACCAAAACTGTCGTAAGCCCAGTGACTTTCGACGAGAATTTTGTGGAACTGAATCACTCATGGCTTCTCTTTAGTACTTCTCTATGGTCTCTATGGTCTCTATGGACGTAATATAAATAAGAATAAAAGAAAATTGTTGTGTCCGTTCAAATCAAAACTCATTTATTGCATATAAAATTATTTTAAAAGTCATAAATGCCAATAAAATCAAATTTAAAGTCATTACATAAGAAAAAATAACGAAAATTTTTCTCACTTTTAATTTGCGCAGTACCCAGCTGTTTGCGAAAATTTCGTAGGCAAAATCAATTACAGGGTTGTTACGCCAAAGTTATTTCGTTTGCTAACAATTGTTTGATAATTCTTTGGGACCGGAGTTTTGACATTTTGATAATTTTAACAACTAAAATAAAATAAAGATTACACTTTTTAAATTTATAGTCATTCATTTTTTTGTACAAGTGGCAACTCTGAAATTTGGCAGCTGTCACATATGTTAAATGGAGCGCTGTACGAAAGAAAATCGAGTTAAAATTGGAAAATTTTATTACAATAATTTGGGGAGTTATGCTGAGACCTCTCGCAAACTTCGAAGAATTTTCAGTCGAGAAAGTGCACCTAATGTAGTAAGCATTCAAAGAGTGGTCAATAAAATTTGAAGACAATCGGGTCGGTTATGGACAGTAACACTCCTGCGAGTCAACGTACCGGTCGGTCTCTTGAAAACATTGCTGCTTTAAACGAGAGTGTAGCCGAAAACCCGAAAACATCAATTCGGCATCGTTCTCAACAACTTCAAATTTAACAAAGCCCTACGCAGCGAATTTTGACAAAGAACAACCTCCACAATTAAGCTTACTCAGGAGCTCAAACCAGCGGACCATGGAAAGCGCCGGCAATTTGTTCAATGGGTAATGAAGCAAAGTGAAGTCAATTCCAATTTTTCAACAAAAAAAAAGTCATCTGTTCCCATGAAATGCAGTTCCATTTGAATGGCTTCGTGAGTACACAAAATCGTCGAATTTAGGGGTCAGAAAATTTTCATGCAATCCATGAGGAACAAATGAGGAAAGAGCAACTCTGTCTGGTGCGGATTTTAGTCAGACGGCGTGATTAGGCCTTACTTTTTTGAAGATGAGGCCGAAATTGTACTGACTCTGAACGGCATTTATTACATGAACATGATAACGGCGTTCTGGTGGCCTCAACTGGACGGCATGTATGTGGACGACATGTGGTTTTAGCAAGACGGCGCCACCTGCCACACCGCCGATTTATTGCAGAAACGATTTCTAGAACAAATTAACTCAAGAAAAATTCTGATGTCAACTGGCCGTGCTATTTGTTTCTTTGGGGTTTTGTGAAATCTCAGGTTTATCAGAATAAACCAGAAACAATTGCTGAGCTCAAATCGGAGATCCAACGCGTCATCGGTGAGATACAGCCACATCTTTGTGAAAAAGTCATGGAAAATTTTTCATGAAAAGAGTAACGGCCCCTCATCAGAGCCGTAGGGGCCATTTGACGGACATTGTATTCCATACTTAATCGGAACATGTCTTCTTTACAATCCAAAAAAATTACACCTAGATATCTCAAAAAAATTCGTGTTTTTATTTTAAAATGAAAACATGCATTCTTATTGAGACACCCTTTGTCTGCAAGGTAAATCAAAGATAAGCAACAAAATTTCCCGTTTAGAGATAAATGACAAAGTTTTTTACGAAAATTTCGCAAGAACTGAGTACGGAGCTTTAAAGGGAATACAACGATATTCAGTAAAGCCCGGTACTCAGTTTTTATGAAATTTTCGTTGCCATAAGAAGTACGTGTATACAAAATAACAAAAATTTCGCTCAATTTTCATTTGCTTGGATCTCAGGACTTCGTGAAAATTTCGTAGACAAAATAAATTACAGGGTTGTTAGGCCAAAGCTATTTCGTACGAAAACAATTGTTTGATAATTGTTTGAGACCGGAATTTAGACATTTCGATAATTTTAACAACCAGAAGTAACCCACGCGTTGAAAATAAAATGGAGTGCGTAGAGGAATTACAAATGCAATATTTGCAAGGTAACTGTCAGCAAGAAAATTTTCGGTTTAGAGATAAATTACCAAATTTCTTACGAAAATTTCGCAAGAACTGAACTGGGGCTTAAAGGCAGAGCCGTCCGCTAAAAATTGTTTAAAGCAATTCCATATTTTAAAAGATTTTGTGTAATTATTTTGTAGTTTCTTTTTAAGAAACGCAAATTATAGGAACAAAGATATTAGTATTTTTATTTTTATTTTGGTGTATTTTATCTTGATGGTTTATATTTTGTATTGCTTGTATGAATACTATGCCATATGTATGAGTTTTTTGAGCTGTTCGTTATATCGAGTACAAAAATATATTTTTTGTTCGTTACATACGATACTTAATGCAATTATGTGGGTATTCATTAAACGGAGCTTGGGTTACTCCGGCATAACGCTGTATATCAATCATTTTTTTAATTCTAATTAGTATGTTTTGAATTACAATTGATTTACTTTCAGTTTCATATGCAATTTTTGAAATTCAATTGCTGTCTTTCAAATATCATGTAAAAATTTTAAAATAATCTCGTATGAAAATGGATACTGCATTATTGTTACTAATTTCTATTTCGTTCGCCCATTTTTCTAAATAGGGATTAAGGAACTTTGTTTATTTTGCTATAATTGTATTCATATTTTTCTATTCAGTTTCGCAAAAGGCATTTTCTGAGTTAAAATTAAGTTTAAGACATTGAATTCTACAATTTATGAAAAATAATGAGTTTCGTTTTAATCCATAATCACACGTACTTGCCTAAAAAGTATTCGCTTAATTAAGCCAAATTTAAATTACTCCTCGAACAACATCTGCCATAAGTGTAATTAAAACATTTTCAATTCGACAATGAAGATGATGAAGAAAAAGTGTAAAATCGCATGTAAAATCGTTTTGTTATGGCATAAACTAATTTAAATAGTTTCTGAGGAAGCGCAGTATTAATTACAAAACATAGCGGATGAACAGTGTAAATGGTAGCTGAATTGATAAGGCAGCGCTACTGTGTACAAATTAGTATTGACCATGAACATTGTAGTACGTACGAGTACTTGTGTGTTTGCTATAGATTTGTATCTGGAGAGAATAGTAATGTGAGACTGGCTACACAATGTGATCATTAAAATGCAATAAAAAACATATTAATTAACACAGTCGCGAACATATTGAAGCAAATACACTTGAGTTTTTTTTTGTTGAAACCCCTCTTGGAATGTAGTAATTTATTTGGCAGTTACACTTACATTTTATTTCAAGCATCAGAAGGAAGTTGTATCATAGAGTGATCTACGAGGCGGATCAATAAAACCGTGACTTTTCGAACTTCCCTCGTAGTTATATGAAATACAACAATGCTCCCATCAAGTACCACCTGTTAATAGACTACTGTCAAATTTTAAGCAAGTTCCGTCATTTACTTTGCGTTTAACAGCTGTTCAAAACATACAACCTCGTGCATTTCTTTTTTTAAAATGGAAAAATGTGAATTTCGAGTGCTCATTTGACATTATTTTTTGCGATCAAACCAAGGAAAAGCTTGATAAATATTGTGGGGATTCTGCACCATCGATTTCAATGGTAAAAAAGTGGTTTACTGACTTTCGTTGTGGTCGCACAAGTACAAATGACGCTGAACTTTCTGGACGGCCAATTGAGGTCAATACACCCGAAAATGTCGAAAAAATCCACGATATGGTGTTGGCCGATTGAAGAGTAAAAGTGCGTGAATTTGTTGATGCTATAGGCATTTCATATGGCAGTGTGGTTTCTGCAAGATGGGCGCCGCGTTTGCTCTCAATTGACCATAAACGTACGGGTGCACACTAGGGTAATAACTTTTTGCATTTTTTGTAAATATCAAATCTCCCCAGAAAAAATCGTGTAGGGCATGGACAAATATTAAGAACCGCGTTTTTAGTTTTTCGCTATCGTTAAAAAAGGTTACGCACCAAAGGCGTTAAAGTTTTGAATCAAATGTGGAATAAAAATAGTACAAGATATATATCCGCTTTGTAAAACATCGCGTACTTTGAACCTAAAGTTTATATCTTACAATACCTACTTTTAATCATTTACTGTTATTATTTGTTTACATACTTACATATGTATAAACCATATTTTAAAAAAATTGTTATTATAAAAAATTAAAAAAAAATATATTAAAGGCATTTTAGAAATCGTTGTCGGGTGCGTAAGGTTTTTTTTTTACCAAATTGAACTGAAATAGTTTTTTTTACCATTAATACAATATTTGCCATTAGAAAAGCCCTGGGGAGAATGTTGTCTAAATAAAGTTATCACCCTAGTGCACACGTGTGTAGTCTCAATGGCAAAATTCCATGAAATGGGCTACGAATTGGTACCTCATCCGCCATATTCTCCGGATTTAGCCCCCAGTAACTATTTCCTATTTCCAAACCTAAAGAAATGGCTCGGTGAAGAGATTTAGCTCCAACGATGAAATTAGTGATCAAACAAATGTCCATTTTATGGACCTCGAAAAATCCTATTTTTTGGAAGGGATAAAAAAATTGGAGAAACGTTGGACTACGCATTTTTGAGCTAAAAGGAGATTACGTTGAAAAAAAAATTGTTTTTGCAAAAAAAACTGTGTTTCATTCAAAAAGTCACGGACTTATTAATCCGCCCTCTACATAGTCTGCAACATCTGTTTTTCTTGAAAATGGAAACAAAGAAGTCACTAGAAAAGTTAGAGCACAGAGTAACATAAACTTGGCAACCCATGCAGAATGAGAAAAATCTTTATTTTAATAAATTTGTAATTTTTTTTTGTATAAATAACAGCGTGGAACAGAAAAAAAATAACAAAGTTCTGACAACGGATTCTAATAGAGGGGGTAAACAAATATACATGTATCGGCGTTTTGAAAGTTTACGTCTGAGGTTTTTTAAGGGGGGTGAAATTTGCCCCATTTGCACATATTTATGATGAATCGGCATAGAAAACCATGTTATCCTTACATTTTTGGTATAGAATGTGTTCAAAAATTTTATGTAAAAATTTACGAAAAATATTTTTGTGGAATACTTTAACACTCTACCGCCTCAATATGTTGGTCTTTTTTCTTCTCTTTGGGGAAAAAGGTCAAAACCACCCATACAAATGTACCACAAAAATTTTCCTCAAAAGATTCTACTATAAGTTTCTTAAGTCAATATATAAGTTTGTGTTTAAACTTTGTATTTTACATAGAGTAAATATGGGTAGAGAAAATCTTTCACTCACCAAATTTCTAACATTTGTCATCGTGTGATGTGTACGTTTGATGTTGAAAAGAATTGCTTTACTAATACCAGATAGAGGCAATGGTTCAAAACAACGAACAAAATAACAACAACGGCATTTCGTTTTGTGTGTTAAAATTAATGTGTTAAATACAACACAAATGTATGTAACAATAACAGTCAATAAAAAAGTTTAAAACACATTTAAATTTCACAGTTTTTCACCAAAATTGCATGAAAAATTAAAGCAAGAAGTTATTGTAATTCCACCTGGTGTATATCACTTTTCGTCAAACATCTCTCTATCACACCGACCGCATCACGAAGAGTGTGAAAGGAAACGTCAGATGAGACAAATGGCGGCTCTACTATAAATTTACTCTATGGTATTTTATGTACACGTTTTATACGTTTGTGTGCATTTGTTGTATTTTTGTGTACACTTTTTCTATGTTTGTATAACCTTTGGAACTTTTGTAGAAATTTTTTGTACTTTTGTGTATATTTTTGTGTACACTTTTTGTATTTTTGTGTAACGTGACGTAGTACCTCCAATATATCTTTGGTATTTCTGCCACAGAAACATTGCCAATCCGGATTTCAATAATCTTCCATAAAAAGTTTGACTTCGAAGAAATTGTATATTTGTGTCATGCCAATGATAGAAAGGAACCCCCTAATTTTACGGAAAGAAATCTCGCTCGACTCTAATGTGTAAGAATGCTGGTTCATTTTCCCCAAAATTTTTGTAACGATGGCCATATCACATCATTTTGGTGTCACTATCGACTAATTAGCCATGCAAAAGCTTATCAGAAATCTTCCGGAATCGATGCAAATGTATGTGTCCCAACCAGTAAGTCTATAAATATAAAGTGGTCAGCTCTCTGCTGATGAGAACCTATCGGCCATCATTTCAGGGAATGTTGTTTGGTTCTGCTTGTGAAATTTGTTTATTTAATCCATTAGAATTTATTCTATCAAGTTGAGAAAGTGATATCGGCCAAGTGGCCGCCGCCATACTTGATGACCCTACGGACTCATTATATCGCATTTTCCATCGCTCTTGCCAGAACTTCGGGCGACAGGTTCTCGCATTATTGGTGAATATTCTCCTTCAGGGCTTCAAGAATCTGAGGCTTATTGCCGTAAACTCGCGACTGCAAAAACCCCCATAAATAGAAGTCTGGAACAGTTAAATCGGGTGATCAGGCCGGCCAGTGCAAATCACCAAAACGAGAGATTAAGCGACCCGGAAATGCGTCCTTCAGAATATCAGTTGTGGCTCGAGCACTGTGCGCCGTTGCACCGTCCTGTTGGAATCACATGTTCTCCAGTCCCAATTCAACCAAATGAGGAAGAAAAAAATCGGTAATTATGGCTGTGTAGCGCGCGCCGTCCACATTCGTCGTATGGCTGCCGGCCTTCTAAAAAGAAAATGGTCCGATTACTCCTCCAGCGTAAATAGCACACCACGCAGTAACTTGGAGCGGGTGTAATGGATCCTCGTGGGTGATACACGGATTTTCGGTGCCCCAGAAACGATTATTTTGTTTATTCACGTAACCGCTATGATGGAAATGAGCCTCATCGCTCATTATAATATTAGATGGAAAATCGTCCACCTCTTCGTTTAGATTCACGATGGCTTGCACGTAGGTTACACGCGTTTGGCGGTCAACAGCTAACAGCTGTCGCACTGTCTGCACTTTGTAAGGGAACATCTTCAAATCTTTCACCAAAATTCTGCGTAGGGACCGCCAGCTAATGCCCAATTGCGTGACACGTCGTCTGTTCGATGTTCCCGGCCTCCTTTTCGATATCTTGGGCAACAGCAGCGATATTCTCAGCAGAACGGCTGCTCCGGGGCCGGCCAGCCTTGGGAAGATCATGCGTTGTCCCAGTCTCTTCAAGGCGAGTGGCCAAACGCCGAAGTGTTTGTCCAGTTGGTGTCGGACGGCCAGGAAATCTGCGACGAAATTTACGCTGCGCCAACACAACCGACGAATTGTTGCGCAAAAATATGGAAACAATTATTCCGCGTTCTTGCGGAGTAAACCGATTTATGGCTTGTCGATTTGTATTCTGCTTTTATTTACTTCACAAATGTCACAACCGTATTGACATTTGGCGCCATTTGCAAAAGTTATGGGGTTTGCCAATAGGGTGATTTACTTTTGCTTCACTTTGTAATTCTCAATTTAAATTCAAGATTTTTGAATTTAATATAGAATTTTAAATTTCAAGTATAATTATTAAATTTCGGTAGATATGTATGTGTGTACATTAGGGTGGGTTGATTTTTTGGTTGACGAATCGTATAGCAAAAACGTAAACTACATAAAATTCTAAGAAAATTCTCCGAAGAAACCATGTATCTAATATAACATCCTAATCCGCGCCCCACGACTTGAAAATTTATACGCCCGCCTTTGCCAAAAACAATAAAAGTTTGAAAAAATAGCTTTTTACAAAAATAAATCGAATTTTCTGAATAAAATTGTTTAGTAAGGTAGTTCTTTTAGACTTTATATTTTTTCTACACTCAACATTTTTTTTACATTAAAAAAATATTCACCCAAGTAAAAAAGTTTGTATATAATTTATATTTTTTAATAATTGTATAAGGAACATAGTAGATAGAAAAAATTTTCTTTCATAATTTAATAAAAAAGATTGGAAATACAATAAAAATACACTCAAAAAATTGTTTTCAGTATGCAAAACGCAGTTTAGTTAAAACATATTCTAACTATTTTTTATATAGGACGCAAATCAGAGGAGATGCATTATCAACTGTTTTTTTGATAATTGAATATTTTGATTAGTCTCAAAACAAAACCTTTATTGCATAAACTATAATATAATAAAACATAAATATGTTTCAAAAAAAAGAAAATAATTTTAGCGAAAGAAGAGGAAAAAATTTTTCAAGTCGAGCGGCGCGGATTAGGGTTCGATTTTAGACCCATGGAGAATTTTCGGAGAATTTCGGAGAATTTTCTTAGAATTTTATGTAGATTACGTTTTTGCTATACGATTTTTAATTTTTTTTCATCCATACAAATCAACCCCGCCCTAATGTACATACACTCTCGATCAGATGATTAGTACCACTTAAATTTCTGGTTTGGTAGGACATATCTTTTTAAAGTTTATGTCGACAGCTAAAATCTGACTACCATCGGAAAGCAAATTTTCTTAGGATTACAAAAATAATAACAACAACATTACATTTTAATGCAACAGTATTATAAAGGTCCTTTTCCAAAAGGACTTTTTCGATTCGAGAACTACAGAAACGAGGTACAGATCTTGAAAATTCTTAATAAAAATTACAAAACCTAAAATCTGTTTTGAATTTTAATGTACGAGAAGTTCGTACTACAAGCTTTCAAGGTCTGATACATTTTTCGTTGGAATAATACATAATTCAAGAAAGCTCACTCACTGGTTGGCATGACTAGTTTCAAACTCCGTGATAAGTTCATCATCAGATGCCTACTCACTGTGCCTGAATTAGTACCATTGGATAGATCAACAATCGTATATATGTATATAAATTTTATATGCAATTTGCATATATGAATTAGTACCGGTCGAAAAACCCTCAGTACCAACTCAACCTGAAAGTCAATTATTCCAATAATGACAGAAGGCTATTTGCAGTTGTTTTGAGTTTAGTTTATCTATAACACATAGTTGCATTTCTGTGTCAGATAGTTTTTCGAATGACCGGGCTAGTGTCAGTTATGTTTGAATTTTTCGCAATGACCTTATTTCCGTTAGTTTTGAATTTGAATATACGAGAATTTCGTACCACTAAAATCTGTTGTATTCTTATTTAATTGGCATTAACTTGATAATACAGGAACTGAGCTGATTTCATATTCTTTTTGACATCATAACAGAAACATCTTTTCTAAAATGTCGTAATTGATGGAATATGCATTTAGCCCATTGAATTCTCAGACTTTTAGTTCAAATTCTCTATTTAGTCCATTGACTTCTCAGACTTTTAGTTCAAATTCTTTATCACATATTTTATTTGCTTCGAAATAAGTGTCAACAACATCTTTTGTTATGCTGAACGCTTAATTGATTAAGTCTCAATTGAATCTGTATCGCTTAATTTTCACAAACAATTCATAAACAAATTGAGACTATTCTCTCAATGCTGAATAAAAAAAAACCAAATACAATTTTTTTTTCACTGATCATGACATTCAACATCCAATGCATTATAACAACAAATTCCTTGTTTTCTATTTTTTTTTCGTTTTCGTTCTGTTTCGAAGTTCACTTTTCAAATACATACACTCACTCACCACACGCCGTATCAAGTTGAGTCAGACTGCTTATTTGTATTATATTTATGACAGAATGCTACTAATATTGTAGGAAAAAAATTGGTTAATATTTATATATAGTATTGTTTAATAATGCTAGTTCTCTTTTTTGCTAAATACAATATGCAAATAAGTATGAACAATTTTAAATTAAGGAAATGTCCAGAATGTATAAATACTTTCCGTGAAATTCAGGTTTAAAGAAAATATTTGATGTGATGCATGTGCAAAAAATATTTAGGTTTTGCAAGTTATCGGAAATTGCTAATATTCAGATCAAATACAAAAAAGTTATTTAAATGAAAAACTGAGTAAAAAAATGGTTTTCTGACATTTTAAATGCGTTCTGAAGGCAAAAACGTGTCAGCAACCATTTAGTTTTACACATAACACATTATTCCATTTTGAAAACTAAGAATTCAATTTTAATTACTGTTTAGTTTCCTAATTTAATTAATATAATTTTCTGTTTAATTGAATAAACGTGTTTCTTAATCCAAAAATTAAAGAGACAGACAAAAACTAAGTGTCCATTATATTCAAATCTTTTTATGTATCCAGATTTATCAGATACATGGACATTATGAATTTGTGCATTGCCCTGATGTAAAAGTTCATCAATATCATTGGATAAATGTAAAACTTTACATCAACTGTTCTTCATATTCGTCCATAAATTTAATGTAAATGAGACACCAGTTTGATGCAAACTTGTCGCAAATTTAATGCCCGTTAATCATTGAATTGATTTAAGGTGTACATTAGAAAAACGTACTTGTTTGCTTATACGAGTATTTATGAAATTATTTCAACATCGCCATGACTCTCTTCGTTGCCTCTTCGTGACGCCGAGGTAGTAGGCCATTTCATAGAGTTTTATTTGCTGCTGTAATTTACTAATTTTACACTTTCGTTGGACATAAAACGGATAGAAATAAAAGGGAATGCGTATTTTCGTTCAATGCAAACAACATAAAACATAATTTAGCTGTCATTAGTATCAATAAACACTATTTAAAATTAATTCCCGTCTTCTTTGGCCTCTCATTCTCTATCATTTCCCTAGTACCTTTTCGATCAGCTGTGCCATACAATCCCCCTGATAAAGTCCAATTAGCCCAAGAACTGAAGCCTCGTGATCATCCGATGCGTTTTCATTTCGCTGAATGATTGGTTGAAGATCGCTTGGCTCAAGATGAACATTTTTACCGAAAAATCATCTTTTCCGATAAAGCTTAATTTCACCTCGATGGCTACGCAAAATTGTCGCATTTGGGCTCGGAAACTCCACACGGCGTCGAGGAGATGCCGATGCATCCACAACGAGTGACCTTTTGGTTCGGTTTTTGGTATGACGGCATTATTGGCCCATATTCTTCGAAAAAGACCAACGAGCCGCTGTTAACGTCAATGGCGAGCATTTCCGTGCTATGCACAGCGATTTTTTTGTTCCCAAAAGTTGAAGAGGATGACATGGACAACGTATGATTTCAACAGAACGGCGCTACGTGCCACACAGCCAAGAACGATTCTAGCCACGCATTTCTTCTGGTGATTGTGATATCGTAATTCACGTGAGCGTGTGTCAAGGTGAGTAGCGAACAACTGGGTGGGTTATAGGCACTAAGACACCTGTGCGTCAACGTATCGGTCGGTCTCTTGAAAACATTGCTGCTGTAAACAAGAGTGTCGTCGAAAACCCGAAAACATCAATTCCGCATCGTTCGAATTTTAACAAAAGACCTCCACCTTCATGCGTACAAAATTCAGCCTACTCAGAAGCTCAAACAGCAGATCATGGAAAGCGCCGGCAATTCGTTCAATGGATAATGGAGCAAAGTGAAGTCAATGCCAATTTTTCAAAAAAAAAACCGTCTTCTTCGATGAAGCGCAATTCCATCTGAATGGCTTGGTGAATACACAAAATTGTCGAATTTGGGACGCAGAAAATCCATGGGAACAAATGCACCCAGAATAAGCAACTTTCTGGTCCGGATTTTGGTCAGGCGGCGTGATTGACCATACTTTTTTGAGGATAATGCCGAAATTGCAGTGACTGAGAACGGCATTCGTTACAGGAACATGATAACAGAGTTCTTGTGGCCTCAACTGGGCGGCATGGATCTTCGCGATATGTGGTTTCAGCAAGATGGCGCCACCTAAGACACCGCGCATGAACCAATGGGTTTCTGGCAGCAACGATTTCCAGAACAAATTATCTCAAGAAATTCGGATGTCAACTGGCCACCAAGATCATGCTATTTAACGCCGTGCGATTTCTTTCTTTAGGGTTTTGTGAAATCTCGGATTTATGCGAATAAACCAGAAAGAATTCCTGAGCTCAAATCCGAGATCCAAGGCGTCATCGGTGAGATACAGTGACATCTATGTGAAAAAGTAATGGACAATTTCATGAAAATAGTAATGGCCTGTTATCAGAGCCGTGGGAGACATTTAACGGATATTTTATTTCATACTTAATCGGAACATGTCTTCTTTCCAATCCAATAAAAAAATCACAACTGTCTCAAAAATTACGTGTTTTATTTTAAAATGAAAAAGTGCATTCTTACTGAGGCATCCTTTACATGTGTATTGATTTTAAAGTTATATTTTTATTAAATTTATGTTAATATTTTTTTATCTTCATTTCACAAACAAGTTTCCAGAACTATAGATTTCTTATTTGAGTCACCATAATATAACGACTTGAGCGGATTTCCTACAAAAATCTATCATAAACGTATTAAAGCTGAGTGGTTAAAAACCAAAGACTTATTAATCTAATACGGGTTTACACAGATGCATTAGGAGGATTACAAATGTCAAACTTCATAAGAGAAACATCGATATTCACAATTATATATTCTCCCGCAAATGGTCTGTGTTTTAGAAACCCACCGTTTATGGAAGGAAAAATCAATTAAATAAAATCGATATTCATTTTGAATATTCTACCAAATATTACTTTTGTATTATTAAAACTTACAAATTACAATCTTTAAAATTTCTGGAAATTCACCTTTGTTCGTTAACCTGTTTTGTAATTTGAAATGTTATATTTAAAATCAAATTTAATTTGTTGCTTCGTTTCTTTTGAACACTTATATTTCACTCACACTTTCTTTAAGTATTTTGAAACGATTCTGATCTTTAATTATTTTGCGTTTATACAAAATGCGTTTTAATGTTGTTTATTTTATTTTTTTTGCCTTTGCTCTTAATTTTTTGTAAATTATTTAAACGCTCATATAACGAATGTTAGGTTACTTTCCGTCGTAGGTCTCGCGTTAAATTTTATTTGTTATCCGTGGTGGTAGAGTTCGGTCGGTCTTCTTCGGTGTTTTACAGTGATAATAAACTCGCACGTTCCGCATTCAATTCTCGACTGATCGTGTTTGTTGTGGCGAAAAGTTTTGTTTGTATCGCAAAAGCTATTGTTGTTAACTTTTAGTTGAATTTTTGTTGTAGTCAATGTCTTTGCTTTGCTTTGCTTCGCTTATTGTGGCAGTTGTTGTCTTTCTGCTGTTATCCATTTATTTGCGTTAATCGAGAGCGAGAGAGTGTGAGCATTCTTTGAAGAATTGTTAAAATAAACATTTAATGGTTTCTCATTCAATTTATTTTTGAAATTCAAAGCCAGACGTATTTATAACAGGTGATAGCAGTAGGTGTTGTTGTTATTGCAGCCCACAACATCAGTCATTTTGGTTGCATACGCGTTTTGGCAAATTCAACACAAATGTACGAGTATACCATCAAGAAAATACAATAAATTATACGATTGTCGTGTTTAACGGCATGAAAACTGGTAAATCAGCAGTTATTATAGCACTACCTGTAGTAGTTGAATCATGATTCGAAGCAACAGTAACATCTGAAGAATTTACTAGTGTTGGGCTAAGACGATACAGTGACAATACAAGCGATATAGTATGATTACATCGAGTATGAAAAACTGGCTGCTCAGATACTATTCAAAATAAAAGCATCGTTTTGTATGGATGTGAGATTAACCAAACCTGTAGAAAAACATTAAAGAAGTTTTCGCCGCATTTTTAAATGCAACGGCTATTTTAAATTCAAGTTTGCATTAACATATGTGACAGGGAAAGTTGAAAGGGACCTACGGTCCGAAAATAAGTTTTGGAGAAAAATGACTATGAAGTTATCAAGTTGATTTTGATGCGATTTTATGGCTTGAAAGTCGTTAAGCCCGGTATTCAGTTTTTATGAAATTTTCGTTGTCATAAGAGGTACATGTATAAAAAATAACGAAAATATCGTTCACTTTTCATTTTCTTGATACTCAGCTCTTTGCGAAAATTTCGTAGGCAAAATCAAGTACAGGATTGTTACGCCAAGTTATTTCGTATGAAAACAATAGTTTGATAATTGTTTGGGACCGGAATTTTGACATTTCGATTATTTTAATAAACAAAAGTAATACCACATGTATTCAAAATAAAAAGGAGAGCGAAGATGAATTACACTGTGTGTAATTTTTTAAGTCATGGAAATATAACCATATACGTTCACCACTACGTTATAAAAGACCAAAGATTTGGGTCCTCGGTGTCATTTTTGCAAAAAAGTGATAATTTTGTCAGGCTCATATCTTGCAAACCGTTCGGAATTTTGATTTACTCTCTGAGGGAAAGTTGTAGCTCTTGTCAGAACAATTACTACACTGAGTAATCACATATTCTATTTCGAGCACATGTTCATAATCAAAATATTTTTACGTACTATTTCCGTTTTAGTTTATATTATTCGATACTTAATATGTTCTTTAAGAATTTGTCGGTTCAAGATCAATTCCAATTAAAAAGTACTTTCAATATTTCTTTTTTTTTAGTAAAATAAAAAAAAACTTGGGATTCCAATTGTTGTATTAATTCTTTCAATAGTATTTTTACAGAGGCTTATATTAATGTGGAGTTAATAAGATTGGCTTCTGCAAATACCCAAAGATATCACACAGAGTTATTTATACATGATAATTACTGGTAAACCAAAAATAATCTAAACTTTGGAAAAGTGAATGTAATTGGTTTGGCTCCTGAACGCCTCATATAGAAATTGAAAAGAAAATAAAATTATTAGCAGTTTGTAAGGAAACTACACATCTCTCCTATGCGCCATGTTTACATTTTCCTATTATTTCTTTTTTAAAAAATAATAAGTGTGTTTTTTATTTCCTGCTAAACTAATTTTTGGCGAATTTGTATGGGGAGCCGCTTAAAATCGCTTAGCTCCCCATACAAAGTTTAGCAGGGAATAAAAAACAGCCCATGTGTTGGTTGCCCTTATGTGAAGCAACATATACAAAATGTTGCCATACCTCTTCAAAGTTGTACCTTTTTTGGGGTGAAAAAATGTTGAATTTTCTCACAGTTGCATTTTCTCACAGCTGTATTCTTTCTTTTGCTCCTTTAGCATGTTCTAATTACCTGGTTAAATTAAAATTTTGGACCAGTTTATATGGACACCTGCGATATTAAGGGATTTTAAGCGAGTCTTCATACAAACTGGTCGAAAAATTACCAAAACAATTGATATTTTTTGTTATTCCCTCAAAACTTATATTTTGGCCACTTTGTTTGAGAAGTTAAGCGATTTTAACTGAAGCTGCTTAAATGCCCATATAAAAAGTAGCGAAAATTAGCTTAGCGATGACAAAGAATACATACCAAATGATAGAAAGTCAGACATTTTATCCTGCAACATTCTCCCCTATGTCGCGCTGAAAGGGCAGGAAGTTTGCCCTTTTTGAGTGCAACATTCTCAGAAAAAAACATAAAACCTTGAAGTAGAGTTACACGTTTTTCACAAACGAACACAAAAAGCCAAAGGGCAGAAAAAATGTTGCATTTATTGTCAGAAACGAAATCGCCATTAGGTTATCTTTCCTAAGGCAAAGTTTATATTTTCATATGGGAAAATGTATCTTGCCTATGGGAAATACACATTCCTCCTATAGTAAGAGATAATCTCTTCTGATGGCATGCGTTCATGTATTCGTATGGAATAAACTTTTCCTATGAAACTTGATCATCTTAGTTTATCCTTCCTTTGGAAAAGTTTATCTTTCGTATGGATAAAGTTTTTCTTTCCTATGGGTGAAACACATCCTTTCATATATTCCTAAGGAATACACTTTTTTTATGCAAAGCGATTATTTTAGTTTATCCTTTCTATAAGGTTCTACATAAGGTTTTCCTTATGTTTTCATATGGAACAAGTTTATCTTTCCTATGGGAAGAGATACATCCCTCCTACGGGAAATGTTCATAGTTCCTAGAGAATAAACTTCTACTTTTATATATTCCTATGGAATAAATGTAAAGTGATAATTTTAGTTTATACTTCCTAGAGAAAAGTTTATATTTTCATGTGGAAAAAGTGAATCTTTCGTATGGGAAAATACACATCCCACCCATGGCAGAAGTTCATCGTTTCTAGTGGGATACGTTCATATATTCTTAAGGAATAAACGTTTTTAATGGAAAGCGATTATCTTAGTTTAGTTTATTATGGAGAAAGATATTCTTTTTATATGGAAAAAGTTTGTCTGTCCTATGGAAAAAGATACATTCCTCCTATGGAAAAGTTAATCTTTTTCTGTGGCACATATTTATTTATTCCAATGGAATAAATATTTTCTTTGAAAAGTGATCATATTAGTTTATACATCTTTGGGAAAAGATGTATATTTCTCGTATAGAAAAAGCCTACATTTTCCTTGGGGAATAGTTTACCTATTCTATAAGTATAGTTACATTACATGTTTTGCTCTGGGATAAAATGTTGTATTTTCATATGGCCAGATTACCCCTTTGTATCTTTTCCTAAAAGACAAGTTTATCTTTCCCTCTGGGAAAGTTTAAATTTTTCTATGCGAAATGTTTACCTTTGTCTATGGGAAAAGTTTAATTTTTCCTATGCCGCATTTATTCTTTTACCTTTTATTAACAGATAAACTTATCTTTTCCTATGGGGAAAAATTATCTTTTTCTATAGCGAGAGTTTATCTTTCACTCTTGGAAAAGTTTGTTTACTTTTTCCTTTGCTAAAAATGTATCTTTTCCTATGTGGAAGTTAATATTTGCTGGTGGGATTTTTTCATATTTTCCTATGGGAAAGTAAAGTTAATCTTTTCGTTTTTGGAAAGGATTATCTTATCATATGCAGATGTGCATCTTTCCCAAAGTCAAGTATGTATGATTTTTATATATGTGTATGATTTTTAAATATATATTAATACGAATAATTAACAAAAAATAATATTCGTCTTAAATTAAAATATGACTCACACACTTATATATTGTTATTTATTGTTGTAGTCCAAAATGGTACAAGCAGAAAGCGGTTACCTGTATTTTATGTCTTATGTTTTCGAGCAGAACGTAAACCTGTTTTCTGAAAACGATGTTTTTGGAGGGTATTTAAATATTACTGATCATATTTACAGTAGTTTAAATATTTCTAATGGAAAGACTCATATTGTATCTCATTTCGTATAATGAGATACATTTTCCCTCTCTGGCCAAACTTGCAGTTCATTTATAAGCTTTTAAAGTCTTTCGTTTCGCTTTAAGAGTCATTTATTATACACACGCGATTGAGTTAAAGCTTTGTGTTTCTGATAAAAGTAAAGCTTTCACTGCTTAAATGTTTAACTAGTTGTTTCTAGGTAGAGTCAGTGGGTTAACTTGCAGGTATTTTAATGCATAATTGATTATCTTTCTTGCTTGGCCAAATTGGAAATCTTAAAGGCGAAATTTTGAGATTCTTGTCGCTAAATTTGATGGCCACTGACATGGATCTTAGAAGTTTAATATGGATTATGGCTTGTTTTTAGGTGGAAAGTTAACTAATTGATTACTTAATTCTAAATGGCCATGAAATTTTGGGGGAAATACTAGACAACAAATAATAAATACAATTAATATATGCATAAAATCGCAGGAATTTCAGCATTTCAAATGAGTAACGTAATTGTTAGCATCATATGTTCCATGCTATAGTGGAACAATTAAATAAATCATTATTAAACTGAAAACGACAATTCGATGTTTGGCCAATCACTGATCTACAATCTAACCTTATGAATATCGTGAATGATTGCCCCTAATTGGACACTCCGACCAGTGATAAGTTAAATTCATTATTAAGTTTTCCCACGTATCAATTGTGACTGTTAGACAACTTTTTTGATTTATTTTCTTCTAGATATTTTGTATGCGTTTTTAAATAAAAAAATAAAATAAATGGTTTCCCATTACATCCCATGAAGGGACAGGGGAGAGCTTCTCACAATCACTGAGCTGTGCGCTTTCCAGTTTTCACTCACTGATTGGAACCTACAGTTTTACACCGATTCCGAACGGTATTTTTGAGAAGCTTTTTCATAGCTATATACTCGATAGTGTCGCCGAAATTTTAAGGTGGTCAGAGCAGGGTTCGAACCCAGGATCTCATGTACAAGAGGCGCGCACACTAACCATTGCACCACCGACGATTTTAAATAGGTAACACAAAATACATAATTGAAATTTGTGACCTTCAATGAAGAAAAGAGCCTAGTCTGAGGCCCCCAAAAGTAAACAAACATGTTTATCTACACCTGAAAATCGTTTTTTTTACACACTAGGTCCCTGTCTTCATTCCACATCACATATCGGTCGAAACTCGTCAAACGCGCCCACACAAAATTATTTTGCTTCCGATTTAAATGAAACTTAAATGGGTTTGTGTCTACGATATACGTAAACATCGTCCAGTCCATCCGGTCTTAATTATATATGTAGGTTGCCAAAGCTCGAATTTTAACAAAAAATATTATGAGGTTATCATGGGACTGACCGTGGAGGTGGAAAGTTTCTGATTGTCACTCATTTGTGAGTGGCCACAGATCATTCCTACATAGGGCATTCCAAGCAGCTCACTACTCCTTGAAGTATGTCCTGGACAATGGCTATCGGAACCCTGCTTTAGCTAGCTATATTGAGAAGGCGAAACAAATGACCATGAGAATTGAGTCTCAGGTTAATTAGGTGACCCTGTCACTGAAGCTCTTTCGAGTAGCGAACATATCCTTTTGTCCTTTGAAGGCGGATGAGTCAATACTACTGGCCAACGGCGGATCGAAACTTAAGAAACAAAAATCCAGTTTCGAAAACATAATCATCTGCTGAAACATAATCGTCCTGGCAGTAGGTAAAATGCAAAACCACGGTGGAATGGGGTTGCCTTCCGCCGCCATTATATTGACAATAAAAATACGAAGTGAGAATGATAAACATAACGACGTTATAAAGACCACGATTTACGGATATGCGTTGGAATGTTGGAACACTATACAGATCCGGTGCCACTATCCAATTGGCAGATGTCCTCGCGATTATAAAAAAAAAATGGCGTCCCATAACATCCCATGAAAAGTTTGGGGAGAGCTTCTCACAATCAGTGAGATGTGCGCTTTCTAGTTTTACACTCACTGATTGGGACCTGCAGTTTGACACCGGTTCCGAACGGTATTTTGAGAAGCATTTTCATGGCTAAGTACTCGATAGTGTCGCCATCACTAAGCGAGGTGACCGCCGTCGAAAGAAATGTAAGGTGGTCTGAGCAGGGATCGAACCCACGTTCTCATGTACAAGAGCCGCGCACACTAACCATTGCACCACCGATTGCACCGATAAGTCTGACATTAATGCTATGCAGGAGGTCATGGCTGTGCAAGGAAGAGAAGTGTGATATATAATGGGTGTCTCAGTAAGAATGCACTTTTTCATTTTAAAATACAAACATGTATTTTTTGAGATAGTTATGATCTTTTTATTGAATTGTTAAGACATGCTCCGATTAAGTATGGAATAAAATATCCGTCAAATGGCCCCCATGGCCATTACTCTTTTCATGACTTTTCCACAGAGATGTGGCTGTATCTCACCCACGACGCCTTGGAGCTCAGGAATTGTCTCTGGTTTATTAGCATAAACCCGAGATTATAGCCAGAAAGAAAAATTCGGTTGAGACTGCCGAATTAGCCGTAACCGAATTTAGAGGTTGACATAACCTCATTAGAGGTTGTCACAGCCTCATTAGAGGTTGTCACAACCGAATTTAGATAGTGTCACAAATTAATTTTGAAATGTATTTTATTGTTAACTAATGATTTATTTTCCAGTATTCTTGTAAAAAAACATTAGAAAGGGAGAAAATAAAGTCATTTATATAGGGTAATCTTTAGAGTAACACATTTATTTTACATGTCACTACCGACCTTTTTTGAAGTCCCGCCCATCATGGGTCACCGCACCAATTCTGGCGTGTTGTGTCTGTTGATTTAGGTCCTAAACCGTTTCGTGCTCAGACGATTGCAGCATATCTCGAACGACCGACCTTGAAAAGCTTCCAAACTCTTGATATCTGCTTGGGCATTCTCTGCAAAACAAGACGGTTTAATACAAAAACCATAATTACAATATTCTTACTTAACTTTCTTAATAACCACAAAACAATCTTTATATCGCCGTGACGGGAACAATTATACATTTTTTGAATTCTTTTAATACAATATTTGTTTTTAGAATTTTAAATACATAGAACCTACAGAATTCATGAGAAATTCAGTTACAGCAACCAAATTGGCGCCGAATTCGGTCGTTGCAACCGAGTTTAGGGTTAATTCGGTTATTGCGACCGAATTGATACTAAATTCGGTAGTTGCACCAAATTGATACCAAATTCCGTAGTGACAACCGAACTGATGCCAAATTCGGTTGTTGCACCTGAATTGATGCCACCGAATTTGGTATCGAGATTTTAGAAAATTTGGTTGACAAACCGAATATAATTCAAGATTCAGTTGTCACAACCGAATCAATTACGAACTCAGGTGTCTTTAGACAAAATTCGTTAAAGGACCTTATATGACGCGAGAGAGAAATGCGTTTGAGTAAATTACTGGCACTTTTTGGTTCTCTTTTACCAGGGTTGCCAAATTGCGCACATCTTCTGGTCTTCTAATTCTTGATCGTCTTTGATAAATTTGAATTTTTTGAGTTTCCCAATTAAATAACCACTGAAAAACTTTAAAAACGTTATAAACACTTTTATTATTTTTAAGAAATATAATAACTTATAATATCTCTTAAAATTGAAGGAAAAAGGAGGACAAAAATCATTTTTTAATCTTTTATCATTTGTAGATTCAACTTAGAATTCACCTCCAGGCCTATTTATTATCTCCTTGATAAAATGAAAAAGATTCAACAAAACTAAATCATTTTATTACTACTTTTACCTATTTGAACTTAAAACCAACTCAATTTAAATGTTGGCATTGCTACCAAGCTAATTTCTTATCAGCGATTGCATGTTCGATTCATGATCGCTTTAATCAATGTGCGATAAAAAAGGTATTGATTTCTTAAAGTGTATGAACTTGTTAAATTTAAAACTAACGAATGCATTTTAAATTCAAGTAATGTAACAAAGTGTCTCTTTTAGAAAATGTTGAAATCCAGTCCAAAGGCTAACGAAAGTTAACAGTTGTACTTTCTTAAAATAAGGAACACATTTTCCGTCTCATCAAGGAAAAAGTCACCAATGTCTTACAGCCACCACTGAGTTATTATTATTAAACTAAAGATGTAAATCAGTTACACAAACAATTCCCCTACAATGAAAATATAAATTTTATAACCTTTGGCCTTGCCAGAAATCATTGTTAACAAAAACCAAAAAAAAAATGAATTTGTTTATCATGATGCCATCTATTTCTGCCCATGTCCATTTGGGCCAAGAAGACACAACGGCACAGCGCAAAATAGAGACACTATCATAACAAAAAATTAAACGGGCCAAAACGAAAAGCTGAATGTCTGCAATCTCCTTCAACATTGTTCCAAGCTCCTACTGTGATTTACTTGCCACAATACAATTCCAACCAACATTCGTACTTGAGAAACATTAACTATTGTTTCTTCATAGATATCAAGAAGATATTTGTATCTGCATTGTAAGTGGACGGACATTCATATGTTCATTACCTTGTTGGAGCAGCTAAGCCACATCAACAATAAGAAACGTCAACCGAAAATAATAATAAGAAAGAAAAAAATTCAGCATCAAGTGGCATCTGGTCACATGTTCGAGTTGAAAAGAAAACACCAAACCGAAACAGCTGGCACAGTGGGGAGATCGGCTGCGTTTGTTACTTAACGAATGACGGACCAGTGTTTCATATTCAATAGCAGAGCGCTAAATATTATCTAATACCCAACTTAATTATGATCCTAAGTGGTCTTGGGGATTCATTGTGACTACCAGCTAATTGTCCGACCAATATTTATATGGGAAGTACAAAATGGAGATTTGTTATTACACATCAGCTTTTGACAAAATATTGCGCAGTACCAAATTTTATTAAGATTGGTTGTGGTTTACGGGAGATATAGAGTAGGCCAACCTGAAAGCCGCCCAACTTTTGTATGGGCGTGGCAAAGTAGCCAATTTTTAATTATACAGTAGGTTTAAGCACAATATTGCCTAATACCGAAATTCATTAAGCTCGGTTGTGTATACGAGAGTTATCGTGTCGATCAACCGGAAATCCACCCAAATTTTGTATGGGAGGTACTAGAATGGGTGCGGCAAAACCACACATTTTCTACAGAAGAGTGGCAATTGACTATATATTGTCTAGTACCAAATTTCATAAAGATTAGTTCGATTTTGTGGGAGTTAACTTGCCGACCAACTTTTATATGAGAAGTACCAAAATGGACGTGTCAAAATCATCCTTGTCTTAGTCGGTGACTGGCGTTTAAAGATATGAAGCCTAATTTCTAATTTAATTAATATCGGAAACGATTTATTATATTTACAACCCGGACGACCGCGAAGCTTTTGTATGGGAGGTTCCAGAATGGGCGTGGCAATCTCGTCAAGTTTATCCAGTTAAGTGGGCATTTACATTTTATTAACCAACGTCTGAGTTAAAGCTAATCACACATACCAAAACAAAGTTTTAGAAGAAATATGATTTTGAACTAAATGTTTCAATTTCTATGGGAGGTACCAGAATGGGTGTGGTCAAAGTGCACATTTTCAATCCCAAACTAAGTATAGACAAATAATAATCTCTGACAAAATTGCATTATGATCGGTAAGGAGTTACGCCAGTTATCGTGTTGAACAGCCAGCCAGACAGTCGGTCATGGCTCAATTTTCTTAAAAAGTCCTAAAACGAATTTCGTTGAAAGCTACTAAGGGTCTAATATGGATCCTTCAATGCGTTACATTTTTCCACATTAAATGATATTTACCCCACCCCAATGGGTGACGGCATAACAAATTCATAAAAGTTCATATTATCTGTTCATAACTCTTTTTTCATTAATTGTATAAACAAATTACATAAACTTATAAATAGTTCAATTAATTTAATGAAGTTGTTCATAATGGTCAAATAATTGAAAATTTTCATAAACCCCTTAATTTGTTCATACATTTTTCAAACAAACAAACAATTTGCAGTTTTTGATTATTTTTTTGATCATTTGCTTACTAAACAATTCTCATTGCATTTAGAGTTTTCGTTATATATCGTATAGCTTACTGACTGTTTCAATAGCATCATTCCGAACAACCGCTGATGAGGGTTTGTATGGCTATATCCCAAACCTTTTCATAAAATATTAATTTCACAAAAGTTAATTCTATTAGTGAAAAGTTCATAAAGTTGACGTAAGTATTCATAAAACGTAAGCTAAGGAATAAATGCATTAAAATTATGAACACTTGCATTATTATTTATGTACGATTCCATGAAAAAAACAACCAAAGAAAATTTTCATTGAATATAGGAGTGTTTTCATTAAGATTTATGAAAATTCGTAGATTGTTCTATATTTCTAATTCATATTACTGTGGAAGCCAAAAATAGAGACAGGGCATAAGATGACGGTTTTACCCTAATTCGGGTACGAGGAATCGAACTGTATCATTAGTTTTTTGAGTTACAATTACGGTTTCATACAAAATATAGATAGGCTTGCCAGACTTACTGTTTTCAACAGTACCGCGCTCTTTTTTTTGTTCGTTGAAGTGATTTACGCTTAACCCATATAAAAAAGTATGTGATATTACTTTTTGTACTTTTTATGTTTTCCTATGGTTCAAAACCCAATTAAACAAAGTGTTTTTTGACCAAAAAATCTTTTCAGTGTAGAAAAAAGTGAAATTGATAATTAAGGCCCAATTTTTGAATTAATCAAAACTCTCAATTAATTTTTTAGGTTAATAGATGATTGCTGTTAAAACAGTCAAATTTGGGCATTTAAACTATGATCAAGTGACCACATGATTTTGACAGAATACAACAAGAAGAACAAACACAAAACTTCTTTAGTTGTTAATGTGAATAATTATAATCATCATCCTAGTTGAAGTAACAAAAAAAAATGTTTGTTTCTGCTCAAATATTTTCCAATTTCATTTTGCAAATGGAGTCAATTTGATGCATCGTAACGATTAGCCGATAAATGTATGAATACCGATTATTTTTCGTAGCATTTGCCACTGTTGCCACATGGTAGTAATATTATTTGACAAAGCACTGAAAAACTCTTTTCGTATTTAAAATCAGATCAAACCTAAATCAAAATCAACTGATTGCCAATTTAAATAACCAGTCAAAAATTGGGCCTAAGTAGAATTTTGATAATTGTAAATCATGATGAGTAAATAAATATAGATATATAGTGAAAGGTGTTTTCTTAGTTGGCGACAGAATCTGATTACTGGCAATTTGTGAACGGAAAACTCAAAGAAAGTCGGAAAATTACTTTTCGGCCGTTGTTCTGAATCAAATAGTCCCAAAAACCTGGTTTTAGAGATAAGCTGTGTTCCCTAAAGGTGAAGCCCAAAACGTTTGGAACAACTTTGTTGAAGAAAGTTTACGGGTAGAACCAACCAATTAGAAGTTAGTTAGAAGTTAGAATTATGGTAAAACCGTCCTCTCCAGCCTTGTCTTGAAACAATTTTTACCAAAACCTATCACAGTGTAATTTCCATAAAAGTGAGGCTTTATGAAACATGATTTGTTTTGTGTGCTCCGCTCATACCCTGGGTAGGGGTTGTTCGAAGGACACCCGTACTACAAACTTTTACCGATCTCCAGACCTTCACTAACAGATTTAGGTAAATGGATTTCCCAGTTCCTGGCGGCATGATCGGTGTATGTATCCAATACTCTAACCTTGGATGTGTAACCCATTAACACTCCCATTCTGGGCTCACTCTCCGTGTCATACTTAGAGAGTTTACTGAACGAACCCTATAGTATATCTCTACATGTAGATATGAATATGTAACCTGTTTTCCCAGGCTAAACTAAAACACTATCCAAGGCAAAATTCCAGAAAATCCCTACTGAAAAGTGGAAGAAGTCCTCATACATATCTACGCCACCAACTTCGGCTTGTTGGATCTAGGAACTATTGATTGCAGGTATGTTGATATACTTTTCCTTGACATATCAGCCTACATTTTAATTATATAAAACTCAAAAATTGTTTCATTTATTGTAAAGTCGCGACCTTAGAACAACAAGGTTCTAACTGAAATTTTTTTATAAATTCGTCTGCGTATCTCATCGCACTAAAATGGGCATTCCCTTTCAATTACTGCTATCGGCATATTTATATCTCATATTGTTTGAGAGATATCTCATAGAACAAACTTCTAACTACATATTTTCCTGTAGTAATTTGGTTAATAAAGTGGATTCAGTCTGGGTTGTCTCAAAACTTTCTTGGTGCACTTTGATAGAACCTTGTTGTTCTAAGGTCGCGAAGTATTCTCATATTTGCATGTGCGATATTCTGATTTTTTTTAGTTTTTTATATTTTTTTGTAGCTTGTAGCTATTGTTCAAACCTAACCACAGGGTATTGAGCGTTAAGATCGGACTTTAAATGGTTCCACAACACAAACATCAATTCTGGAACCTGTAGGTGGCATCGATACATTTATTTTATGTTGTTCCGAAATTGACGTTACCTAAGCTTTACAACTAGCTTGCGCACGCATTGACTTTTTTTGACACCCAGTCTAGTGTCCACTCGCTCTACTTCAACTGGTTTTCCTGTTTTGTCCTACCGTTGCTTTGCAATAAGCCCAAGTATTTTTTTTTGTATTTAACACAATAAGTAGACAAAGAAACTCCAACCAAGTATGGTGACAAAACCATTTAAAAAAATTGTCAGCATGATGATCATGATTTGCTTGTTGTTCCAGCGGCAACGTCATCGTCATCTCCATCCACCATCATGGCCAAACAAATGCATGGATGGATGGATAAATGCTGAGATTCTATTGTTTCTTTTGGCATCTATGATGCTTGGAAGACCTACTTAAACCTACTTCTGTGCAAAGCCTTATTCAGTTTGGTAGCCATGGCGTTTTCGAGTTGTTGACGTAGAGATGTCCTTATTTGTATGATTAGATTCCGTTAGACATAATATGCGTGTATAAACTTCCCAGCAGAGAGAATGGTCATTTTTGGTTGTTTTCTTTGGATGGGGGATGCTTGGATGATGATCGTTGGCTGCAGCAGTGTGGTCTATTAGACACTTACCTGGTATAAGTTACTGAGCATGGTCAATCGTTTGGCCTCAATGTCTGTTTATGGTTTTGCGTGTTGCTGTTGTCAATGTTGGATATTTCTTCTTGGACACTTAGTTGAGAACAGTTT
This sequence comes from Phaonia tiefii, assembly GCA_963931995.1. Classification (NCBI taxonomy): domain Eukaryota; kingdom Metazoa; phylum Arthropoda; class Insecta; order Diptera; family Muscidae; genus Phaonia; species Phaonia tiefii. The sequence continues at coordinate 365,468,439 of OZ008367.1, read as the reverse complement.
GTCTGCAATCATTTAAATCCATTTGAAATGTGAAATTTCCCCTCTCTTATATTCCTGGAATAACGTCATTTGACGTGCTTCAATGTTGTTTGGTGAGTTGTTTGATTTTATAAGATTATTTTCCATAGACTGTAGATAAACCATGAGTGGCCACTAGGACAGTTTGAATGCATTCCGTGGTTCTATTCGACATTGTGTCAATAAATATGTATCTCCGAACTTCAACCGTTTAAAAGTTTGTTCATCATCATATCACAAGTGCTATGATTTCGTATCTCATTACAATCATGGAATTTTAATTGCCTAAAGTTTGTTTTGAACCCCACCGGCAAAATTTAAGGCAATCGGTGTAAAAATATTACTTCAACATTTGTATAACCCAAAGTCCGGGGACGGATTTAAAAGTGAACATATTACAGAATGACCTTTAACAATACAAATAATTATTTGAGTCGATTTGGTTTTTGGCAACTAAGTAATAGTTCATACATTTGGATTATTGCCACAACTATGGCCCAAAATCATTTTTTACACAACCAAATGCAAACAAAGGCCTAAACTTTAAATTTAAAAATCCTTTTAAAAAACCAAACGTCTTTAATTTTACGGAAGAAAACGCCAAATTCTCGGGCTGCCTATTTAATTGCTTAAATTAGACCAAAATTGTCGAAAAATCAAATTACTTCGCGAAGAGGTTGAAAACTTCGCTAATAAGTTGTTGGTTATAGTATAAGCTAAAAAGTACTAGTCTATTGTAGACATTAATCGAGAAACTAAGGTATTTACTCCAAATACATAGTTGACTGATGATGATGTAAAGTCGAGTTTTAATTGAAATTGTAAATAACATATAAGTATTGTAATATAAGGGTATATTGGAAACAATCCAGCACGTGATGGAAATCGATTGAGTTAAAATCTCAATACGAATTGACATTTCAACGAATTTTATTGGAATAATTCATAGTATTCGGGAACAGATATTGTATATGTACATTATTTAATGGCTGATAAAGAGGACTAGATAAATTGAGGACTAAATTGACTTGCACAAAAAAACATCATTATTATGTCAAATCGAATTCGATTTAAATCGATCGATTTCCATCACATAGCCGGAATATGTTTATTTTCAATTTCAAATAATTGCGAAGAGTTAAGTCAATTTCTTAATTATTGACAATATTAAAACAACACCACAAAGGAAATTCGAGGCTAGGCGTCATTTAAATTGATGTTATACAAATGTAGTAAAGATATATAAAATATATGGCAAAATATAACCCATCGTTAAAGTCAGAATATGTATTAGTTGTCAAAGCAGAGAAAACATTTTAGTGTAAAGTTGGCATTCAGACAATTCTAAAAACAATACACTTTTAAGCAAGCGCCGTCAGTGTTATAATGTCTGAATTCAATATCATTTACCAAAATCTAGGAATAAAAATACAGTTTAGCTTTTTCCGCAAATTACAACGATACGTCACCGAATTGACCGCTTACATCAAATCAATTGGTGAATTTATTGGTTTTGAAAACTCAGAGACCATAGAGTAAATCTTAGTAGAGAAAATATTTTGCTCATCTGACGTTTCCTTTCACACTCTTCGTGATGCGGTCGGTGTGATAGAGAGATGTTTGACGAAAAGTGACATACACCAAGTGGAATTACAATAACTTCTTGCTTTAGTTTTTCATGTCGTTTTGGTGAAAAACTGTGAAATTTAAATGTGTTTTACACCTTTTTATTGACTGTTATTGTTAGAATACATTTGTGTTGAATTGAACATAATAATTTTAACACACAAAACGAAATGCCGTTGTTGTTATTTTGTTTGTTGTTTTGAACCATTGCCTCTATCTGGTATTAGTAAAGCAATTCTTTTCAACATCAAACGTAAACATCAAACATCTACTAACGGGTTTTTCAATAAGAGCGCCACAAAAGTTTGTTTTAAATAAAACAAAACCGGTTTTAGATACCAATGAAATTGTTTATTCCTGTGAAAGTACGTTCGATGCCATTGTGTATGGAACTCGATTTCTTTTGCATGGCCACCACAGGCACGCTTTCAGAAGTCCAGACGCTGAACCCAATTTTCGACGGTTTTCAAGCATAAATCGGACGATACTGCTGCAATTTCACGTTCGATATTCGTACGAAGTTCATCAATCGTCGCTGGCTTGTTGGCATAGACCATAGACTTGACGTAGCCCCACAGGAAATAATCTAACGGCGTCAAATCGCACGACCGAGGCGGCCAATCGACTAGGCCATTTCGTGAGATAACACGTTCACCAAACCTGGTTTCCAATAAATTGATTGTGACATTCGCTGTGTGGCTTGTGGCGCCGTCCTGTTGGAACCACATTTCCTCCAAGTCCATATTATCCAATTGGGGCCAAAAATATTCGGTTATCATTGAACGGTAGCGATTCGCATTCACAGTAACGTGCCAGTCTTGATCATCACGGAAGAAGTACGGCCCAATGACGCCGCCGGCCCATAAACCGCACCAAACCGTAATTTTTCCGGGATGCAATGATGACTCATGGATTACGTGTGGATTGCTGTCTGACCAATAACGCATATTTTGCTTATTGACGAAGCCATTCAGCCAGAAATGAGCCTCATCGCTGAAGATGATTTTCCGATGAAAATCTGAATCATTTTCAAGTTGTTGCTCAGCCCAATTCACGAACATACGACGCTTATGGTGGTCAAGCGGCTTCAGTTCTTGCGTCAATTTGATCTTGTAAGGATGTAGGCTAAGATCTTTTCGCAAAATTCGCCACAACGACGAGACATATTTGGGCTTTCTTGAACTAAAGCCTCAGCGGCAGCAATATTCTCGACGCTACGGGCACTTCTTTGTCTCACTGGCACGGGATCATTTTGTACTGTGCCTGTGGATTCAAATTTTTCCACTAGACGCTCAATTGTTGATCTGGTAGGACGATTATGACGACCATAAATTGGACATAGCGCTCTTAAAGTTGAGGCCACTGACTTCAAATTTCGGTAGTAAATTTTAATAATTTCGATTCGTTGTTGGCTCGTATATCTTTCCATGATGAAAGGGCAAACCTTCCTGAAGAGAAATGTCAAAAGAGCGGGAAAAAATATGGCGTCGTTTGCTGTCCCTATCGATTTACTTTTGTAGCGTCTCTGTTGAAAAACCCTTTATAAGTATTAGTCTATGCAAAAATGTATGGAGTAAACGCCAAGAAAGTGGCATATTTGAAATTAAAGAAAAATTTTCCAGCTAATTTGCCAGTAAAGAAAACTGGTGTACAAAGAAATTTGACCATGTTTTCTATACCGTCACCCATAGGGAGTGGGGTATATATCATTTGATACGGGAAAAAGTGTAACACATAGAAGGACTCATATTAAACCCGAAGTATTTTTAGATCAAATTAGTTTTGAAGCTTTTAACACTTTTAAGCCATGCCTGCCTGTCTGTCTGGCTGGCTGATTAACACGATAATGCTGTAACCCTTTGTAGGTCACAATATGACTATTTTTTGTCCAAACATAGTTTGGGATTGAATATGGGCGTTATGGTCACGAGCATTCTGATATCTCCAATACAAATCGGCACATTGAGTACAAACTGATGTTTCTTCTAAAAGTTTTTCTATTGTTTGATATTAACTTCAACTCAGATATTAGTTAATAATCTGTAAATTTTTACTTAAGCCCCGTATTCAGTTCTTGCGAAATTTTCGTAAGAAATTTTGTCATTTAACTGTGAACGGAAAATTGTGTTCCACCTTTGACTTACCTTGCATATATTTTATTAATAATTCATCTTCGCACTCCATTTTATTTTTAACGCAGAGTTGGAGTGACAACCTTGCCAAACTGATCCATTTGTAGCCCTGTATGAAATATGTATGTTTTTATGAAATTTTCGTTCCCATAAGTAGTACGTGTATAAACAATAACGAAAATTTCCCTCACCTTTCATTTGCTTGATACTCAGCTCAATTACAGGATTGTTACACTGTATGAAAACAATTGTTTGGGACCTGCATTTTGACATTTTGATAATTTTAACAACTAAAAGCAACACGACAGGCGTTAAAAATAAAATGGAGCGGTTAGAGGAATTATAAATGAAATATTTGCAAGGTAAATCAAAGATATGTGGCAACTCTCCGCAAGTAATTTTCTGTTTAGAGATAAATTACAAAATTTTTAACGACAATTTCGCGAGGGGCAATACGGAGCTTGAAGGTCAAAAATTCTCCAAAGCCTTTTGTAAACAACCATGTAATAGACAGAAAAACGAAATTGTTGACATTTTCTGTTTATTACAGGGTTCTTTACAATAAGCGTTGGAAAATTTATTGCCCTACCTGAAACCAAAATTAATGTTCTGACAATTGTTAGGTCAAGGCATAGAATAATACATAACATAAAAGCTTTTATTCGCTCAATAAATTAAACGTCATAGGTACGATGGAAAGTAAACATTGGATGGTGGAAAATATGGGTTCAATAATACCAGATAGTGGCAATAGTATACAGCGATCAACAAAAGAACAACACCCGAATTTCATGTTTTTGTGGCAAACTGGTTGTGTTAAATACAATACAAATGTATACCATCGATAAAAGTCAACAAAAAAGTGCAAAATATATTTAAATTTTTCAGTTCTACACCAAAACGACAGGAAAAAGTTAAGTGCCAATATTTTGTAACTCCACCTGGTGTAATGTAATTTTAAATTTAATTTCTCTCATTTCCACAAACCTACGATGAAGAGTGTGAAATGAAACGTCAGATGAGAGAATAAGTTTATCATAGAATAATAATAAATTAAACATCATAAGTACGCTGGAAAGTAAACATTGGATGGTGGAAAATATGAGTTCAATAATACCAGATAGTAGCAATAGTATACAGCGATCAACAAAGGAACAACAACCGAATTTCGTGTTTTTGTGGCAAAATAATTGTGTTAAATACAATACAAATGTATACCAACTATAAAAGTCAACAAAAAAGTGCAAAATTCATTTAAATTTCATAGTTCTATACGAAAACGAAATGAAAAAGTTAAGTCAACAGTTCTTGCAATTCCACCTTTTGGAAGTTAATTTTTAACGAATTTCTCTCATTTCGACGAGCGACGAAGAGTGTGAAATGAAACGTCAGATGAGACAATAAAATAATCTATCCAAAATTCCTCTATGTCCAAAATCCACACCTGCCCATAGAGTAAATTTATAGTAGAGCCGCCATTTGTCTCATCTTACGTTTCCTTTCACACTCTTCGTGATGCGGTCGGTGTGATAGAGAGATGTTTGACGAAAAGTGATATACACCAGGTGGAATTACAATAACTTCTTGCTTTAATTCTTCATGCCATTTTGGTGAAAAACTGTGAAAATTAAATGTGTTTTAAACTTTTTTATTGACTGTTATTGTTAGCATACATTTGTGTTGTATTTAACACATTAATTTTAACACACAAAACGAAATGCCGTTGTTGTTATTTTGTTCGTTGGTTTGAACCATTGCCTCTCTATCTGGTATTAGTAAAGCAATTCTTTTCAACATCAAACGTATACATCACACGAGGACAAATGTCAGAAATTTGGTGAGTGAAAGATTTTCTCTACCCATATTTACTGTATGCACCTGCCAGTCTCTGTCTGTATTGGCTTCTCGACAATGACGTGCGGATTTTCAACCCCCAGATGCGTTAATTTTGTTTGTTGACATAGTACATAAAAATATGATTTAAAAAGATAGCAGTATTTGGACCCCGTTATATACAGCGCCAAAAAGTATGCAATGATGCTTCACCATACCGTATAAAAAAAGCATGTCATCACTATAATAATATACGTGAAATATTTCGAAATTTTGTTGGAATTTACTTATTTCTCGAATTTCACTAATTTCTTGACTTATAAATGGCAAAAATAACCTAGTACAAGTAAACCTCCAAAACGAATGATTATTAAAAAAAAAAGAATCGGCAATACAGCAAAGAGGGATTGAAAGGATAAAATTTACTTAAAATATTTAATTTTTGTTTATGATGCAAAAGTTTGCGCATCAGATGCATTGTTGCATTGTACGTCACACAGCTGCAGTCAAAAAAAAGCACCAAGGTTAAGAAAAATATTTGTCGACTATTATTGTGTGATAGCATTAACTGATTTAATTCAAAATGTAATATAAGACGCTTAGGAAACTGTAGAACTATATTAAAGCATCACCTTAAATTGGCTTTTTATTTTGTTATAAAATTGAAACTTTTTCAAATGAAATAATCGGTAAAAAAAATAGCACTTCAGTTTAAATTTATCTAATATTATATACTTAACTTAAAAAAATTATATATTATGAATTCATAACTTATAAGTATAATTTATGCATCATAATTAATACTTCGTTGCATGTCCTTTATTTGCAACAACCTCTGCACAACGTTTTGGCATCGAATTCACAAGATTTTGGCATCGTTCTACCGGAATTTTATTTTAGATTTGCTTAACCGCCGTCCAAAGCGCTTCGTTGCTCGTTGGTTGCACTTAAGAAACACTCTTTTTTATATCTGCCCATAAATTCTCAACCGGGTTGAGATCTGGGCTCTGAGCGAACCACTCCATCACATTAATCTTATTATCCTTAAACCACTTTGTTGCAAGTTTGCTGGTGTGTTTACGGTCATTATCTTGCTGGAAGAGCGATACCAGCGGCATTTCTTCTGAAGCATAAGGTAGCATGATTTCCTGCATTATAGTAATATAAATGGTTTTATCTATTATGCTTCTTATCCAATGTATGGGTCCTACACCATAGTATGAGAAACATACCCAAACCATTATGCTAGACACACCATGTTTAATTATTTTTGTCGTATATTTTGGTTCGTATTCGGCATTAGGGGGTCTTCTAACGTAGCATCGTGATCCCTTGCCACCGAATAAAACAATTTTAGACTCATCCGTCCAAAGCACATTTCTCCACTTTTCTGCTGTCCAGTTCAAATGAGATTCTGCATACTTCAACCGTTTAGCAACGTGCTTACGTGATAGTAGCGGCAATTTTCCAGGACTATACGCATTTAAGTTGTTGTCTCGCAATCTCCGACGAATGGTTTCGACACTTGCTGCTACATTTAGTTCATTTTTAAGCTCTGTAGCTGGCTTGAATGGGTTCTTCTTGGAGTGCCTGACCAACCGTTTAACCATTAACGGCGACAAGACTGGCTTACGTCCACGTTTTTCAGGTTTTTGTGTAAACTTTAGTGCATTATTAGTCATTTTGTTTGTGCTTCCAAATATTTTTCTACTTTCTGAATATGGTTTATGTTCAGAAAGCATTTCTTTTTTTATTTATAATGACACGTTTTTCATGCGTGCAATGCTTTCCACGTCCCATTTCTAACGAATAAATAATAAAATAGTTAATAGATTTTACAAATTGCACTATAAATTTACCATACCTTTAATTTTTTGACGTAGAATACGTCTTACCTTACGGTATGAGGAGTCATGTCAGGTTTTTATTGTTGTAATCTTTATTTCATTGAATTTGAGGAAACGGCTAGATGAATTTTTTAAAATTTTTTTTGTAGGTAAATGAAGATGTTATCTTTCGTTTGATATACATTTCATATTGGTTGATATATTTCTAGTATTATAATTTCTCAAATGAAAATTGTTTAAACACATACACTCAAACATATGTGTGGTGTTTGGTTGAGTGTTTTTGGTTGCTCAACATTGCTTAGGAACATGTATCTAGTAAAAAGTGAAACGAACAGCAAGCTAATGTTGCTTGGCAACATGTATCTAGTAAAAAGTGAAACAAACAGTAAGCTAACGTAATAAAGCTTTTTTGCGAAAGCTTCAATAAACCTGTTGTAACATTAATTTTGAAATGTAAAGCGTAATGCGAAGACTCGATAAGGTAAACCTTTTTTAATATTAGGGCGGCCCTCTCAACATTCGCAGAACTTATTTCAATAAAAATATTAATTAAAATACATAAATTAAATTAAGTTTAAAAAAATTGAACATAATATTTTTTTTAAACGGACTTGAATCAAATGCCGTTGGTAAATATAAAAATTACAGCAGACAGTTGTCCGAGGCCTTCGGCCACGGACTGTCCCTGCAGGCTGTGTCAGAGACACGGCCATTAAGTTTAACGTAGAATACGCCATCCGATAAGACAGAAAACATATATAACAATAAATGATAAATAATATAAGCAAATGAATTTATTGTTATATATGTTTTCTGTCTTATCGGATGGCGTATTCTACGTTAAACTTAATGGCCGTGTCTCTGACACAGCCTGCAGGGACAGTCCGTGGCCGAAGGCCTCGGACAACTGTCTGCTGTAATTTTTTCACTTTTATTTTAATTATTAAAACACTATTTATTTTTTTAACCAATTTTTCTTTTGCGGTGCTATTTTTATGACTGCACTGAAGCAAAGCTTTTGTTAAAAGATCGATCATTTGTAAAGAGCCGTTAACTTTTTTGGGGGAAAACAATTCTCTTAAAGAGAATAAACTGCGTACAACGGTATCGCACAGTTAAAATAAATTAATGGTTTCCCATTACATCACTAGAAGGAATCGGGCAGAGCTTCTCACAACCAGTGAGCTGTGCGCTTTCTAGTTTTATACTCACTGATTGGGACCTACACTTTTACACCGGTTCCGAACGGTATTTTTGAGAAGCATTTTCATGGCTAAATACTCGATAGTGTCGCCGTCACTATGCGAGGTGACCGCCGTCGAAAGAAATTTTAAGGTGGTCACAGCAGGGATCGAATCCAGGATCTTAAGTACAAGAGGCGCGCACACCACCCATTGCACCACCGACGGGATCGCATAGTTATGTTCAAATAATCGGCCTTATTCCCGTTGTCGTCGTCGACGTCGTCATCAGATTTTTGTCAACTTTAGAACGTTATAAATGTATTGTCACATCGACAACAACAAAGTTTTTGATGTATATGATCCAAAAATAACTCTCTTAAAACATTACGCAAAATTTTTTTTTTCCAAATGCCTTCAAGTCGCCAATAAAAATGATGTCGATATTGTACTGACGTCGACGACGACAACGGGAATAAGGGCGAATAACACAGCATTTATTTTTTCATTGGAATGAAATTAGATATCAACGTTGGTGCTATTTTTTGACCGACACTGTACATTGACGCGTGCAATCTTGCTACAGTTTGCATTTACGAACAGGCCCAAGGTTTTATTTTGATATTATTTATGTGAACATAGGCAAATTGGAATTTATTAATTCAAATGATCAGAATTTGTTTACAGTTATAACCAAAAACATTTGATTAAACACATTTTAAGTTTATTAACCGTGTACACGTCAGTATAAACGATTGCACGTAAACAATTGAATTTTTCAAACAATTCATCATACTAATTTTGTCAAAACTTATTTAAAGTCAAAAAGTATGATGAATCCTGGTGTTTAAGAGAAAAATGTCGCTGATGATTTATAAAAAGTTGTACGATTCCTGCAAGTAAATTTAAGTAGAGATCGTAAAGGAAGCTTGTTGTCGTATTACATTTCGCTTCTGCGCTAACGATGTCCAAGACGATTATCACTCTTTGTAAATCAGTAGACTAAATTAAACGTATAATACATTTTTCATTTAAATTTTATTGTTTTTTTACAATGTTCATATCATTTTCGTTTTGTAATTATTATTCTTAATATTCTCTAACATCTTAAGTATTTATTATTATTTTGCCTTCGTGTTTCGTTATATATTAAATTTAATATCCTTACAATTCTAAGAAATAAAAAATATGATAAAAGAAAAAAAAATTATAAAACTAATTGCTATGTTCCGAATTCTTTTTGTTTCTCTCTCAATGGTGTTTTTTTTTTTATAAAATGGGTTTGTTTTCAAGACCTGAATACAAACATATATATATATCCAGACAGTTGAAATATTACAAAAGTTTATTCAACTTGTTCTGATTATTTAAGGAGAGTTTGTAGTATTAAACAAAATACTTATTAGATAAGATTTGGGTTGTATGTGTTATTGGAGAAGATAAATTACAAATTATAAGAAGGAAATTGTGAAAACGAAGGAGAAAAAGTACAAATTAATGTTTATCAGGTATAAAAGTGTCGGCTGTTGCTTGTCATATCTTTCAAAACTGAATTTCTAAGACTTGTAGTTGCATTTTCCATACGATGTTTACGTGCTTGTTTTACTGTACAAAACACAACAACTTAAGGAACTGTTAATATAAAAGAGATTGAAAGAAACAACCTGCCTATAGTATGTAAATAATTAACTATTTCAGAGTTGAGCGATTGGATTGGAGATTGATTAATTTTCTGCTGCTTTATGTGGTTACAAACTCTTAATTTCGCTCAGAACACATTAAAAAGAATGTTTCAATATTGTTTCATAAGTTGTATTGCGTTGCATATTTTATATTGTTTTATATCATCAATTTTGGAAACCACCTTGCGATTAGTTAGATGGTGGCTGAATTTTTCTTATCTGATGTTTTGCGTATGTATATATTAAACAATGGCCCACATATGATGTCAGCTGCAACCGATTGCATTGGTGACCCCATTTAGAGGATGCCAATAAGCGGTTGGCTTTTATTTCACTTTGCCCGCCGCCCTTGCTGCAGCTTCCTCCTCTTTCTTGCGTTGTTTTTCACGCATTAAGTCGGCATCTCTAGAAAATTAGAAAAAAAACACAAGTAAATAATAGTTTTGCATGCCAATTGTTGATTTAAAAACAATGTGAAGAAAAATATTTTATTCTATCCATGCACTAGGAATACACAAGTTTTCTTTAGAAATTGTGTATTCGGAGACCTTTCAAAGGAAATATAAGTAAGAAAAGTTGTAAACATGGTGACTATAACTTTTTTCTTGCATATGTGTTTCTTTTAGGTCAAATTCACCATGTATTTTGTTATTGTAATCTGTTGTTTACTTTTATTGTGGGAAACAGTTTATACAAGTATTTGCAATGAAATATTATGCTCTTGTTGCGTCGAATGGTCCCCACGGAAGGTCCCTAGGGATCTACTAATTTGCCAAGTCTCGCATGAAAATCATGGATGTTATCGGATGAATAGAATATATGTATGCTTTGAAATCAGTGCCCAATTTGCATGGTATTAAGTTTCATGTTTAATATCATCAAATTCATTTCTACAAAGAACATATTTTAGAAACTGGAAAAATTTCAGATTACAAATCCAAACTCTGATATAGTTCGAACCGGAAAACGACACTAACTCTGAAAGTTTGTGAGGATACTACGTTCCTGCTCATTATGTGCCAATATGGCAAAATATGTTACCGAGTACTTCGGACAAAAAAGAATTTAAGTGCTGAATTGCCGGAGTTCGGTCTCGGCTTAAATTTAATTTAAAAAAAAACCTAATTCGGAAAAATATAATGACACGACCACAATGTAAAAAAAGTGTTTATTTAGGGACGGGTGGAATCCGGGATTTTTTTAACAAATTTTATTTTGTATTATTTTTCTTTTTGTGGAGACGTATGTGGACCCAGATAACCCCAATGTACCATATTGCAAAATAGGGTTATCCGACCACACAGATCTCACACGAAAAGAGGAGGGTCACTGCCGAACTCGCGGGGATACCTTTGCTTTTTTACGTGAACCCAGTAGTAGGTGTCATGGGCCCAGCCGACAAAATGTTTTGTAACTTTCATTGTTCTTATATTTTACTCTAATTTCGTTTGTTTTTTTTTTGTGCTGCTCCCGTTGCCATTTTAAGAGTACGATGATTGTCTCCTTTGACGAATGGAGGAGACGCATCACTTTTCCATATAATGCAATTATATCAATTTACCTTTGTTTACGTTGTTCAACGGTTAAATTATCCGTTCGTTTGCCTTTATTAAGGTCGGCCAGTTTCTTCTGATTCTTTTGCCGGGCCAAATCACGTTGATTACCACCTATTTAAGAAAGTAAAAAATATATAACAATTTCACAATCAAAACAATACCCAGAACAAAACTAAAAGTGTCATAAGACATTCGTCAGGGGGAAGTGGCACAACTCTTGCATGCGCCACCAGTTGACAATTGCTATACGTAGTATGTAAACAAGTACGATATTTGTTCACAAATTCTAACGCTACTTTACTTTGTAATAAATGAAATTAACAACGATAATACATTAACAAACTAACTGAAGTTGTAATTAACAACGGGTCATGTGTTTTGTTCCTCTATTTTTTCTACAATTAATTCCCCTTTGTTTTACTTACGAGTCATTTTAAATTCCTCCGATGGTTTTTTTTTAATTCTGTTAATAACAAAAAAGAAAAGACAAGACTATTTTGTATTGCGTGGCCGAAACGCTTTACTTTTTGGCTGTGTATTTTATATTTAAACAATTTTAGTCTCTGGATTCTCGATTTTTCCAAGTTTTCTTCTTTTTTTATTTGTCAGTGAAGCCAACATTTAAATATCAAAAATATATTTTCGTGGTACTCGTTGATGTTGCAGCGAGTACACATTAGCCATTATGGAATTATACCAGGTGGTGGCAGGGGGATTTGTATGCATTAGTATCATACAATTCTGTCAGTCAGTAATTTTCTCTATTTCTTTATTTATAGAAATAAGATTTAATAAAATTAAAGTGTTTTTATGTAGAATTTATTTAGAATTTCTTGAAATTTTGTTAGTATTTAGAAAACAAAGAAAGAAGAGGAATTAAAAATACAAATTTCCGACATTTGGAAATGACCCACTTCTAGGTTCTCTTTCCATTTTTCTTAAATGAATTTTTCTTTTGGAATATTTTCCGAAAAAGTTTTTAAGGATATAAATTCGTCAAAGAGTTGATTCATCCAGTTTATTTGATTGAATATAATTCAATTACGCGATGAATGAAACGAAATATTTGAATTAAGGTTAAAAATGGAAAGTTTTTCAAATTTGTTATTTTAGTAAAACGGTATTCTATGTAAATACTTATATAAGATTTTTGGTATGAATAAGAAGTAACATATGTGTCCCACATTAGTTCCCAGCGAAGTTTTTGATTTGTTATTCTGAACTGAAGGTGTGAGCTACATAAATAAAGTCTGTAAAATTCAATATTTATTGTCAATATAGTCATAGAAAATATAAAACAATAAGAGCATACATACCTCACGCTTTCTTCTGTCCATTTGATACATCACATACATATTTTGGCGTAATCGTAATTTATTCATTTTTTATAACTTGAATAAAAATAGCGAAATATTTTTTAAAAATTATGTTGATTTCAAATAGTACAAGCACATGAATTTCCAGCTGTCAAAATTTTGATTTTCCATTTCACACAGCAAAATCGAAATTGTACCTTCACCACACAAAAATAAATTCAACACAATTTACCACGACCGAAATATTTTCGATGAACACACAGCCAGAGGCTAAAAAGAAGTACTTTTGCGTACTTCTTTAGGTGCTATGCAGTCAGAAGTACAATTAGTAAAAAAAGTTCATGCACTGCTGAAAACAGTACGTCTGCCAACCCTACTCACACTGAGGTGGGAAACTGTGTGGAATTAAACAAGGAAAAATGTGAGAAGGATTAAATAATTTTGTGTACTTATATATTTTTTTAAATAAAAGATTTTCAAAGCCACGAGGCTGGTGTTAATCTGGTCATAGTCTGAACATGTGGGAACGCCTTTTTCATTTAAAAACTTCCACGACTCACAAAATATAGCAACTTGCTGGTTGTGAACCGAAAGGAAGAACCCCTTTATGAGGATGTAAATATTGGCGACACGGCGCTGAAATTTGATGACCATCAGAAATTCGACTTCAACTTACGAGTTGTACGCTTTTTCTGAAATGATATTTTCGTTGGAATTGATTTTTTCTTTTAATATGCAATTCAAATTGTAAAATTTGAATAAATGCCATATTTTTGTTTAGCGTTTTGGGAACAGAAAACCCCATTTATTGCTTTCGATGACAACTAGAAAATTACCCATTACACTAAAAATGTCCCAACACCTGTGCTTCACCTATTATTTTGCTTTTGATAGATGAAATAACCAGATATCGCACACGTATTGGGAATTTATTGTTCTAGATGGAGCTGAAATCAATATTTATTTTACAATGTTTGATCCAAAAAAATATAATTTAACAAAAACAAATACCAACAATAACATTAAGGAAAAAAAAACATACACAAAAACACTTGAATTTGAAAGTGGGGAACACAACGCCATGAAAAAAATGTAATGAGTTGTTCTAATGACACAACCTGGAAACGTAAATTAAAATTTCCCACAGTGTTGAATAAACGTCAATGAAGGTTATAATAAACGTTAATATGAGTTACAGAATGACAGGATAGCACCTAGTTCATAGACGAATTTAGTATAGACACATTAATTCTCTCATCTGACGTTTCATTTCACGCTCTTCGTCGTAGGTTTGTGGAAATGGGAGAAATTCGACAAAAATTAACTTACAGCAGGTGGAGGCACAAGAACTGTTTACTTAACTTTTTCATTTCGTTTTCTTAAATAACTGTGAAATTTAAATGTATTTTGTTGACTTTTATCTTTGGTATACATTTGTATTGTATTTAACACAACTATTTTTCAACAAAAACACGAAATGCGGTTTGTTGTTCTTTTGTTGGACGTTGTGTACTACTGCCTCTATCTGGTATAAATTTGCCTATGACCTAGTGCAAGTACGCGCTATAAGCTGTTATTTCCTTTATCTCTTACTACGTTTATACGAGAGTTTATATTGTGATATCATATGGTAATCTGTCAAACAATTACGTATTACTTACACGTACGTTATTGACATATCGCGATATGATATCAAAATATAAACTATCGTATAAACGTAGTATATGATTTTGATTAACAAAAGTAAAGCCACGTTTCCACTGAACGTGATTTGAGGACACAATCAGATTACTTTTGCACAAGCTAATAAAATTATACAAATTTTACACACTAAACATAGTCACAACAGTATACGTTGTGATACAGGCTGTCCCAACCAAGTCTGGTTATTACAGGAACAGCGTTTTATGTTACAAATATAAGCAGCATTTAACAAAATTTGATACATTAGGTTCTCTTATGCCAATGATAATTACTTATCGGTCAATATTTTACACTTATGGGTTCCTACAAATTTTACCAACAAGCTAATTTCAACGGAATTTGGTATATAAACGTTTGTTGAGCAAAGGATGAGTGTTCATGAAATTGGACTATATCCATGCACATCGGTCCCATGGATTGCAAATATTAAACGACTTGGACAAAAAAACGACATTCAAATTGAATCAAACATGATTGATACTATCGATTCCAGATGTTATAAAGATTAGCCGATTTGAACGAAATTTGGTACGTAAGATTAGAAAAGAAAATGGGGGAATATTGGTCCACGTTTTAATACGGCTGACATACAAATGCACCAACTGCCTAGCTTGACACTATCGAATTTTATTACCATAGACTAATACTTGTAGTAGACCCAATAGTTCGCCCACCAAATTTATGACATTTGGCCTGGTGTGATATTTACGTTTGTTGTTGAAAAGAATTGCTTTACTAATACCAGATAGAGGCAATGGTTCAAAACAACGAACAAAATAACAGCAACGACATTTCGTTTTGTGTGTTAAAATTATTGTGTTAAATACAACACAAATGTATGGTAACAATAACAGTCAATAAAAAAGTTTACACACATTTAAATTCACAGTTTTTCACCTAAACGACAGAAAAAATTAAAGCAAGAAGTTATTGTAAGAAGTAGACAACCAGAAGATGTGCGCAATTTGGCAACCCTTGTAAAAGAGAACCAAAAAGTGCCAGATATTCACTCAAACGCATTTCTCTCTCGTGTCATATCTTGATTATTTCATACTTTTTGCATAGTTTATGTAATTTTATTTCAACACGGTTGGAATTTGTATAGTTATATACAATAACACTATCAAACAGCCACTTGTGTATTTAAATATTCAATGAAGAGAGTAAGAGAGTGGGCAGAGAAGTGCTAGGGTTTCACTCGTTTCTTTGTTGGCATTTGAGTGAAGAGAAATTTTGACTGTCTAGTTGTACATCGTTTTTGATTGTAATTCCACCTGGTGTATGTCACTTTTCGTCAAACATCTCTCTATCACACCGACCGCATCACGAAGAGTGTGAAAGGAAACGTCAGATGAGCTAAATATTTTCTCTACTAAGATTTACTCTATGTTTATTACAAACTGGTTATAGTCGGTTTTGACCGAATATAACAAAAGTTGCTTCCAACTTAGTGCCTGTCTACATTGCCTGTTGTATGAAAAATGTTTACTAATTTGTTTTCATTTGTGATAGTAAATTATGTGAAATTACTTCTGTTTAGTGTTTCCCCAAACTCAAATAATTATTTTAACCTTTGATATGCCTAAAATCAATGACCTCCAATAAAAGTATGCAAAGTTAATAATAATTTCATCTGGTCATGAACTTCTCGCAACTAAAGTGCGTAAATCGTTTTTATTTATATTTTTTAATAATAAATATTTAATGATGGAAATAATTTTTTGTTGTATTAATTGTCTGTAGTTTTAAATTTTGTATACCTAATATTGACGATCAGTTGCTACACCGTTTAGCTCCACTTTTCCAAAATTTTGATTTTTATACCCTCACCTATAATTTGTGATCCGTGTTCAGGTCTTGCAAAATTTTGTCATATATCAAATATTTGTTTGTCAAAATAATCGAAATGTAAAAATTTCCATAACAATTATGAAACTATTGTTTTTGTGCGGAATAATCATCATAGACGAATTTGGTATAGACTCATTAATTCTCTCAATAAATTAAACGTGATAGGAATGGCTGCAAGTAAACATAGGATCATAGAATAATACATACATAGATAAACTTATTCTCTCATCTGACGTTTCATTTCACACTCTTCATCGTAGGTTTGTGGAAATGAGAGCAATTAAATTTAAAATTACCTTACACCAGGTGGAGTTACAAAATATGAGCACTTAACTTTTTCCTGTCGTTTTGGTGTAGAAGACGTTTCCTTTCACGCTCTTCGTGATAGGGTCGGTGTGATAGAGAGATGTTTGACGAAAAGTGAATACACCAGATGGAATTACAATAACTTCTTGCTTTAATTTTTCATTTCGTTTTGGTAAAAACTGTAAAACATAAAAATTTGTTTTAAACTTTAGCATACATTTGTGTTGTATTTAACACAATAATTTCAACACACAAAATGAAATGCCATTGTTGTTATTTTGTTCATTGTTTTGAACCATTGCCTCTACCTGGTATTAGTAAAGCAATTCTTTTCAACATCAAACGTAAATATCACACCGGACCAAATGCCATAAATTTGGTGAGAGAACTATTAGGTCTACTATAAGTATTAGTCTATGATACTAACAAATATCCAAAATACGTTTAAATTTCATATGACAAATTTAAGTCTACAGTTCTTGGAACTCCACCTGGGGTAAGCCGACCAGCTCCTATCATACCGACCTCACCACGAAGAGTGTGAAAGGAAACGTCAGATGAGCGAAATATTTTCTCTATATACATATATGTATGTATTACTGTATGGTTTTCGTCACTGTCTCTGATTTTTCAGAGACAGTAAATTTGGCAACTAATGCGTATTCTCAATTATCTTGTCTCGTGTAAACGCAGGCTAATACATATTCTCAATTGTCTTGTCAGGGTAAGTAATATTAGACAGTAAGTGTACAGGCTTATACCACATTGGTTTAAGGTATTTTTATTTTTTTATATTCTGTCTGCAGTAAATCTTTACCAATCACGATGCAATTTTGGTTGTAATGGTTATTTAAAATGGTTAGTTTGGAATTTACCTTTGTACCACCCACACAAATCGACACATTTAGTACAATATCGCTGAGTTAACCGCAGTGAAGAAGTAATGAGATTTATTTAAATCAAATTGATACACGTTACATCCCATGGAGGGACTGGGGAGACTTCTCGCATCCATTATTAAGTTATATTTCGACGAACGCCTGTCATCTGCAGGTAAAGGATGATTTTGTCCCGACCATTTTGGTACTTCCTCTAATTATATATAATATAACTAGCTGACCCGACAGACGTTGTCCTGCAAATTTTGTTCAAATACCGTTAGCAGGAGCAGAAATAATGGATTTTTAATTTGTGGTTTGTATGGGAGGTACCACGCCCCTTTGTCCAATTGGACCGAATAGTAAATCTAAACCACCCAGGGCGCCACCTAAATGCATACAAAAAAATTTATTCAAATTGGTCCAGAAGTTTAGGAGGAGTTCAGTCACAAACACACGTGCAGTAGAATTATATATATAAAGATTAGAAAATATTTAGCCCAATCTTTCTTTAATAACGTTGAATTTGCCAAGGCTGGTCGAGTCCAAAACAAATAGGTAAAAAATAAATGCCTTCATCTCTTTGGTGAAATTGAAATTGGGTGAAAATGGGTTCACCGGACTGACATTTATTTACTGATTTGGTGTTCGGAGTTTAAACTAATACGAAATTTTTTAATAAAAATAATAAAAAAATCTATGATCACTAAGTGGCCAATTTTGGTTTGGTAAATGACATAAAGTTGCATATAACTATTTTTTCCGAAGCCAATCAGTTTTACCCCACATTAATGTAAATATCTGCAAAAAGACTGTACACAACAAATTTGCTTAGTTAAAAGAAAATCTTAAAAGCTCATCCAAATTCAGTTTTTCTCATTTAGTATATGTATATGATTCAATCTGGATTGTTTTTTTTTTATTTGAAACCAGCCAAAAATTTTCAGAGCGCTCAGAAATTCGGAGTCATGAAAGAATCAAAAATGTGAGCAATTTCAGAGGGTTCATAATTCGGAGTCATAAAAGACACTTTCGGAAACTTTTCTATGAGCCATTCAAAATGTAGGCTCTGTAAATACATTATTTTCGGCCTCTTATTTGCGGGTTTAGGAATGCTCATAAATAAGTTACAAATGAATCAGAAAAGAGGGAAATTTTCAGAAACAGTTACAAAGGGTTTTTCAACATAGACGCTACAAAAGTAAATCGATAGGGACAGCAAACAACGCCATATTTTTTCCCGCTCTTTTGACATTTCTCTTCAGTAAGGTTTGCCATTTCATCATGGAAAGATATACGAGCCAACAACGAGTCGAAATTATTAAAATTTACTACCGAAATTTGGAGTCAGTGGCCTCAACTTTAAGAGGCCTCAACAATCAGCGATGAGGCTCATTTCTGGCTGAATGGCTTCGTCAATAAGCAAAATATGCGTTATTGGTCAGACAGAAATTCACACGTAATCCATGAGTCATCATTGCATCCCGAAAAAATTACGGTTTTGTGCGGTTTATGGGCCTGCGGCGTCATTGGGCCGTACTTCTTCCGTGATGATCAAGACCGGCACATTACTGTAAATGCGAATCGCTACCGTTCAATGATAACCGAATATTTTTGGCCCCAATTGGATAATATGGACTTGGAGGACATGTGGTTCCTACAGGACGGCGCCACAAGCCACACAGCGAATGCCACAATCAATTTATTGGAAACCAAGTTTGGTGAACGTGTTATCTCACGAAATGGCCCAGTCGATTGGCCGCCTCGGTCGTGCGATTTGACGCCGTTAGATTATTTCCTGTGGGGCTACGTCAAGTCTATGGTCTATGCCAATAAGCCAGCGACGACTGATGAACTTCGTACGAATATCGAACGTGAAATTGCAGCAGTATCGGCCGATTTATGCTTGAAAACCGTCGAAAATTGGGTTCAGCGTCTGGACTTCTGCAAGCGTGCCCGTGGTGGCCATGCAAAAGAAATCGAGTTCCATACATAATGGCATCGAACGTATTTTTTTATTTTATTTAATTTTAATTAAAAAGAAACTGTTGTAGCGCTCTTATTGAAAAACCCGTTACATACAAACCACATTCAAAAATTGCACTTTTTCATGAATGTTTTGTCAGTGCTTTGAATATTCTCATGAATGTAAGGGAAAATATTGCTATTTGTAGGCTCTGATTTCGATATATGGTAAAAAAGTATCTTGCAACGGGACTTTTGGGCATTCGTGGAACCAGTGTTGCCAGTTTAGAGGATTTATCCCCAAATTGGGTATTTTTTTTCAAAACAGGGGATTGTTTTTTTGGTGAGGGGATCTGGGGATTTTTTGGGGATGAAAATTTAAGATGTATTAAAAGCGCTTCTTTTGTATCATTGCTTGAAAGTTTTGATCTGGCACTACCTATATCAAAGCAAGCATACACACACAAATAATATTTGGTTTTGCGGCTGTGTGATTGCAAAAACAAAGAAAAGAAAGTTAATGTGGAAAGTCTTGCCAGTAAACACTTGCAAATCGTTATTGCTAAATGTTGTCAGCAAAATATGCATACACTTGTCCATAGACTAATAACTATACTAGATTTAACAGTTCTCCCAGGAAATATATGACATTTGGCCTGGTGTAATCTTTACGTTGGATGTTGAAAAGAATTGTTTTACTAATACCAGATAGAGGCAATGGTTCAAAACAACGAACAAAATAACAACAACGGTATTTCGTTTTGTGTGTTAAAATTATTGTGTTAAATACAACACGAATGTATGCTAACAATAACATTCAATAAAAAAGTGTAAAACACATTTAAATTTCACAGTTTTTCACCAAAACGACATGAAAAATTAAAGTCAGAAGTTATTGTAATTCCATCTGGTGTATGTCACTTTTCGTCAAACATCTCTCTGTCACACCGACCGCATCACGAAGAGTGTGAAAGGAAACGTCAAATATTCTCTCTAGTAAGATTTACTCTATGCACTTGTCAGTCCCTGAAAATATCAAAATTCTTTACTGGCAAGGCTGTACGTTGATGAAAAGAATATAAGCAGTGGAGAGGAAATAACGAGAAATACTGAAACTATGTACAAAACCAATAATGAAGTACATAGATGAATCTGAAGATTATGAGACTGATATACTAAGACTTAACGACTTTTAACCAATGTCCAGATGAAAATCCAGATCTCATTTGTCATAATCTTTTTGTTATAACTAATTACTATTAAAATAATAATAATATAATATTTATAATTTAATAATAATATAATAATTTATTATCTTTAAATTTTTCAATATTTAAGTTTTCGTTTTGTTTGTTTTGTTAAACTGAATTCTAAATAAATTTTTATTTTAAAACTTAAAACTTTCTAGAACTTCCTTTAAAACTATGGGGATTTTTCCGGGGATTTTAAATTTTTTTTGGAGATTTTCGGCGATTAAAAATAACAGTTCGGGGATTTCGCATAAAAAAAAACTGGCGACCCTGCGTGGAATACGAAACTGTTGCTCAGAAAATTTCAGTTCAGGTTGTCTAAGAGAAGATATCAATATCTTTAACTTTTGCTGGTCCTGTTCCTTTTTCAAACCAGTGTTTAGCTAGCTACCTAAAATTGTCAGTTTGAGGGTTTTAATATTCTAGTAATTGGTTGTCTGTTGACTTTAGAGTAGGTGGTGTAAAATAAAAGCGGAATATTTATATTGATATTGATTACGAGTCCTTTTCGTTCTTTTTTAATTTTTGACTTTAAATGCAAGATTTGTCATGATTTTCTCCTCGGCTTTCTACTACGCAAACGAAGTTGGTTTAATTTTCAAACAGTCGTAAAATATAGTGACGTAAGGATATACGCTGATGTGCAGTTGTATATTAGCAGTGATGAATACTTATTGCCAAACCGCGTTCCTAATATAAATTGCAGTACATAAATGGGCAAAAATAAATGGTCTAACGCTAAATCCTAACAAATCTCAGTGTTTATTCCCACTCTTACGTATGGCTCTGAAATGTTTGCAAGATGTGATGCCCAGAGCAAGCAAAAATTACAGTCAACCTTTAACACCATTACTTGGTATATCTACGGACTAAGAAAATAATAAATATAGAATTCGAAGATATTTTAAAAATTGGATGTTTAAAATTTTTTCACAAACTGGTAATGTGTATACAGTGAACCTGTACAGCCGATTAAAATTCAGCCTGTCCCTTAGAAATATAATTTTGTATTCAATTCATGCAATCAAAGGTCAGCTCATTAGACAAAATTTGGTTTGATGAATGAATGCCCGGCGATTAGAGTCTCAGAGTACTATGTCCCATATTTAAAAAAGGTGACCCAAGTCTCTATACCAACTACCGTGGAATAAGCCTTCTAAGGTTCTAAGCGTCTAAGGTTCTATCAAGTATAGGGTTTTCCAATTTGAGTGATATGATTTCTTTAAAAAAAAGCAAACTAATTGTTAAGGAAATTCAAATGGTTTTCATTAAATATGTAGTACAATGGATACAATTAAGTTCTGAATAAAATGTCTTTCAAATGGCCTCAACGTCCTCTTTTGCAGGAACGAATTCGAACACTTTTTCCACTAAATCAAGTCGTATGTCATGAATAGCATGTTCAATATTAGCTGTGTTCGAGTACTTTTCCAGTAAAAATTATCAAGTAACTAGTTTTCGGAGAGTAAGAATGATTTTGCTCTCTGAGTAAAAAATATAACAAAAAGTACGCGAACGACATCCAGTAAAAACTTGCAAGAAATAAGAACTTTGTATGTAAACAGCTGATATGCAATGTAAACATTGGAAGAACCAACAAACGCAATTCGAACAAAACATTACAAATCACCAAAGCAGATATCTTTTTCAACAGAAATACTTAAAGATTTATAACAAAACATTCAAAAATCACATTTTCTCTTAAAAACTAAAATTACAATGATAACTTTATTATTTTATATTCTTTCTACGTCATAATTTTGTTTGTTTACATAAAACAGCTGTTCAAAACATATGTTATTACTTGCAAATTGTTACTGGCAAAAATTTCTCCAGTAAAAACTTGCAAGTTCTCTATCATCGAACTGTCAAAATAATCTCTCTCTTGCACTCTCGATACTGGCTTTTTGGTGTAAACGAACACTATGAAGTAAGAAATAGTAATAATTTGTACAAATTTGTACAAATTATCCAGTACGCGAACAGACTTATTGACTTCTAATGTATGAAGAGAGTCTGGTTTATTGCTAAAGACCAATGACAACTTCTTGGAGGCCATTCAATGTCACAATTTCTTGAAATAATCGAATCCCCAAACTTTTCAAGCAATAATTCGGTTGTAGCACGTGCTGTGTGGCACGTAGTCCCGTCTTGTTGGAACCAGAAGTTGTCAAGATCAACTTCTTCCAATTTCGGCCATAAAAAGTTGGTTATCTTCGATCTATACCGCTCTCCATTGACAATAACGGTGTTACCAGCTTCATTTCGAAAGAAGTACGGACCGATGATTCCACCAGACCAAAAACCACACAAATTTAGGTGAATGCAATGGTTGTTCACGAATAATTTGTAGATTTTCTTTGCACCAGAATCGACAGTTTTGTTTATTTACCCGCACCACTCAGATGAAAGTGAGCCTCATCGGAGAAGATGATTAAGAAAAAATCGTTATCGTTTTCAATTTGTTCCAAGACAAAATCATCAAATTCATCACGTTTACAGTAGTCCAATGGCTTCAGTTCTTGAGTGATGACAATTTTATATGGATGCAAGCCCAAATCCTTTCTCAAACTCCGCCAGGATGTGGTTTGAGACAGACCCAATTGTTGACAAAGTCTTGGAATCGATAAATTGCGGTATTCAGCCACACTTGCCTGAACTGCAGCAATATTTTCATTACTTCGAGCGGTTCTGTGCTTGAACATTCTGTAAAGAAATTGTACGCTCGTAATTTGCAACAATTCGACGAATAGCGAGCACAGGTGGACAATTATTACGGCCATAGAAAGGCAAATGCGCACGAAAAGCTGCAATTGGAGAACGAAATTTTGATAAAAAAAATTTAATAATTTGTAAACGTAGTTCTTGCATATATCTGCCCATGATAAAATTGTAAACATTACTGAATACAATGAAAAATAAAGACAGATCATCACATACTACAAATGGCTGAAACGTCACTTAGAAATCATTTCACTCAAATTGGAAAACCATATATAATATGTGCGAAGGACTAAAATCAATTATCGCTGACCTGATTGGACCATACCAGTGTGGCTTTAGGCCTGGAAAATCGACAACTGACGAAACACGAAACAACAAACTGACACCTATCATCTATTTGTCGATTATAAGATGGCCATCGATATCCCGATACGGGAGAAACTCTACGAAGCAATGTCTGAGCTTGGTAATCCTGTAAAACCCATACGTCTCTGCAGGATGGCCTTGACAAACATCAAATCTGCAGTGAAAGTTGGTAAGGATCTTATCGAACTTTTCGAAACTAAGCGAGGCCTCAGACAAGGCGGCAACCTATCGCGCGATCTCTTTAACATCTTAATGGAGGTCATTATATGAAAAGCTGCAGTCAACATGAATAAAACCATCAGCAGCAATAGTCACATGTTGCTCGCGTATGCTGATGATATATGTAGATATCATTGGGCGCACTATGAGAGAAGTTACTGCGGTGTTTTCGAGAATTGAGAAGAAGTCAGCAAAAGTGGGTCTGACAGTAAATGAGGACAAGACAAAATTAATGGTTTCAACGAGCAGGGCATCCACGTGATTAGACAAAAGGGTGCACGCTGATAAACGTTATAATTTCAAGGTGGTAGACGAATTTATATACCTCGGATCTGCCGTAAACAAATACAACAACGTCAGCCTTGAGATCAAGCGGAGAATTGTGCTTGCGGATAGATGTTATTTTGGGGTAAGCAAGCACTTTAGAGACAAAGCCCTCTCTCGAGTAACTACAGTCCAGCCATACCAGACTCTCATACAACCTGTCTTGCTTTATGGCGCAGAATCCTGGGTCTTATCGCAAGCAGACGAAACATCTGTAGGAGTCTTCGAAGGAAAAATGCCCCGAAAATTGTATGACCCTATAGTACACAACGGCGAGTATCGACGAATCATGAACCATGATCCCGACATGGACATAATTAAACGAATCAAAATAATGCAATTGCGCTGGCAAGGTCATGTCAGTAGAATGGATGAAGGCGAACCAGCACGAAGGGTTTTCGAAACCGAACTCGAGGGAAAACGACAAAAAGGAAGTCCAAGACTCTGCTGGAGGGATCAGGTTGACGAATCCCTGCGTACACTTGCCCAGTTGGAAATTTTGTCTTGAAGACATTTTCAGTACTATTTCATTAGGACAATGTCAGTAGGTAACGACTATTTATATAAGACATCTACATGACGTCTCACTAGTTTTGACTTAGGTGACATAAATCGTGAATGGGCTGACAATCTATGTAAGATCGTCCTACTGATATTCAAACACTATGTCCTGACTGACTCTATTTAATCCCTATGCTGAATGTCGATAGAGGAAGTCTTCATCATGTGTCAACTGCAGGTCATGTGCATAGACGAAGGAAGACCAAGGTTGACGAATCTATGCGTACACTTGGTATTGCCAACTGGAGAGATAAGGCAAAAGATCGAAGATTTTTACTAAGATTTTTGTCATATTATTGAGATTATTTAAAATACTTGATGACGACAGAGATGGTCAAGCATGTCGTTTGACTGTGTAACGGCCTTATTCATAAAAAGTTAAGAGAGGTTTGAGAGACGATTTATCATTCAAAAAACTCAAACGTCTCACAACATTTACGAAAAAGGGGGTTAGTGTGTGTTTGAATTTGAATTCTAGACATGCTCCTCAAAGGGAGACAACATGTTGAATATAAAGAAGAACAAGTAACAATTACCCAAAGCTCGAGGTTATAATTTATCAACAAATTAATAAAATTAAAGTGGATACGCAAAACAAGGATAATATTAAGAGATTTATGTGAAGTATTTTTGTTCACTTATTTTTAGTGATTACCGACTGCATTACACATCCCGGCAAACGATAAATAAAAATTGTTAAATGCTTCAAATTATAACAATAAATTACGAACCTAAAACAAAACTCATTCACCGGAACGAAATCAAAGTGACAAGAGAAAAACTAACATTTGGCTAGAGATAACTGAAGGTGTTAATTGGTTTTGTTAACCACTTTGCTCAACACCAGCTAGGAGTGACATTTCTAAAGTTGATTTGTTTTAGAGTAATCGTTTCATAGGCATCGACCACCTGTTACAACAGGTTCAAAGCTTAGATTGCATCAACCTCGCTAACTTTTCATTTAATCAAAAAATGTCATAGAAAAATGATGAGAAAATCCATATATTAAACATGATATTTTCACCCATTTCAATTGTTTTCCCAATTCAACTAAAACGATTAAGTTGTTAAAATCAAATTAGTGATGGCGACTGAAAAACCCCTAAGTTATTCGGTCATACATATGGTAGTATAGCATACGATTGAATAAATGTGTAATTTGCAGTGTGGGACAAAATTGTGTATATCAAGTTTCGATACCCATTTCCCAAGTATTTCTTACAAGATCTATTCTTATTACTAAAATAATTTTAAAAGAATAAATTTCGGAATACAGGTATTAAAACTGGGGCTGTTCTTTATTCCAGACTTCAGTCGGGTATTCAGATTATATGAAATTTTCGTTGCCATAAGAAGTAATCAATTGCGGGGTTGTTACGCCAAAGTTATTTCGTACGAAAACAATTGTTTGATAATTGTTTGGGACCGGAATTTTGACATTTTGTTAATTGTAACAACCAAAAGAACACGACATGTGTTAATAAAGTTCCCAAGTTCAGTCATAGCTTCGTAAAATTTTTCCCGTGTGGGACTACCGAAAGTAGTTATGTAATCGACAAAAAGGTGGTACATATCGATATGCTTTTCGTTGGTGTTGTGCAGGATTTGGCGTAGCGTGAATATTTGGTCAGTCGTGAACTTCCCTGGTCTAAAACCACACTGATAAGGTACAATCTACACTGTCTTCCACAATCTTTACCTCCTGATCGTCAGTGGAAGAATCTGAGTGGAGTAGTGAAGAAAAGTGGTCTCTCTACATTTTAAGCAAACACTGTTTATCTGTCAGCATATTCCTATTCTCATCCTTGAAGGAGGGCAGCCATTTATTCAGCCCGTTATTCGATCTTCTTACCCTCTGGAACATTTTTCGGGGTACATTACCGCCATTTTTACCGCCTAAAGGTCCAATTATTCTTGACGGTTAATGGTTGACGGTAAGTGATCAGCTGTTTGGGGTTTCATTTTGCATGTGTTAGAGAGAGAGACAACTAAAATTGACGGTTTACGACGGTAGACTTCTGCAGGTTGCAGAATCAGCCGTCAACCGTTAGCCGTCAAGACCGATCAGCTGTTATTGTTATTGCTTTTACTTCGACATTTTGTGCGCGGCAATACACAATTACACGGCAACCACAATTTTCTTTTTATTTTTAATTTTTTTATTTGACACAATCACTTTTTAACACAAAACTCATGCATGGAATTTATATTTTGTACAAATGTTCTTCGATCGGTTCTTTTGTTTTGTTTTTCTACCGTCTAACCGTCATAACTAACCGCGCAAAATTAAGTAGAACGTCAACCGTCAAGACTAATTGGACCTTAAATTGTTGGTTTTCCTCCCTTCTCAGCCTCTTGTACCGCTCACTCGCAGTACGCGTTGTAACTGATTGTTTCGTTGCCAGACGTGCAATGTCTTTTTCATCAGTTGCAATGCGACATTCTTTGTCGTACCATGGCTTATACTCTGCGGTTTTTTATAGCCAATTTCAGTCCTAGCAGCGATTTCCAAAGAATGGGACATGAGCTTCCACTGCGCTTCTGGGTTATCGGGAGGGGGAGTATTCTGGTCTTACAGGAGAGTGAGCTTTTGTTGATAAGCCTTTGATATCTCCGGTATTTGCAACTTGTCGGTATGTAGCTTTTTTCCTGTTGGGCTTCTTACGTTTTTCGCCCTGCTCAGTCAATAAGTATTGGCACCTTGAATCACAGTTACATCCATTACACTAGAAGAGTGCCTGCCGTCTATTACCAAGTGATAGAAACTGATTCTTCTTTCTCTGATCAGAAGACAACCAAGTCGCCTTATGTGCGCTGGAATACAAAATATAAGTAGGAAAATTAAAAAAAGAGATTCAACACAAAAACTGTCTCCGTTTTTTAATTCAAACTCCATTTAAATATTTTTAAAATTTGTAAAATTTTGACGTTTATTAAATATTTCCCTCCTCATGTAAAGTTTTTAAGATGTCAGTTACGCCCTTGTGGAATTAAGGTAGAGATATATTTTATTATTTGAACATAGTTTTCGTATCCAACAAAACCAGCTACTACGTATATTTTTGTCCTTCACTGTATATATGTACACAGAAGACAGAAATATAAGTTGTACAAATGACCGAAAATAAGGTCAACAATGGTGCCATTGGAATATGGAGGTGGTAAAGTGTTAATAATGCTCAGGTGCCCGGAGGAATAACCTCCCTCTTGCAAATATGGTATTATTCTACATGGTATATAAGTTTGTATGCAAATGTCCGTGTATATATTCGGTTCAATATTCGGCTCCGTGGAGAGAAATGGAAGTTTTTTGTTGAAACATTAAATCTATCCGACCATTGCAATACGTAAATGTGGTAGAATGGGGTAGAGTACAGTGTTTGTAATGCCAGTGTAGTCACATTACGTGATGTCCAAACTTTTCGTTGTTCGTCGAGATACGCAAATTTGACATATGTGATATGATATGTGAACGGCGTTGAGTTCGTTGGGCCAGAATTGAATATATCCTCCACCAGTGATCCAATTAAAACAGTTTAAAATAATTAAATACATTTTTACGGCCTTTTGTATGGTAACGACAAAGTTAAATAAATAAAATAAATGGTTTCCCGTTACATCCCACGAGGGGATTAGGGAGAGCTTCTCACTACCAGTGGCCTGTGGGCGTTCTAGTTTTACACTCACTGATTGGGGCCTACAGTTTTACACCGGTTCCGAACGGTATTTTGAGAAGCTTTTTCATGGCTTAATACTCGATAGTGTTGCCGTCACTAAGCGAGGTGGCCGCCGTCGAAAGAAATTTAAGGTGATAATCTGCAGCTAAATTGCCTTGAAGTTACTTCTACACTGTTTTTAAATTCTCTCAATAGTTTCGGAAATATTTAGAAAGTTATCCCGAAAACCTTTTTTTATTTTATAAAAAATCAAAAACGTCAAAATGATTTTAATGCTTAGTTATAAATATGGATATATGTATTACAAATAAAAAAAGTCATATTTCATTTAAATCGATTGACAACCGATTAATTAACAATTTAGTGGTGATTATGCAGGGTGATAAATTTAAGCCTTTTTCTGCTGCGTATTTTTTTATGGAGTCACTGAGATACATGTTTGAAATTACTTTGTTTCTCGCTATAAACCGCTTTTTCAAAATGAAAGAGGTTTGACCACATATTTTCGCATAACTCAAGAAAAATTTGTCCGATTTGGTTAAACGAAAAATCCGAAAATCCACAGCTAAATTACCTCCAAGCTACTTCTACACTGTTTTTTAATTCTTTTAATAGTTTCGGAAATATTCAGAAAGTTTCCTCGAAAAATTTTTTTTCCTGCAAAATTTAAATTTTTTTGGGTTTTTTTAAATTCATAAAAAATCAAAAACGTCAAAATAGTTTTTTTAATCTTGAGTTATAAATATGGATATATTACAAATAAAACAAGCCATATTTCATTAAAATCGAATGACAAGTTTTGCTTTAATTAACAATTAAGTGATGATTACACAAGGTGACAAAATTAAGTTTTTTCTGCGTCGTAACTTTTTGGAAACATAGGATAATGACGTTCTAATCCTATAATTAACATTGTTTGAATTGGCTCTTTTTTCTCGCGATAAACCATATTTCAAGAAAATTCAATTCAAACAATGTTAATTATAGGATTAGAACGTCATTATCCCATGTATCGAAATTGACTCCAAAAAGTTACGACGCAGAAAATAGCTTCATTTTGTCACCCTGTGTAATCATCACTAAATTGTTTAACCTCATATTTTCGCATAACTCAAGAACAATTTGTCCGATTTGGTTAAACAAAAATTCCGAAAATTCCGAAAATCGGCAGCTAAATGACCTCCAAGTTACTTCCACACTGTATTTTAATTCTCTCAATAGTTTCAGAAATATACAGTTTCTCCAAAAAAAAATTTTTTCCTTCAGAATTGAACATTTTTTGTTTTAAATTTATAAAAAATCAGAAACCTCAAAATTGCTCTTTTTCAATTTTATTAATTATGAACATGAATATATTACAAATAGAACAAGTCATATTTTATTAAAATCGATTGAGAAGTTTTGGTTTAATTAACAATTTAGTGATGGTATTTTACTAAAAAAATCTGTTAAATGAATATCAGTAACATGTACGAATTGTAGGTTTAACATAAGTGGACTTTTTAACAGGATAGTCCCACCGTATATCGAAAACTACTTGGGTAAGCTGTTTATGACTTTTATTATTTATAATTTTCTATAACAGTCTGATTCTCATTATAGGTAGTTTACCTGCGGATGTATTTAACCAAATTGGACAAATTGTTCTTGTGTTATACTAAAATTTGTGGTGAAACCTCCTTCATTTTTAAAATAGTGGTTTCAAATATCAAATTTCAAATATTGTAAATTATAGACTTAGATCTTCATCAACATATGTACCAAATTGACTATCAAACCCCATGCCACAGAATCAGTGTAGCCCTGTGTTATCGCAAAGTCAACGTTTTTGTTGCAAATCGCTAGTTTGTTACGAAAACACGTCTATTGTTACACATGTCTCGGCATACAAGAAAAAACTACTTATGAGCTATTAGAACAATTTAGGGGAAGATCTCCTTAGTCGAAAGTAATTCAACTGATATTTTCTAATGTTATACACCACAGATTTGGGAAATACCTGGTAAAAAGGTTTTCCGGAGTATAAGGAGATTACACATAAATCATTTCCCCCTGATCGCAGATACAAGAAGGCTGATTGAATCTCTAAAACGCCACTCTGATATTGAATATGGGCGTTTTTAATACAAAAATGTAAGTACATCTCCAACAACAACCTGTATTTATTTCATTTGAAAAATTGGCAAAAATTAAACGGCAGCCAAAAAATATACAATCCTTACAATCCTTAAAATTAACTGTCGGCAATTTGTTCAGAAATTCAAAACTACAAAGGTATTCATGTTTTAGGCTGAGGTTTCTTACAGTTCTTATATTAGATAGACCAAGACTATCAAACAAACAGGAAGTTTAGAAAATTATTCTTCGAATGAGCAACCAAACTAAAACACTTGAGCTATAACACTCAGGTGCCCCAGATTGCACACTACTGTTCGATGAAATTACACAGAGTGGACAATTATCTGGTGCACTTTTTTTGTATGACAACTTAAACACAAGTGCTCAACACAGCACTGAACAATGTGTGACTATATTGTCATATAAAAATTTAAATTGTTAACAAATTCATCAGTGATTTTGGGTCAACTAAAGAGTGAACTTGTTCAGTAAAGAACATTGCTTTTAAATAAAATACTTCAACGTAGAACAGCCAAAAGGATAACGAAATAAACAAATAGTATATAGAAAGGATTTTTCATTGCAGAAATAAATTTTAAAAAAAACGGGAAAATATATTAAAAAGAGATTATTTTCTGTTTCGATATTGCACTTTACAATGGATTTGCATATGAAGACCATAAGAATTGGTTACACTACTATACTGGTAATCGTACTACTGCTATTATCCTGTTGCCATTTGCATACCGTTCAAGGATTAACATTTTCCAACATCAGCGAAATTAAACAGTTTACCTTTGATGATGGGGGTAGAGGACAACTGCCGCAACAGCAGCAACAGCAACAGCAGCAGCAACCGCGGCAGCTACAGCCACCGCCACAAGCCATACCAGGCCAAGCTCCAACAGGTATTTTTCCAAGCCAAACAAAGGGTGAGGGGAATGTAAAAAGAGAAAAGTGAAATCAATGAGTCTTCCTCCACAGCATATGCAATATCCTTTAAACGATGATGCCATGCGGATACACGGGTATCCTTGAAATATATGGCAGAGTCATGTGTGTTGTGTAATTATATATTTTATTGATGGTCATTTGTTTTATTGACAACAACAAACAACAACAAGGGGTTATAGGGTCCTTTGCGTTTGTTACAATTTCCTGGACACGTTTGAAAACTCTCGTGGATATTTGTTGTTGATTCAGTAAATCGCGTGTATATAATGTCTGATATGTAAATATTTATGTAAAGTTGAAAATAAGAATTGCATTTACATACAAATTACACATAATTAATCAGGTGAAAACATGCAACGAAAGGGTAACATTAACCAATGAAATATATATGATGCTAACATCTGATGTTCCCAAGAATTCCAAATTGGTTAATAAATTCAAATCTTAACAAATTTTCCATCAACAAATTGGACAGATCAGTTTAGAGAGTACACATATAATGCGACTTACCTTTGGATATTTACCGATAAATATGTTTCTGAGATATGAAAATATTTATATTTAATTATGAGAGTCAACGACCTTATCAGACATTTCATTTAACATAATGCTAACAAAATTGTTAGTCGTATTCTAAGTGTGTTATATTCAGTTGGGATAGGGTCACATCGCACCCTGACTTCGAAAGAGTCATAACTCAAAATTTACAAAATTTCAGTAGAGGCAACAAACTGGGTTTGCTAAGTTGAAATATGTATGAAAATTTGCAATAATAGACGTATTAATACGGGATGTTTTTGACGAAAGGGACGACAAAATGACGCCAGATCTTTACAGCGTATAGATATGGTCCTTGACTCTGGGTTTTAAGCAAAAACTTAAAACATACAAATTTTGATTTATGACGCTTTAGAAGTCAGTGTGCGACATGTTCTGATCAGTTGTAGTTATGCTGAACCGATACTTCACCTGGCGGGCGATGGTTCGATGGGATTTCTACAAACGAGTGAAGACCGGATGCATAAAATTAACTTTAGCCTCAGGTTAATTGAATAGCCTAGTTCATCACAATTTCGTGCCAGCACGAATCTTATAAATCCTCCTGCAATAATTTTATTAACTAGATATTAAATACGCAGTACCGTCGCAATACTTAAAAAGTGCCTGACATATTTTTGCATACTATTTTGTAATCTATGGGCGGTGCCATACCCATTTGTCCATCACGACCTTATATATGCAGCCATGCCCTTAGAAGTAGTAATATACTTATCCAATCAACATTTTAAATGGATCAGTCCAATAGTTTAGTCGGTGCAGTGCGTTACATTTTTCTACGTACCTCACAAATGCAGATGCAGTAATTTAGTAATTTAAAGTTCTCTGTTCTATGGGCACTGCCACGTTCATCTGTCAAATCACGGATAGATTGGAACAAGATTCTTAGGATTTGTGACCTGGCCTTTTTCATATTTAAAGGGTTTTAATTGATACTCATATGTGCGGTTTTCCAGTGCACAGAAAAAAAATAATTTTTCAATTCACTTAAAAAATTTGAAAATTCAAACAAAATATTAATTGAAAATCCTGTGATAAAAAACTTCGCATATCAGCTACCATATTTGTAGGTTATTTATTGGGAAAATATTATTTTTTCAATCGATGGAAAATTTCACCCATCTACGAAAATATTTGTACGTTGTTTATCAAAAATATTTTCGGTTTTAGTCGATTAAGAATTTGACAGATTAACAAACTAAATTGTATCTCAGTTTTTATTTTGTCTTCGATCCGAGGTATTATTAGAAAGTTTGTTTATTTAAAAAAAAAATTAAACAGTCGCGGTAGGGTTCGAACTCACATCCACTGGAAGATCGTTTCCATGTTTGTGACACAGCGTCGTTTCGGGTAGCGTCTAGAATATTACGCCACCGACTACTGCTTGTACAAACTTAACTGAAGTTATGTGGTTGTTCGTATCGTATTTACTTCGTTAAATATTGGGGTATTTCTTATGAATTTTTTTGTTGGTACCATTTATCGAATTTCATTTCAATATTTGATTAATTTGTCAGTATATCAATGAAAAATGTAATTGAGTGCTGAGATTTTTCACGTACCAATTTTATTGTTAAATTTTACAGTCGTTGAGGTGAAACTTGTTGTGTTATTTGAAAGGCCTATCAATGGCATTAAGTGTGCAATATGACAACGTTCAAATAGTTTCAGCGGCTTTACTAAATAAATAAATGGTTTTCCGTTACATCCCATGTAGGGATTAAAGACAACTTCTCGCAACCAGTGGCATGTGCGCGTTCTAGTTTTACACTCACTGATTTGGGACCTACAGTTTTACACCGGTTCCGAACGGTTTTTTGAGAAGCTTTTTCATGGTTAAATACTTGATAGTGTCGCCGTCATTAAGCGATGTGACCGCCGTCGAAAGAAATTTAAGGTGGTCAGAGCAAGGATCGAACCCAAGTTCTCATGGATAAGAGCCGCGCACACTACCATGGCACCAGCGATGGCCACATGCGCTTTTCCGAGAAGTTACATTTTCGATGACTCTGGCGTATAAATCATTTATTTATTTAATTTAATTTCGTCTGATGGAAATATACATTCCTTACAGGCTACTTCTTAATAGTAAATTAATTCCAGCAACTTTTTAAATTCACTTAAATTTAAAGAAAATCAATATCAAGAAAATCAATATCATGAATTTGAGTGATAGCACGGGTTATATTGACTTTGAGGACATCGGCCGTTTGCGGTTTATTGCCGTTGCCTGCGCCTGAAAGCGACCAAAGTCTATCGGGATGAAATCACACGATGGACAGCTCAAGTCGTCTCTCCGTGGGATAGCCATGCCCTCAAATATCTTGTGCAGAATGTCCATTGTGGCAACAGCTGTGTGGCACGTAGCGCCCATCCTGTTGGAACCATATGCCGTTCACTTTCATGTCATCCAACTTTGGCCAAAGAAATTGGCTCTTATCGATATGTAACGCTCTCCGCAAGCTGCACAGTGGGGCCGATTGAAAAACACACGGCAGTAATATCACAGCTTTTCAAGTATTGATCTGATCATATTAGAATGTACCAGACGTTTATAAAGGACTAGCTGGACCCGGCAAAATACGTTTTTCCTTCAAAGTTTTTGTAATACCAAAGGGTGAACAAAATTTGTTGTTCCATTACGTTTCAAACTATAGTTATGGCTGTTATATCGGTTTCTTTCAAAGGGGCGTGGCACCGCCCACTTTCATCCTGGCTGTATAGCCTATGTCACCCGCTAGATGATTCTGAATATTGTCTGAAAATTTCATCAAAATCGGTCCAGCCGTTTTCAAGTCCATTCGTAACATACACACATGCATACATATATACATACATCCATTTGTATATATATAGATGAGTCAGGCTTTTAGAATATAGTATTCAGAGGCACCCTGTGGCAACACAGTTAGTGCTACAGGGTGCCAAAGCTTACCACTTCGGTGCTGTTGAAATTGTCAAAGCTTGATACTTCTACACTTATAAGCCGATTACAAAGATTTTTTACTTTTCAGAATATACTATGTAAGACAAACAAAAAATATGATAAGTGTTGGGGAATATCTTTTACCGTTATTAAGGCATTATCTATCAAATTTTAAAATTGCAAAATTTTTCATTCACTTATTTCAGTTTTTTGTTAATAACTCAGCCATTTGAGGGAAAATAATATTTCTGAAAACACCACTATATTTGGAACACTGTAAAAAAATATAAGTTAACTCAAGACGTTTGCAAATGCCGATTTCTAAAAGTTGGAAGTTTTTTTCAACCGGAACAAAACAAAATATTTTCTCATGAGTCATTTAGTATTTTCTTTAGGTTTTTCCAAGAAAATTTTTCTGAAAGACAAGGCTTTGGCAAATATACATATAATATCCAAAAACTCCACTTTCCGCTGGCCGCCAAGGTCACCTGACATGACTGCACCAGACTTTTTCTTATGGTGTCATATCAAGCAAGAGGTGTAGGAAACGAAACCAAGGAATTTGACTGAATTGAAGCACTCCATTAAAACAATAATTAAGGCGATCCCAACTTCAACCCGTCAAGCCGCTATGAATAATTTTCCGATCAGGTGTCACCTTTGCATGGATGAGGATGGAGGTCATTTACGAGCATGGAGGTCATCATTTATTATCTTAAAAAACAATTAGTTATATAAAGTAAAATTTAATTTCTATACAATAAAAAAAAATAATTGAAATACATTGATTAAAAAAAAGTTATTTTAATTTCTTATTGTAGCACAATTCGTGCGCCACACTGTATTTCAAAGACTGAATAAAGATCAAAATGTTAAATATATAATTTCTACCAAACAATCTTTCTTATAACAATTCAAGCTAAATATTGGTTAATTAACTTAAGTTCATGAAACCTCAGAGTTCGATGCCACAACATGTACATATATAAAATGAAATTGGACATTCTATACTTTAAGATCTTAAAATTCAATAACTAAGAAATTAAAATATATGATTTCATAAACAAATTGGGTAACTTATAACAGTAAAGAAACACCTACATCACCTATTGCCAAAAAAAGACGACTGTAAAATTTTAACAAAAAAAATGGTACGTCAAAAATCTCAGCACTCAATTACATTTTTCATTATATACTGACAAATTACTCAAATATTGAAAAGAAAATCGATAAATGGAACCAACAAAAAAAATTCAATATTTAACGAAGTAAATGCGATACGAACAACCACATAACTTCAGTTAGAGAGAAGTTTGTACAGGCAGTCGGTGGTGTAACGGGCTAGACGTTGCCCGAAAAGAACCTGTGTCACAAACATCGAAACGATCTTCCAGTGGATGTGAATTCGAATCCTACCGCGGCTGTTTAATTTTTTTTAAATAAACAAAATTTCTAAAAATACCTCGGATCGAAGACAAAACCAAAACTGAGATACAATTTAGTTTGTTAATATGTCAAATTCTTCATCGACTAAAAACGAAAATATTTTTGATAAATAACGTACAAATATTTTCGTAGATGGGTGAAATTTTGCATCGATTGAAAAATAATACTTTTCCAATAAACAACCTACAAATATGGTAGCTGATATGTGATTTTTTTATCACAGGATTTTCAATTAATATTTTGTTTGAATTTTCGAATTTTTTAATTGAATTGAAAAATTATTTTTCTCTGTGTACTTTCAGCTCTTACCCGGCAACTGATAACAGGCCCTCTCATACCGAACATAGTAACACCGACATCGTATTGCGTATGTGTTCCCCCAGGATCCTGCGTGAAT